>NC_069404.1:99696434-99863934 GCF_026875155.1 Cherax quadricarinatus
TCTGTTGCTGTTGCACCTGAAGCTCTTGCAGGTCTACAGTGGTTAGTTCTTCCTCGTTGTTCTGCAGCAACTCTTCCACATCCTTGCCACAAACCTCCAACCCCAGGACTTCTTAATGACATAATAGCTACCAATACTGGCATAGCCTCCTGAGGGTTAGCCCCAAATCCTTCAAAATCACTCTCTTTTACACATTGTGGCCACAGTTTCCTCCAAGCAGAGTTCAAGGTCCTCTTAGTCACTCCCTCCCAAGCCTTACCTATAAGGTTTACACAACTGAGGATATTGAAGTGATCTTTCCAAAACTCTCTTAGGGTCAATTGAGTGTCTGAGGTCACTTCAAAGCACTTTTGAAACACTGCTTTTGTGTAGAGTTTTTTGAAGTTTGAAATGACCTGCTGGTCCATGGGCTGGAGGAGAGGGGTGGTATTAGGAGGCAAAAACTTCACATTAACAAAACCAAACTCCCCTGCAGTTTTCTCTTGTAAGTCGTGAGGATGAGCAGGAGCATTGTCCATTACCAGGAGGCACTTAAGTGATAATTTCTTTTCCTGGAGGTAATTTTTCACAGTGGGGCCAAAGACACCATAAAACCAGTGCATGAAAAATTCCCTAGTGAACCATGCCAGAGTGTTTGATCTCCACAGCACACACAAATTACCCTTCATGATATTGTTTTTCTTGAACACTGGGAGTATCAGTGTGATACACCAATAAAGGCTTCACTTTGCAATCACCACTAGCATTACTACACAACATTTATTTTATTTATTTATTTATTTATTTATTATAAATTTGAGCACACATACAGAGGTACAAAAAAATACAGATAAGAGCAGCATGCCAAAGCCACTTATACTATGCATAGCATTACGGGCTGGCTTAAAATTAACTTAAGATTAACTAAGCAATGATGAATTCAGTGATAAAACATTAATGTAAACAGATTACTATAAAGCACAAGTGAGTATTACAAAGACAGGTCATATGGTTGCATTCAGTCATATGAAGGATTCTGTTAGTAGTGTATTTAAAAAATAATAAAGTTAGATTCGGTTTTAGGTTTAACATTTATGTGATATAATTGTGAAAACATTTTAAAATATACAATTTATAAGGTTCAGTTATTCATATTTATTTGGTTTTGGGGGAGTAAGTGATCTTTGAGTAGAGACTTGAATTTATAAACAGGTAGTGTTTCTTTTATATTTTTCAGGTAATGAATTCCAGATTTTAGGGCCTTTTATGTGCATTGAGTTTTTGCATAGTGTGAGATGAACACGAGGAACATCAAAGAGTGATCTGTGCCTTGTGTTATGGGCATGTGTTCTGTTGAGGTTGGCAAGGAGATGTTTGAGGGGAGGGTTAATATCAGAGTTAAGTGTTCTATGTATGTAATAGGTGCAGTAATAAGTATGGATGTTTGTATGGTGAGTAGGTTTAGTGTATTGAATATTGGTGGAGTGTGCTGCCTGTAGTGAGAATTTGTTATCATTCTAACTGCAGCCTTTTGTTGGGTAATTAGTGGTCTGAGATGGTTAATTGTTGTTGAGCCCCATGCACAAATTCCGTAGGTGAGATAGGGGTAAATAAGAGAGTGATATAGGGCCAGGAGGGCTGACTGTGGAACATAGTAACCGTATCTTCGATAGTATGCCTACAGTCTTGGAAATTTTCTTAGAAATTTGTTGTATATGTGTATGAAATTTGAGTCTATTATCAAGGTGGATTCCTAAGAATTTTCCCTCTGTTAGCTTTGTGATAGGTGATCCGTTTATCATTATGTTAAGAGGGACATCTGAAGCTCTGTTACCAAACTGAATGAAGTAGGTTTTGTCAATGTTTAGTGTAAGTTTGTTAGTCCTCATCCAGGTAGATATTTTCTGTAATTCGGTATTTACAGTATTGGCTAGTGTGACTGGGCTCGGGTGAGAGAAGACGTATGTAGTGTCATCTGCAAATAGTGTGGGTTTGAGTAATTGCGAAGCATTTGGAAGGTCATTTATGTATAGGAGAAAGAGAAGAGGGCCAAGGACACTTCCCTTGGGACACCAACTGTAATTGGTTGCGCAGAAGAGTTTTGCCCCATTTGCGTACACATATTGGCTTCTGTTGCTGAGGTATGACTTGAGGTAGTTGAGGGAGTGCCCTCTTATACCATAGTGTGACAATTTTACGTGGAGCAAGTCATGGTCAACTGTATCAAAAGCTTTACGTAAGTCAATGAAGATCCCCAGTGGACTTCTTTTTCTCTATTGCAGTGTATATATGTTCTAGCATGTGTATAATAGCATCATTAGTATTTTATTAGCCTGAATCCAAATTGGCAGGGGTTGAGTATGTTTTGGGAGATAAGGTAGGAGTAGATTCGTTTATGAATTAATTTTTTCGAAGTTTTTTTGAGAGAGGGTGTAAGTTGGATATTGGCCTTTTAGTTATTCAACCTGTTTGGTCTCCTCCTTTGTGGATGGGGGTTTGACCCTTCTATTTTGAGTACTGTAGGGAAGGTGGAGGATTCGATGGATTTGTTAAAGAGTGTTGCAATGATTGGAGATAGCACTTGTGACATTTTTTTTTTGTATATAAAGGTGGTAAGGTACTTAAATCTCCTGCCTTGTTTTTAGTGCATTGAAATAAGGAGACTTCGTATGGGTTAGTCGGAGCTAGGAACAGTGTTTTTCGGGTAGTTGCCGTTGAGGTAGTCATTTGGTGGGGTATCTGAGCTTGGGATTTTTTTGGGCAAGGTTTTGTCCTATAGTGGAGAAGAAATCATTGAGTCTGTTTGCTGTTTCTTTTGGGGGGAGTTGGGGTTCATCTATTTTGCTAATTTTATTTCGCTATTCGTGATATCTTTTTTGTTCCCAGAATTTCTGATAGGTTTTTTCCAGGTCCCTTTTTTTTACACCTCGTAAGTTGGATAATCTGTTCTCATAATGCAATTTTTTTTGCCCTTCTTATCAGGCTGTTAGGATTGACGAGTAACGTTTTTTTTTGGTCTCTGTTAGTGACCCATTCTGTACTGTTTTTCATATTGGTGTTTTTGGGATTTATGGATTTTAGAATGCTGGGTGTTAGCCAGGACTGTTCAGTCTCTTTGCTGTCATCTGTTTAGTTTTTTTAGGGCAGTGCTTGTTATAGAGGTATTGGTCTTTTTTAGAAAATTATTAATACATTTGTCAATATTTGTATAGATTTCTAGCTCAGTGCCAAACAATGTTTGCTAAGCTGTTGTGAAGTTTTTTAATGGCTGCCTCATTGTGAATCTAAAGGTGACTTTAGTATTGTCTTGGGGTAGTTTACCAAGAGTTGTTATGAGGAAAGTAGGGTAGTGGTCTGTGGTATTATCTGTAATTATGCCTGATTTTAAAGGGATATGGTGTTGGTTCCAGAGTGGTCAAAATAGGGGAAAAACTAGTCTCTGTAACTCTTGTAGGTTTTTTTTACGTTGGTAGTAACATACAGTTACTCATTGTGTTTGTGAATTCAGTAACGTGGGGTCCTGGTCTTGTAGGAGATTTATATTAAAAGTCACCTGAGAGTAGTAAGTGATCTTTGTTCATGCGTGCATCAGTTATCATACTTCCTAGATTTTGACTAAATTGGCTAATGTTTGACTGTGGAACTCTGTAGATGTTTATCAATGTGAGAGGTTTTTGTAGGTATTTGGATTTGAATTTAGCTATTATATATTCCCCATGTTCATGCCCTTGTGCAAGTATTAGTGATACATTCTAGTTGGTCTGAGTAGTATATGGCTGTGCCACCCCCTTGTTGGTCTGGCCTACAGTTGTGTATGGCTGTGTAACCAGGAATGGCATAGACATCTGTACTAATCGGGCTTAGCCAGGTTTCAGTTAGTGTAATGATGGACATATTGGCATGTAAGGAATTTAGTAATGCTATGAGGTCATCATAATGCTTGCTTAAAGATCTGATATTGTAGTTAAAGACAGTTATGTTGTTGTTGGCACTGAGAAGTGCCTTTGATTGTTCTGCAGTGTATAATTACAGTAACTGTTTGATTCATTTAAGTCATTAAATAAGAGGTTGGTATCAGGATCAATGCTTGTAATCATAAGATTTGTAGTGAATCTATAGTTAGAATTAAGTATAAAACAAAGTATAAAGTCTTAAGCTAAAAAAGAGCACCTGAATTATTTAACAAATGTAAAATAATGAGCTAAGGGACTAATACAAATAAAGTGATGATCATATAATAGAGCTTGGGAATATGATAGTAGGTAGTACTATAAAGGTAATTTTTTAAAGTTAGAATTATAGTTTAAAATTATAATAAAAAGGGACTAATATAGGTTGTGGTGAAGAATAAAGTGGTAATCAAATAAATGAGCTTTGGAATATAATGGCAAAATTGTGAACTTATTCTACTTTAGCACCTGTCTTTCATAGGCTTATGTCCTGGGAGTGCCTTTTCCTCCTGAGTAATGTAGGTCCTGTTTGGCATTTTCTTCCAAAAGAGGCCTGTTTCGTCACAATTTAACACTTATTCAGGTTTTAAGTTTTCAGTCTCTATGTATTCCATAAAGTCGTTCACACATTTTTCAGCCGCTTTTTTTGTCTGAACTGGCTGTCTCACCATGCCTTACCACACTGTGTATGCCACTTCGAATCTTAAATCTCTCAAACCAGCCTTTGCTGGCCTTAAATTCATCATCAGCAGCACTATTTTCAGGCATTTTCTTAATGAGATGATCATGCAATTTCTTTGCCTTTTCACAAATTATAAACTGAGAAACACGATCTCCTGATAATTGTTTTTTGTTTATTCATACCAATAACAGTCTCTGTACCTCTTCAATTATTTGCGGTCTCCGTTTTGAAAGCATACTTGAACCTTTCGCAACAACAGCTTCCTTGATTGCCTTTCTGTTCATCAAGATAGTACTGATGGTTGAATGTGATTTGTTGTAGTGCCTTTCCAACTCAAATGTATCCACTCCACTCTTGTATTTATCAATTATCTCTTTCTTCATTTCCATCGTAATTCTCACCCTTTTTAACACAGGCTTGGTACTAGAAGCTTTCTTGGGGCCCATGGTGGCTTATTTAGTGGTTACAAGCACTAAAAACACTGGAATAATCCAAAATATATGGCAGGCACACATGGAATTGACCGCAGCAGCTTGTAAACAATGGCACACTGAGTCTTGGAATGGCTGGGCCCACTTAGGCTGCGCTACCGGTGCATGGACACGTTCCAGATAAATGTCATTGTTAGAGTTCTTTGCCGTTGGTAGAGACATTTTTTTTACAGCTAAAAGCGCCATTAGATGAATTTGCCGTTACTTAGTGTCACCGTTAGTTGAGGGTCGTCTGTATGTACTCGATAATTCTAGCGGCTTCGTCAAGCAGGAAAAAGCTGGTAGGCCCACATGTGAGAGAATGGGTCTGTGTGGTCAGTGTGGACTGTATAAAACAAATCCTGCAGCACGCAGTGCATAACGAGAGAGAAAACTGACTGTTTTTGGATTAAAACGCCGACTTTGAGGTGTATTTTCCTATAGTATTTAGGGTTGTATTCTTGTTTTCTTGGTCTCATTTGATATAATGGAATACATTTTACAGAAATAGAGATGATTTTGATTAGTTTCACGATGAAAACTACCTTGAAATTGAGCTCAAAGTAGCGGAAATATTTGATTTTTACCAATGTTCAAGAGTAAGCAAATTACACCACACGTTCAATCCATGTCAACTGGGGAGTCTAATATTCTTTCGCTAGTGCACTGATATTATTTATACCATTTTTACAATGATGCACTAATCTGCATAACAGTAAATCTTCTATTTTTTGTGTGAATAAAAAATCAAAATAAAAGCAAGAGTAATATAAGAGGGGCCTGGAGATGTGACTAATGAACAGAGGATATATTATTATGTTAGTGCCAAGAATGTCTGCATTGTTTATTCTGGACCCTATTTTGAAATTGGCATCTTTTTTAATTTGTGTGAAATTGGCCAAATTGCCAATTTCTGACCATGTTATAGGGTAGTTAAAATTGGTGAATGGGCATTTTCTTGTACTCAGTTGATAGATAAAATGTAGTTCTAAAGAAATAGCTATGAGTTTGGTCTACTGGAACAATGAAATTGGCAGAAAATAGGGTTCAAAGTTGGCGAAATCGCCAGTGCGTTTATATTGCCGAGATCGCTAAATTCGCGGGAGCGTAATTCCATAAGTTTTCAATCAAATTTCGTACTTTTGTTGTCATTAACATCGGGAAAAGATTCTCTCTCATTTCACAAGAAATTTTTTTTTTTTTTTTTTTTTTTTTTTTCCAAAAAATTCTCGACTCCAGGAGACACTTCAGAATTTGGGGTTGCGACAGTCATAGACTTAAATACTATTCGTGAGAATAAGGGCAAGCAGGGTGTCTGTTTCTGCTCTTGGTTTCACCTAAATGAAATTTTCCTATAGCCTGTGCTTTAAAGGACTTAGTTTTAGGTGAAGCTACAATAAACAAACCATATCTCTTGGTCAGTCACTTTTCTAAGCACAGTCACTGTAATCAACCACAGAATACTCCACTTAGGGACACTTAATCATAGTAGCACTTAACCCTTAACCCTTTGAGGATTTCGGCCTTACTTGTACGGCTTACGACCCAGGGTTTTTGACGTACTAGTACGCCTAAATTCTAGCACCCTCAAATCTAGTGGGACAAAGCTGGTAGGCCTACATATGAAAGAATGGGTCTATGTGGTCAGTGTGCACAGTATAAAAAAAATCCTGCAGCACACAGTGCATAATGAGAAAAAAAAACTTTGACCGTTTTTTTTTGGAATAAAACAGCGACTTTGCACTGTATTTTCGTATGGTATTTATTGTTGTATTCTAGTTTTCTTGGTCTCATTTCATAGAATGGAAGACATATTACAGAAATTGAGATGATTTTGACTGGTTTTACAATGAAAAGTACCTTGAAATAGAGCTCAAAGTAGCAGAAATGTTCGATTTTTACCAAAGTTCAAAAGTAAACAAATCATGCCAAGCGTCCGATACACGTCAACTGGTGAGTCTAATATTCTTTCACAAGTGCGCCAATATTATTTATACTATTTTTTTACACTAATGCAGTAGTCTGCATAGCAGTAAATCTTCTATTTTTTTTGAGAATAAAAATTCAAATTGGAAAGCAAAAGAATATAAGAGGGGCCTTGAGACGTGACTAATGAACAGAGGAAATGTCATTTTAGTGCCAGGAATGTCTTTCTTGTTTATTCTGGACCCTATTCGGAAATTGGCATCTTTTGAAATTTGTGTGAAATTGGCAAAATTGCTAAATTCTGACCACTGTACTGGATAGTTGAAATTGATAAATGGGTGGTTTCTTGCACTCATTCGATAGAAAAAATGGAGTTCTAGCGAAATATTCATGTTTTTTGTCAACTAGTACAGCGGAATTGGCCGAAAATGGGGCTCAAAGTGGGGAAAATCGCCGATGCGTAAACATCATCGAGACATAACTTCGCGAGAGCATAATTCCGTAAGTTTTCCATCAAATTTCAAACTTTTGGTGTCATTATGATCGGGAAAAGATTCTCTATCTTTTCATAAGATTTTTTTTTTTTTTTTTAAATTTGGGCGAACCCTGAGAACAAGTCTCGGAGAGGGCCTGTCAACCCTCAAAGGGATAAATGATCGAAACGTATATATACGTTCTTACGAGTAGCGCCCCAAACTTATACGTACGTTTTATTTTTTCTGCCTTCAAATTTGGCACGATTGGCCTGAGATACCTTGTCAGCATAGAATGGGCCATAACACTCAGTGTGCGTGGTATTAACCCTTTGAGGGTTTTCGTCGTACTAGTACGTTTTACGCGTAGGGGTTTTTGACGTACTAGTACTCATAAATTCTAGCGGCCTCAAATCTAGTGGGAGAAAGCTGGTAGGCCTTCATATGAAAGAATGGGTCTATGTGGTCAGTGTGCACAGTCTAAAAAAAATCCTGCAGCACACAGTGCATAATGAGAAAAAAAAAACTTTGACCATTTTTTTTTAATAAATCAGCGACTTTGCAGTGTATTTTCGTATGGTATTTATTGTTGTATTCTAGTTTTCTTGGTCTCGTTTTATAGAATGGAAGACATATTACAGAAATTGAGATGATTTTGACTGGTTTTACAAAGAAAGGTGCCTTGAAATTGAGCTCAAAGTAGCAGAAATGTTCGATTTTTACCAAACTTCAAAAGTAAACAAATCGTGCCAAGCGTGCAATACACGTCAACTGGTGAGTCTAATATTCTTTCACAAGTGCACCAATAATATTTATACCATTTTTTACACTAATGCAGTAGTCTGCATAACAGTAAATCTTATATTTTTTGTGAAAATAAAATTCAAAGTGGAAAGCAAAAGAATATAAGAGGGGACTTGAGACATGACTAATGACGAGAGGAAATGTCATTTTAGTGCCAGGAATGTCTTTCTTGTTTATTCTGGACCCTATTCCGAAATTGGCATCTTTTGAAATTTGTGTGAAATGGCAAAATTGCTAAATTCTGACCACTGTACTGGATAGTTGAATTTCATAAATGAGTGGTTTCTTGCATCCATTCGATAGAAAAAATGGAGTTCTAGCGAAATATTCATGTTTTTTGTTGACTAGTACAGTGAAATTGGCCGAAAATGGGGCTCAAAGTGGGCAAAATCGCCGATGCGTAAACATCGCTGAGACCGCTAACTTTGCGAGAGCATAATTCCGTAAGTTTTCTATCAAATTTCAAACTTTTGGTGTCTTTATGATCGGGAAAAGATTCTCTATCTTTTCATAAGAGAAAATAATTTTTTTTTTTTTAAATTTGGCCGACCCTGAGAACGAGTTTCGGAGAGGGCCTGTCGACCCTCAAAGGGTTAAAAAAATCTGCGACCACTTAGTACCTTGTGGGAGCGCCAGCTAGAGCAAACAGTGTGGCAAACATCAAGGATTCACTGATGTAATGTCATATTAACAATCCTCCTTTAACTCTTTCAGGGTTTCGTATGTACTAGTACGGCTTACGCACCAGGGTTTTTGACGTACTAGTATGCCTAAATTCTAGCGCCCTCAGATCTAGTGAGAGAAAGCTGGTAGGCCTACATATGAAAGAATGGGCCTATGTGGTTAGTGTGCGCAGTATAAAAAAAATCCTGCAGCACACAGTACGTAATGAGAAAAAAAAAACTTCGACCGTGTTTTTGGAATAAAACAGGAACTTTGCACTGTATTTTCGTATGGTATTTATTGTTGTATTCTAGTTTTCCTGGTCTCATTTTATAGAATGGAAGACATATTACAGAAGTTGAGATGATTTTGACTGGTTTTACAATGAAAAGTACCTTGAAATTGAGCTCAAAGTAGCAGAAATGTTCAATTTTTACCAAAGTTCAAAAGTAAACAAATCATGCTATGCGTCCAATACACATCAACTGGCGAGTCTAATGTTCTCTCACAAGTGCTCCGATATTATTTATACCATTTCTACACTAATGCAGTAGTCTGCATAACAGTAAATCTTCTGTTTTTTGTGAGAATAAAAATTCAAATTGGAAAGCAAAAGAATGTAAGAGGGGCATGGGGATGCGACTAATGAACAGAGAAAATGTCATTTTAGTGCCAGGAATGTCTTTCTTGTTTATTCTGGGCCCTATTTGGAAATTGGCATCTTTTGAAATTTGTGTGAAATTGGGAAAATTGCTAAATTCTGACCACTGTTTTGGATAGCTGAAATTGGTAAATGGGTGGTTTCTGTACTCATTTGATAGAAAAAAATGGAGTTCTAGTGAAATAGTTATGATTTTTGTTGACTAGTACACTGGAATTGGCCGAAAATAGGGCTCAAAGTGGGCAAAATCGCTAATGCGTAAACATCGTATAGACCGCTAACTTCACGAGAGCATAATTCCGTAAGTTTTCCATCAAATTTCATACTTTTGGTGCCATTATGATCGGGAAAAGATTCTCTATCTTTTCATAATAAAAAATAATTTTTTTTTTTTGAAATTTGGGTGACCCTGAGAACAAGTCTGGGAGAGGGCCTGGGGACCCTGAAAGTTTTAAGAGGAATGTGATGTTATTTCCAAGTTTAGGGTGTGTCTGTCTCTGTCTTCCTGTTTGTCTATCTCTGTCTATATCTATCTCTGTCTCTGCCTCTGTCATTATCTGTCTTTGTCTATCTGTCTCTGTATCTCTTTGAATCTGTTTCTTTCTATCTGTCTATCTCTGTCTCACAGGTACACATAAATACAAGTATACATAGTGTAAATTACCTAGGATAGCCCAAAAAATCCAGATGAAGTGCTATACTCTGCTTGAAGATATGAGTAAAGGTGATGACGCAGTCTTGTGGCTCTCTCTGAGACAGAGAGCTAGACGGATAGACAGGGAGCTTGACAGACAGACAAGTAGACAGACATGTTTGTGTCCCAGCGAAAACAAAGTTGAGGGCGATGCTTATCAAATATCACCTCTAATCTTTTCTTATCAGCTGCATCCTCCCCCACCCTCGTGTATGCTCATCAAATGTCAGCTCTTATCAGTTGTTACCTCATCATGTCACTGTCAGGGGTGGACTTTGTTTTTCATGCTTCAAGGGAACTTCCTAAGAAGCAAGATCACCACCCATCTAGAAACCCATCAGTTACACAACCCAGGGCAACATGGGTTTAGAACAGGTCGCTCCTGTCTGTCTCAGCTACTGGATCACTACGACAAGGTCCTAAATGCACTAGAAGACAAAAAGAATGCAGATGTAATATATACAGACTTTGCAAAAGCCTTCGACAAGTGTGACCATGGCGTAATAGCGCACAAAATGCGCGCTAAAGGAATAACAGGAAAAGTCGGTCGATGGATCTATAATTTCCTCACTAACAGAACACAGAGAGTAGTCGTCAACAGAGTAAAGTCCGAGGCAGCTACGGTGAAAAGCTCTGTTCCACAAGGCACAGTACTAGCTCCCATCTTGTTCCTCATCCTCATATCCGACATAGACAAGGATGTCAGCCACAGCACCGTGTCTTCCTTTGCAGATGACACCCGAATCTGCATGACAGTGTCTTCCATTGCAGACACTGCAAGGCTCCAGGCGGACATCAACCAAATCTTTCAGTGGGCTGCAGAAAATAATATGAAGTTCAACGATGAGAAATTTCAATTACTCAGATATGGTAAACATGAGGAAATTAAATCTTCATCAGAGTACAAAACAAATTCTGGCCACGAAATAGAGCGAAACACCAACGTCAAAGACCTGGGAGTGATTATGTCGGAGGATCTCACCTTCAAGGACCATAACATTGTATTAATCGCATCTGCTAGAAAAATGACAGGATGGATAATGAGAACCTTCAAAACTAGGGAGGCCAAGCCCATGATGACACTCTTCAGGTCACTTGTTCTATCTAGGCTGGAATATTGCTGTACTCTAACAGCACCTTTCAAGGCAGGTGAAATTGCCGACCTAGAAAATGTACAGAGAACTTTCACGGCACGCATAACGGAGATAAAACACCTCAATTACTGGGAGCGCTTGAGGTTTCTAAACCTGTATTCCCTGGAACGCAGGAGGGAGAGATACATGATTATATACACCTGGAAAATCCTAGAGGGACTAGTACCGAACTTGCACACGAAAATCACTCACTACGAAAGCAAAAGACTTGGCAGACGATGCACCATCCCCCCAATGAAAAGCAGGGGTGTCACTAGCACGTTAAGAGACCATACAATAAGTGTCAGGGGCCCGAGACTGTTCAACTGCCTCCCAGCACACATAAGGGGGATTACCAACAGACCCCTGGCAGTCTTCAAGCTGGCACTGGACAAGCACCTAAAGTCAGTTCCTGATCAGCCGGGCTGTGGCTCGTACGTTGGTTTGCGTGCAGCCAGCAGCAACAGCCTGGTTGATCAGGCGCTGATCCACCAGGAGGCCTGGTCACAGAACCGGGCCGCGGGGGCGTGACTCCCGAAACTCTCTCCAGGTAAACTCCAGTATTATTATTATTACGTATATTCTTTTCCTCCTCCTCCTCCTCCTCCTCATCATCATCCTCATTCATCCTCCTCACCTCCTCCTCCTCCTCATCACATCCTCATCTTCATCTCCCATCTCCCCCCTCCCCCTCCTCCTCCTCCTCCTTCTCCTCCTCCTCTTCCTCCTCTTCCTCCTCCTCTTCCTCCTCCTCTTCCTCCTCCTCTTCCTCCTCTCTTCCTCTCCTCTTCCTCCTCCTCTTCCTCCTCCTCTTCCTCCTCCTCCCTCCCTCCCTCCCTCCCTCCCCTCCCTCCATCCACCCTCCCTCCCTCCCTCATCCCTCCCTCCCTCCCTCCATCCCCCCTCCCTCCATCCCTCCCTCCCTCCATCCCTCCCTCCACCCTCCCTCCCTCCTCCCTCCCTCCATCCCTCCCTCTCCATCCCTCCCTCCCTCCATCCCTCCTCCTCCATCCCTCCCTCCCCCATCCCTCCCTCCCTCCATCCCTCCCTCCGTCCCTCCCTCCCTCCGTCCCTCCCTCCCTCCGTCCCTCCCTCCCTCCGTCCCTCCCTCCCTCCGTCCCTCCTCCCTCCCTCCCTCCCTCCGTCCCTCCCTCCCTCCGTCCCTCCTCCCTCCGTCCCTCCCTCCGTCCCTCCCTCCCTCCCTCCCTCCCTCCCTCCCTCCCTCCCTCCCTCCCTCCTCCCCCTCCTCCTCCTCCTCCTCCTCCTCCTCCTCTTCCTCTTCCTCTTCCTCTTCCTCTTCCTCTTCCTCTTCCTCTTCCTCTTCCTCCTCCCTCCCTCCCTCCCTCTGTCCCTCCCTCCCTCTGTCCCTCCCTCCCATCCCTCCCTCCCTCCCTTCCCTGCTCCCTCCCTCCCTCCCTTCCCTGCTCCCTCCCTCTCTCCCTTCCCTGCTCCCTCCCTCCCTCCCCCCTCCCTCCCTCCTCCTCCTCCTCCTCCTCCTCCCTCCTCCTTTTCCTCCTCATCCTCCTCATTGTTATTATATACTTCTACATATCCAAAACATTGCTGGGACATATAAATACTTTGTATTTATTCCAAGACAATAGTAAATGGCTAAAGCATGTGTAAATATTCACCTGTCAGTGTGTTTGTGACATTTCAGTACCTATTACTAGTGTCAGAACAAAGATTGGTTATAAAATGACAAGAACTACTACAAATTGTAATTATCAGAACAAAAATTTCGTAAAATAATATGAAAAATAAAAAAAGGTATATCGGCATCACTTCAGCAAGCGGCAGGACTCGATGTTGCCGTCACGTGAGCATCCAGTGCCAACTTCTCCGCCTCATATCTTGGTAATTACTGACCCTAATTTTTTTTTATTCTAAAACATGTCAAAAAATGTGTTCTTTTTTTTCTATATAAAAAAAATAGATTTTTTTTTTTCAAAATATTCGGGGCGCTGTGCAAATGATTGTATATATATACGTTTGGACCGTTTGACCCTCTCACGGTCCAAGGCCAAAATCTGAAGTGGTGCCCCAGTGTCCAAGAAATATTGAAAAAAAAAAAATAGCTTTTTCTTACAGAATTAAAGATAATATTTTTGTGAAGGTAATAAAACAAAAAAAAAATTCTGTTCAGTACTTACCGAGATACAGTAGCGGGAAATTGACCCAAAATGACCGGGTGGCGGCAACATCAGTGACTTCCACAAAATCGCATTTTTTTTTTTTACGTTTTTTATACTTTCTTCTTTTCTTTTCTAATTTTTTCTTTTTCTAGTAACATTTGTGGCCTGTGAGACCAGTATAATGTATATTGTATAAGTGTACACTTAATTGTATTCAACACAATAACTGAACAAATTTGTTTATCATTATATTGCTTACAAAACTTGTTTACAAGTTTATTGTAAACAAAATGATGAAAATATTAGTGCGGTTATTGTGTACCATATGGTACAATGGTGCCATAGGGTGCAATGGTACTATATAGTACAATTGTGCCATATGGTACAATGGTACCATATGGTACAATATGGTATAATGGCACATGATACAATGGTACCATATGGTAGAATATGATACAATGGTACCATATGATACATTGGTACCATATGGTGCAATGGTACCATATGGTACGTTGTACCATACAGTACAATTCAATTCAGTTCAGTTCAAGTTTATTCTCTATAAGGGTTACAATGTGGGTTTTACAGGTTTTGGGTATTGTGTGGTTTACATGTTATAAAATACTAATTACAGAGGGGGCCACTAAGACACCTAACATGGCTAGGCATTTCGGGCAGACTTAGATTAATTCTTAACATTAAATCTCACAGATTATGGCATTAAGGCTAAGTGACTACATCATAATTTGTGAGTTTAGCAATGTGAATGCTTTTGTTTTGGCACAGTACAAAGTGTGTATATTGGAGTATCATAGGCAAACTTATGACTAGCTTTGGTACAATATAGTACCATATGGTACATTGGTGCCATAGGGTTCAATGGTACTATATAGTACAGTTGTACCATATGGTACAATGGTACCATATGGTACAATATGGTGTAATGGCACATGATACAATGGTACCATATGCATGCATGAGCGTGTTTGATAGGAGTGAATGGAGACAAATGGTTTTTAATACTTGACGTGCTGTTGGAGTGTGAGCAAAGTAACATTTATGAAGGGATTCAGGGAAACCGGCAGGCCGGACTTGAGTCCTGGAGATGGGAAGTACAGTGCCTGCACTCTGAAGGAGGGGTGTTAATGTTGCAGTTTAAAAACTGTAGTGTAAAGCACCCTTCTGGCAAGACAGTGATGGAGTGAATGATGGTGAAAGTTTTTCTTTTTCGGGCCACCCTGCCTTGGTGGGAATCGGCCAGTGTGATAATAAAAAAAAAAAATAATATACAATGGTACCATATGATACATTGGTACCATATGGTGCAATGGTACCATATGGTACATTGTACCATACAGTACAATTCAATTCAATTCAAATCAGTTCAGGTTTATTCTCTATAAGGGTTACAATGTGGGGTTTACAGGTTTTGGGTATTGTGTGGTTTACATGTTATAAAATACTAATTACAGAGGGGGCTACTAGGACACCTAACATGGCTAGGCATTTCGGGCAGACTTAGATTAATTCTTAACATTAAATCCTCACAGATTATGGCATTAAGGCTAAGTGACTACATCATAATTTGTGAGTTTAGCAATGTGAATGCTTTTGTTTTGGCACAGTGCAAAGTGTCTATATTGGAGTATCATAGGCAAACTTATGACTAGCTAGGATTTATTATTTTAAGATTAAGATTAATATTTCTGGGTTTATAGTCAGTGGGTGAGTGAGTGTAATTGTGAACCACGAGGTGGTTATCATGTAGTTAGTTGTCGGGGTGGATCAGGGAGATAAGATGTTTTCTGACTGTAGTTTTGAAAGTGATGAATGTGTCTGCAGTTCTAGAGTTTTCAGGTAGGGTGTTCCAGATTTTAGGTCCTTTGAAATACACTGAATTTTTGTAAAGGTTTAGTCAAACATGGGGAATGTCATAGAGATGTTTGTGTCTGGTGTTATGCTTGTGGATCCTGTCACAACTATCAAGAAAGCATTTTAGGTCAAGGTTAATATTGGAATTTAAGGTCCTGTAGATATAGATTGCACAATAGTACGTGTGGATGTTCTGAACAGGGAGTAAGTTTAGATCTATGAAGAGTGTGGGGGGGGGGGTGTATTGCCAGGGATGGGATTTAGTGATTATTCTTACTGCGGCTTTTTGTTGGGTTATTATTGGCTTTAGGTGTGTTGCTGCAGCTGATCCCCAAGCACAGATAGCATAGGTGAGGTATGGATATATAAGTGAATGGTATAGTGTGAGAAGGGAATTTTGCGGCACGTAGTGTCGTATCTTTTCTTTTTTTTTTCAAATTCAAAGTTTATTCTCTATAAGGATTACAATGCTGAGTTTACAGAATTTGGTTATTGTGTGGTTTACATGTAGTAAAATAATGATTACCGAGTGTACCACTAGGACACCTAGCATGGCTAGGCATTTCGGGCAGACTTAGATTAATTCTTAATTTTAAAATATTACAAATTATGGGGTAAGTTGGTATTATGGCTAAGTGACTAAATACTAGTTTGTGAGTTTAGCAATGTGAATGCTTTTGTTTTGGCACAGTACATAGTTTCAGTATTGGAGTATCACAGGATTCATTATTTTAAGATTGAGATTAATATTTCTGTTTATGGTCAAATGGGTGAGTGAGTGTAAGTGTGAACCACCAGGTGGTATTCGTGTAGTTAGTTGACGGGGTGTATCAGAGAGATAAGATGTTTTCTGATGGTAGTTTTGAAGGTGATGAATGTGTCTGCAGTTCTAGAGTTCTCAGGTAGGGTGTTGCAGATTTTAGGGCCTTTGACATACACTGAATTTTTGTAAAGGTTTAGTCGGACACGGGGAATGTCGATAAATTAGACACATGTGCAACTCTTGGGTATCTTTATTGAAGAAACGTTCTTGATGGACTGACCACATCGACTCAAGGTTGAAGGACTGATTACCTCATTCTCCTCCTGTTCTTCAAGATTCTCCTTTGTATGGACTGATGAAGTCACTGTGTGGCGAAACGTTTCTTCAATAAAGATACCCAAGAGTTGCACATGTGTCTAATTTATCAACATGTCGGTTCTCTGAACCATTCATCTACAAACGGGGAATGTTGTAGAGATGTTTGTGTCTGGTGTTATGCCTGTGGGTTCTGTCGCAACTATCAAGAAAGTGTTTTAGGTCAAGGTCCTGTAGATGTAGATTGCACAGTAGTAAGTGTGGATGTACTGAACAGGGAGTAAGTTTAGATCTATGAAGAGTGGGGGGGTGTGTTGCCAGGGATGGGATTTAGTGATTATTCTTACTGAAGCTTTTTGTTGGGTTATTATTGGCTTAGGTGTGTTGCTGCAGTTGATACCCAAGCACAAATAGCATAGGTGAGGTATGGATAAATAAGTGAGTGGTATAGTGTGAGAAGGGCATTTTGCGGCACGTAGTATCATATGTTGGAGAGGATCCCAACCGTTTTAGATACTTTTTTGGTTATGTGTTGGATATGGGTGCTGAAATTCAGGTTGTTGTCAAGGTATAGGCCTAGGAATTTGCCCTCATTATGTCTGGCAATTAGAGTGTTGTCGATCTTAATGTTAAGTTGCGCATCAACTGCTCTGCTACCAAACATAATATAGTAGGTTTTGCCAGTGTTAAGTGTAAGTTTATTGGCTGTCATCCAAGTTGATATTTTGATCAGCTCCTCGTTAACAGTGGTGTTGAGGGTGGCAAGATTAGGGTGGGAGATGACATAAGTCGTGCCGTCAGCAAAGAGAATGGGTTTCAGGTGTTGGGACATGTTTGGAAGATCATTGATGTAAATGAGGAAGAGCAGGGGTCCAAAGACACTTCCCTGCGGAACTCCAGTATCAAATGGCCGTATTGATGAGGCTGTGTCTTTAACCCTTTGAGGGTTTTCGTCGTACTAGTACGTCTTACGCGTAGGGGTTTTTGACGTACTAGTACTCATAAATTCTAGCGGCCTCAAATCTAGTGGGAGAAAGCTGGTAGGCCTTCATATGAAAGAATGGGTCTATGTGGTCAGTGTGCACAGTCTAAAAAAAATCATGCAGCACACAGTGCATAATGAGAAAAAAAAAAACTTTGACCATTTTTTTGGAATAAATCAGCGACTTTGCAGTGTATTTTCGTATGGTATTTATTGTTGTATTCTAGTTTTCTTGGTCTCATTTTATAGAATGGAAGACATATTACAGAAATTGAGATGATTTTGACTGGTTTTACAATGAAAGGTGCCTTGAAATTGAGCTCAAAGTAGCAGAAATGTTCGATTTTTACCAAACTTCAAAAGTAAACAAATCGTGCCAAGCGTGCAATACACGTCAAGTGGTGAGTCTAATATTCTTTCACAAGTGCACCAATAATATTTATACCATTTTTTACACTAATGCAGTAGTCTGCATAACAGTAAATCTTATATTTTTTGTGAGAATAAAAATTCAAAGTGGAAAGCAAAAGAATATAAGAGGGGCCTTGAGACGTGGCTAATGACTAGAGGAAATGTCATTTTAGTGCCAGGAATGTCTTTCTTGTTTATTCTGGACCCTATTCCAAAATTGGCATCTTTTGAAATTTGTGTGAAATTGGCAAAATTGCTAAATTCTGACCACTGTACTGGATAGTTGAATTTCATAAATGGGTGGTTTCTTGCACTCATTCGATAGAAAAAATGGAGTTCTAGCGAAATATTCATGTTTTTTGTCGACTAGTACAGTGAAATAGGCAGAAAATGGGGCTCAAAGTGGGCAAAATCGCCGATGCGTAAACATCGCTGAGACCGCTAACTTTGCGAGAGCATAATTCCGTAAGTTTTCTATCAAATTTCAAACTTTTGGTGTCTTTATGATCGGGAAAAGATTCTCTATCTTTTCATAAGAGAAAATAATTTTTTTTTTTTAAATTTGGCCGACCCTGAGAACGAGTTTCGGAGAGGGCCTGTCGACCCTCAAAGGGTTAATGGTGACATACTGATACCTATTAGAAAGGTAGGATTTAAAGTATGCAAGCGCATGGCCTCTTATAACATAGTGGTCAAGTTTGTGGAGTAGGATGCCGTCTACTGTGTCAAACGCTTTTCTTAGGTCAATAAAAATTCCTAGCGGATAATCCTTACCATATGATACCATATGGTTCATTGTACCATATGGTACTATATGGTACTGTTGTATTCAACACAAGCACGCTTATATTTTCATCATTATTTTGTTTACTATAATTGTTTACAACAAAAATATGCAAAAATGCTGTATATTAGTACGTAATGTTCTATTATGTATTTACAAATGTACAGGAACTCGACATGTTCCTTCAGGTGGATGACAAAGTGCTTTGTCTTGGAAACTGATGAGTCAGTACCTAGGTTGCGTCGCTACTCACTCAGTCTTGGCTGGTGTCTCGTGCCACCAACTACTACTATTAACTATATGGTACATGGTATCATATGTTACAGGGTACCATATGGTACATTGTACTATATGGTATAGGGTACCATACAGTACAGGATACCATATGGTGCAGAGTTCCATATTGTGCAGGGTACCATATGTTACAGGGTACCATATGGTACATTGTACTATATGGTATAGGGTACCATACAGTACAGGATACCATATGGTGCAGAGTTCCATATTGTGCAGGGTACCATATGGCACAGGGTACCATATGGCACAGGGTACCATATGGTACAGGGTACCATACAGTACAAGACACCATATGGTACAGATACAGGATCCCTCTGGAAATAAGTCACCCTGGCTTTTTTTGGTTATCCTAGGATTTTATACATATGCTGTTATGTATAATAATCCACGTATTTGTATTTCTGTACACCTGAATAAACTTGCTCAAGTGCATGTGGCATCGTAAGTAAGTTTATTTAGGTATACACAAATAAAGTTACATAGAATGTCATACTTACCAGCATATGTTTGGAGAACCTAGGATAACCCAAAAAAGTCAGACTTACTTGCATTAGGGTCCCTGTACCCTGTACTATATGGTACAATGTACCATATGGTATAATGTACCATATGGTACAATGTACCATATGGTACAATGTACCATATGGTACAACATTCCATATGGCACATTGTACCATATAATACCATTGTATGATATGGCACGAGTGTACCATATGGTACAATGGTACCATATGGTTTAAAACCATAGAATTCCTCTTCAGCCCCACTTCCATCAGTCTTAAAACTGTAAGTTGCAAAGAGGAGAGTCAGAATTCGCCCGGAGAGTGAGTAGGAAGAGAGCTTTCTTGTCGCCAGGCATGAGGAACAAAGCTACTTTGACGGCATTCCCACAATGCCATGCAGGCGTCCAGATTTTTTCTATAGTGTGAACACTGACCTCCCAGACCCATTCTCTTAGATGTAGGCCTACCAGCCTTCTCGCGCTAAATTTGATGCCGCTAGAATTTTGGCGTAGATCTATGGTTTGGACCCTGAACGTAAAGCCGCAGATCTAAGGGTTAAGAAAGATTAAATACACAGGGACTCTAAGCCTTTCCAAGGTAAGGTATCCTCAGTATGGGTAACTTAAATGGGGTGTTTTCCTATTACTTCAAACACTTAAATTAGCCTCTTATCCTTTTCTAAAGAAAATAACACCAAAAATTATGTTGGCAACCCAGAGTCCAAAATGAACACTAGGCATTCCAGCACTAAAGGAACCTTGCCTCTGTTCTTTAATTTGGTCCCCAGGTCTCTCCTTTATAATACAGTGGTACCTCAGGATACGAACAGCTCAAAACTCGAACACTTATGTGTGTGTATTTATGTAAGTGCTTTTTTAAGTATTTTTGGGCCTCTGAAATGGATTAATCTAATTTACATTATTCCTTATGGGAACAAATTTGTTTGGTATTGGCACTTGAACAGCCTTCCAGAGCGAATTGTAAATTTGTATCCTGAGGTACCATTGTACTTCTCCACCATTTTCAACCCGTCATCACTCAAAATATCTTAAATTTTACCCAATTTATCGACTAATAAAATACGACCAAGAATGATTGGTCATGATTTAGGCTATCCCAGTAATTGAAGCAGACATACTGAAACCCCAAACTCATACCAAGGGGGGTAGTGGAACTCTTACCCTTCCCTTCCTCGGAAAAATTCCTCAGGAAAATTTAATATTTTCGCCACTTAGTCTATTTTAGGTCTGAAACCGACCAAAATATTTTCCTTTATTCTAGTACGTTGTTTTGTCTATCAGTTGACTTCAAGAAATGACAAAAAAAAAAAAAAAAAAAAAAAAACTAGAAAAGCCCCCCCGAAAGTCTGTATTTTAACCCAGACACAAGAGGTTAGCTGTTCTCATCATGCACTGCATGTGGCGTTTCATTATTATTCTGTAACACCCCCCCCCCCCCTGCCCCTGCCCCACTGCACAGACTCATCTTTCATGTCTAGGCCAAAACTTACTACTTACAAAATATTTAAGGGTGCTACAATTAAGATGTGTATAAGTCAGCATCTCAAAAAGGCATGCTTGTATGGAGGACAATGAAATTGTGAACCTGACTACCACAGAAGTGCCATGCAATCTTACCCAAGGAAAATAAGACTTGATCACCATTGGGTAACCCACTTAACCCTTTCAGGGTCCGTGCCGTAGATCTACGGCTTTACGTTGAGGGTCCAAACCGTAGATCTATGCCTTGAGCTCAGCTCACTGAGAGAATACATCTGTGGTATGTGTGCACCACATAAAACAATTCCTGCAGCACACAGTGCATAATGAGACAAAAAAACTGAGACCATAATTTTCGATTAAAACAGTGACTTTGCAGTGTTCTTTCGTATGTTTTTTTATAGTTGTATTTGCGATTTCTTGGTCTCATTTGATAGAATGGAAGATATATTACAGAAATAGAGATTATTTTGATTGGTTTTAGTACTTTAAATGGCTTCAAACTGAGCCCAAAGTAGCAGAAATGTTAAATTTTTGCTTATGTTCAAGAGTAAACAAATGACCTCACACATCTAATACACACCAGCTGGTGGGTCTAATATATGTTCACAAATGTGGTGATATTAGTTATACAATTATTACAATATTGTATAACAGTAAATCTTCTATTTTTTGGTTTGAATAAAAATTCATTATGTGAATAAAAAATCAAAATGGAATTCATTTGTAAAGCTTGAAAACGTAACTAATCAACAGAGGAAATGTTAGTTTAGTGCCAGGAATGCCTGCATTGTTTATTCTGGACCCTATTTTGAAATTGGAATATTTTGAACTTTGCATTAAATTGGTCAAATTACCAATTTCAGATCATTTTATTTTGCAGTTGAAACAGATGACTTGGCAATTTCTTGTACTCAATCGATAGAATAGAAGTAATACTAGTGAAATAGCTAAGAATTTGGTCGACTGGAATAAAGTTATTGGCCTAAAATGGGAGCCAATGTCGGAAAAATCGCTGATGTGTAAATATTGCTGACACATCAAAATTCGCAAGAGCATAATTTAATCAATTTTCCATTAAATTTCATACTTTTTGTTTTATTACCTTCAGAAAAGGATTCTCTATCATTTCATAAAAAATAACGAAATTACTATTTTTGGAAAATTCTTGGACCCTAGTGCACGCTTGGAAATTTGGCATCTGGACCCTGAAAGGGGTAAGGGGATATAACTAGTTAGTGTAGGCTTTAAGCATTTCGTAATTAGTGAATAGTTAGTCTTAGACTATAGTAAATCTTAAATGCATAACATAAGTGTGAAATTACACTTGAATAATCTTTGACATACTTAATCAGAAAAATCACTGCAACAACATAATTCTGAAGGTCTGTGAGGTTTACAGGAAGTAATAAGGCAGTGAACTACTATGCAGAATGAAATATGGCAAGGTATGAACAGAACCAGTAGACCACTCCAGTTGAGGATTAGATCTTGTCTCTCATTGTAATGAACTCCAGCCTCCACTCAAAATTACTGGTCATTATAGCTCATGGTTCCCTGCCTCCAGTGAAGCTAACAGCTCTGTTTCTCAGAGCTCTGACATGACTTTATATGATTCCTACAGTCCTTCCCTAGTTTTCTCCTTCCAGTCAGATCTCATGGGAGGAGGGGGGGGAATCCATGAACCTTTGATCCATAAACAAGATATACTACAAAACTGCCTAGCCAGTGGTTTGTTCTTACAAAACTATGCCACCTTCCTCTGGCACCCCAGCCTTCTGATTGGTTAACTCCACTGAACTAATTCTAAGGGCAGGTCTGTTCATAGTATAGCAGATTATTGTTATTTCTAAGGTCATATGGCCCACTTGGAAAATGCCAGACACTTGATGCTTGTCTTATTAATCATTTTTTCATACTACAAGAGCACCTTACATGAGAGGGTTGTGTCTACTTTCTTGCAGAATATTTGAGATAAGTCTCCTAATGCATCACATGCTAGCTGAACGCTTTGCATTTAGGCATAAAAATCATTATATTTTAGTAGATTCACTTTGATTTCTATACAGGCGAGGATGGAGAGGCAGACCAGATGGAAGATGTGTGTGCAGATGCAGGTGGAAGCATTGGAGGAGAGGAAGTATGTCAGGTTTTGGGGAATGGAGATGAAGAACGTACTGCACTCAGCAATACCATTGGTCAGCTGCTGGAACTTGCACCCCATGTGGACGACACCGCTGCTGTTGTGCCCCCTGAGCCACCTGATCTCTCTCCTGGACTCTCTCACAAGGTACACTGTTATTATCATAACCTTTAAAGGGTAAGTAATGCCCAAGTGCCTCTGTATTTGAGGCCTTATAGGGGAGCTCCTTGTCATTCAAAAGTAGCCAGTCAAATAGCTCTAGCACCTTCCCAAATACAAGAAAGAATTGAATTATGAAGCACTGTCATTCTAAGCCTAGAAAAGGGTAGTTAACAATAGCTTGTAAGTAATAATAACAACTGTTGAGACACTCACACAGTTGTAACAAAAAACTTTGAAAGTTATGTCAGAAGTCATCAGAGTATAAATGTGTTTAGAATGTGCCAAACTGTAAAAAATCCCTCCATTATTAAGCTTCTTGTTCAATAAAGTGTTAACAAATTTTTATAATGCTTGAATGATACACTTAATGAATATACTTAATTTATTTAGGTATACAGGTGCAACACTGATTTTCCAGCAACCTTGGCTCCTAGACTTTGCAGGTTCAGGAGGGCTCTGCTCATACAGTAGGTTAGGTTCCAGGCTACCGCTGTAAAGTAAAAATAGCTATAAAGTGAATTAGTGTTTTTTTTCACTTTTAAATGCTTATAAAAACGTGATAGCATGTTTACACTGTCATATACATACATTAAGTGAGCAATAGAGCGAGGCCTAAATAATGCATATACAGTACACACATTACTTACCTTAAAATATTTTCAAACTTAGCTTATGGTAAGTGGTGAATTTATTGTAGGAAGTCTGAATAAATGAAGAATGGGTCTAATTGAAAACTGCTGCATTAATGAAACACTGTAAAGCAGGGCCCTCCTGTATGTTGATTTTGCCGGACCTACAGAGTTCATACAATAATAATTCAACAGTGCGTCTCTGACCCACCATGGTTTACTGGAAACTTAAGCATTAGCATAAATGAAGCATGTTTATTTATTGTATGTACTTAAAAAGAATGTTGCACTGCTACCTCTCCCAAAGTGGTAAATTTTAGGGTTTTACTGGCACTGTAGAACTAATCACAAAGGTTAATGGTTAGCAAAATATGCAAAGACTTGCATAAAATCAAGAGATTCTCACCAGCAACTGCAGTGTAAACAATATAAGTGAACACACACTTTATGCAATACCATTTGTGGCCACCCAGTAAACTTTTTGCAAAAAAGTAGTCTCGTAATTTTATTCGGAATAAAAAGTGCCAAATGATCTGTTTCTCGTAAATCAGTGAGGTACCAGAGGTAACAGAAGTACCAGAGGTAACAGAGCAAGATCCAGCATTAGCAAGGTAAAAAGCTCAGTGCTCCAAGACATTATCCTGGCACCTCTGCTGTTTCTCATTCTCATAGCAGACATAGGTAAAAACACCTGTCAAACTTTTGTGTCATCACTTTCAGATGACACTAAAATAAGCATGGAAGTCACTACTGTAAAGGACACTGAAAAATTACAGGAAGACATAAACATAGTTTTCCAGTGGGCAGTGGAGAACAACATGACATTCAGTGGTAATAAGTTCCAGCTGCTTAGGTATGAAGAGAATGAAGAATTCAAAAGGAACACTACGGTGGAACTTCAGCTTAATCCGTTTCTCATTTTAATTAACTGAAAAGCCATTAATCCACTCCGGTGGAATTTCTGCTCTCAGAGGCAGGAAAAATATACTCTATGGCTTATTTATGTATGACAATTCATCTAATGACATAATAAACAATATAAATAATATAGAAACATGATAATACGATAGAATGAATAAAATAGGCCATGATATGCCAAGTGGAGGTGGCCACAACCGCTCTCGCATTGTTGCGGTATTCACTGCCATTTAGTGACGGCCTTTTGAAGCCATCTATTATTATAATACATCATTATTACATTATACGTATTATATTATTATAATATTATTATTATTAATATTAATATAATGGGGAAGGGCTTGTGAAGGGGAGAGGATGAAGGTATTCAGGCTTAATTTAGGGAACTGGAACACAGATCCAATTCCCTAGATCAAGAGTCCTTCACTACGTACGTACTAATAATAATAATTATTATTATTATTATTATTATTATTATTAACAATAATAATAATAACAGTAAGGAGAAACTTCAGTAGTGCCAGTAGTTGGCACCACCATCATCAAAACAATAGTAGCCACTACTTTTCACATTTCTAGACTTAAGAAATCTATAAGTATTAGGTAAAGTCTGCCCAAAATGCCTCGGCATGATAGTGGCTTCCTTTGCTTCAATCATATTATGATATGTAAATACACATTGTAACCTTTGCAAAAAATAAATATTTCATTTACTTATTTATTTATTTATTTAACGCTTTCGCTGTTTCAGCTGTATATATACATCTCACGAGCCAGTGTTTCGGACATATGTATACTCAATAATTCTAGCGGCTTCAAACCAAGCAGGAGAAAGCTGGTAGGCCCACATGTGAGAGAATGGGTCTGTGTGGTCAGTGTGCACTGTATGAAAAACATCCTGCAGCACGCAGTGTATAATGAGAAAAAAAAAACTCCGACTGTATTTTTGGCTTAAAACAACGACTTTGAGGTGTATTTTTGAATAGTATTTATGGTTGTATTCTCATTTTCTTGGTCTCATTTGATAGAATGGAAAACATATTACAGAAATATAGATGATTTTCATTAGTTTCACAATGAAAACGACCTTAAAATTGAGCTCAAATTAGTGGAAATGTTCGATTTTTACCTATGTTCAAGAGTAAGCAAATTACACCACACGTTCAATACACATCAACTGGGGAGTCTAATATTCTTTCACTAGTGCACTGATATTATTTATACCATTTTTACAATAAAACGGTAGTCTGAATAACAGTAAATTTTTTGTGTGAACATAAAATCAAAATAGAAAGCAAGAGTAATATAAGAAGTGCCTGGAGGCATGACTAATGAACAGAGGATATGTTATTTAGTGCCAAGAATGTCTGCATTTTTTATTCTGGACCCTATTTTGAAATTGGCATCTTTTTTAATTTGTGTGAAATTGGCCAAATTGCCAATTTCTAACTGCTTTACTGGGTACTTGAAATCGGTAAATGGGCTGTTTCTTGTACTCAGTTGATAGAAAAAATGGAGTTTACAGAAATAGCTATAAGTTTCGTCGACTGGAACAAGAGAATTGGCCGAAAATAGGGCTCAAAGTCAGTGAAATTGCCAATGCGTATATATCGCCAAGATAGCAAACTTCATAGGAGTGTAGATCCGTAAGTTTTCCATCAAATTTCGTACTTCTGGTGTCACTAGCATCAGAAAAAGATTATCATTTCATAAGAAAAAAAAATTTGCAAAAAATTTTTGCGACATGACAGTTTCAGAAATGGGCTTGCAACAGTCAAAGGGTTAAGGAACCTCCCTTGAGGGGAAAGCACACATCCTGAAATTTCATTTGTATCCAGAAGCAAAAAATTGACCAAACAATGGTTCGTATCCTGAAAAGTTAGCATGGTGGGGAGTTCTTAAGTTCACAAGCAGAGGTTCCACTGTAATGGCTTTTCAGTTAATTTAACCCTTTCAGGGTCCAAGGCCAAAATCTGAAGTGGTGTCCCAGTGTCCAAGAAATTTTGAAAAAAAAAAAAAAAAAAAAATCTTAGAGAATTAAAGAGTACATTTTTGTGAAGGTAATAAAAAAAAAATCTGATCAGTACTTACCAAGATACAGTGCCGAGAAGTTGACCCAAAATGACCGGGTGGCGGCAATGTCGACGATTTCCACATACGCGCATTACTTTATTGAACGTTTTTTGTAGTTTTTCTCTTCTTTTCTTTTCCCTGCATGTCTGCTACACTCCCTGCATATCTGCTACACTCCCTGCATGCCTGCTACACTCCCTGCATGTCTGCTACACTCCCTGCATGTCTGCTACACTCCCTGCATGTCTGCTACACTCCCTGCATGTCTGCTACACTCCCTGCATATCTGCTACACTCCCTGCATGTCTGCTACACTCCCTGCATGTCTGCTACACTCCCTGCATGTCTGCTACACTCCCTGCATGTCTGCTACACTCCCTGCATGCCTGCTACACTCCCTGCATGTCTGCTACATCCCTGCATGTCTGCTACACTCCCTGCATGTCTGCTACACTCCCTGCATGTCTGCTACACTCCCTGCATGTCTGCTACACTCCCTGCATGCCTGCTACACTCCTGCATGTCTGCTACACTCCCTGCATGCCTGCTACACTCCCTGCATGCCTGCTACACTCCCTGCATATCTGCTACACTCCCTGCATGTCTGCTACACTCCCTGCATGTCTGCTACACTCCCTGCATGTCTGCTACACTCCCTGCATGCCTGCTACACTCCCTGCATGTCTGCTACACTCCCTGCATTGCTCATGCACTACACTCCCTGCATGTCTGCTACACTCCCTGCATGTCTGCTACACTCCCTGCATGTCTGCTACACTCCCTGCATGCCTGCTACACTCCCTGCATGTCTGCTACACTCCTGCATGCCTGCTACACTCCCTGCATGTCTGCTACACTCCCTGCATGTCTGCTACACTCCCTGCATATCTACTACACTCCCTGCATGTCTGCTACACTCCCTGCATGTCTGCTACACTCCCTGCATGTCTGCTACACTCCCTGCATGTCTGCTACACTCCCTGCATATCTACTACACTCCCTGCGTGTCTGCTACACTCCCTGCATATCTACTACACTCCCTGCGTGTCTGCTACACTCCCTGCATATCTACTACACTCCCTGCATGTCTGCTACACTCCCTGCATGCCTGCTACACTCCCTGCATGTCTGCTACACTCCCTGCATGTCTGCTACACTCCCTGCATATCTGCTATACTCCCTGCATGTCTGCTACACTCCCTGCATGCCTGCTATCACTCCCTGCATGTCGCTACACTCCCTGCATGCCTGCTACACTCCCTGCATACTGCTACACTCCCTGCATGCCTGCTACACTCCCTGCGACACTGTGCTGCACTCCTGCATATTACTACACTCCCTGCATTCTTACTACACTCCCTGCATGCCTGCTACACTCCCTGCATGCCTGCTACACTCCCTGCATGACTGCTACACACCCTGCATGCCTGCTACACACCCTGCATGCCTGCTACACACCCTTCATGCCTGCTACACTCCCTGCATGCCTGCTACACACCCTGCATGCCTGCTACACTCCCTGCATGTCTGCTACACTCCCTGCATGCCTGCTACACTCTCTGCATGCCTGCTACACACCCTGCATGCATGCTACACTCCCTGCATATCTGCTACACTCCCTGCATGCCTGCTACACTCCCTGCATGCCTGCTACACACCCTGCATGCCTGCTACACTCCATGCAACACTCCCTGCATGCCTGCTACACACCCTGCATGCCTGCTACACTCCCTGCATGTCTGCTACACTCCCTGCATGTCTGCTACATTCCCTGCATGTCTGCTACACTCCCTGCATGTCTGCTACATTCCCTGCATGCCTACTACACTCACTGCATGCCTGCTACACTCCCTGCTTGCCTGCTACACTCCCTGCATGCCTACTACACTCCCTGCATGTCTGCTACACGCCCTGCATGTCTGCTACACTCCCTGCTTGTCTGCTACACTCCCTGCATGCCTACTACACTCCCTGCATGTCTGCTACACTCCCTGCATGTCTGTTACACTCCCTGCTTGTCTGCTACACTCCCTGCATGCCTGCTACTCTCCCTGCATATCTGCTACACTTCCTGCATGCCTGATACTCTCCCTGCATGCCTGCTACACTCCCTGCATGCCTGATACACTCCCTGCATGCCTGATACACTCCCTGCATGCCTGCTACACTCCCTGCATATCTGCTACACTCCCTGCATGTCTGCTACACTCCCTGCATGTCTGCTACACTCCCTGCATGTCTGCTACACTCTCTGCATGTCTGCTACACTCCCTGCATGCCTGCTACACTCCCTGCTTCAGTTGCTCTACACTCCTGCATGCCTGCTACACTCCCTGCATGCCTGCTACACTCCCTGCATGTCTGCTACACTCCCTGCATGTCTGCTACACTCCCTGCATGTCTGCTACACTCACTGCATGCCTGCTACACTCCCTGCATGTCTGCTATACTCACTGCATGCCTGCTACACTCCCTGCATGTCTGCTACACTCCCTGCTTGTCTGCTACACTCCCTGCATGCCTGCTACACTTCCTGCATGTCTGCTACACTCCCTGCATGTCTACTACACTCCCTGCTTGTCTGCTACACTCCCTGCATGCCTGCTACTCTCCCTGCATGCCTGCTACTCTCCCTGCATATCTGCTACACTTCCTGCATGCCTGCTACTCTACCTGCATGCCTGCTACACTCCCTGCATGCCTGCTACACTTCCTGCATGTCTGCTACACTCCCTGCATGTCTACTACACTCCCTGCTTGTCTGCTACACTCCCTGCATGCCTGCTACTCTCCCTGCATGCCTGCTACTCTCCCTGCATATCTGCTACACTTCCTGCATGCCTGCTACTCTACCTGCATGCCTGCTACACTCCCTGCATGCCTGCTACACTCCCTGCATGCCTGCTACACTCCTAGCATGCCTGCTACGCTCCCTGCATTTTTTCTATCGAATGAGTGCAAGAAACCACCCATTTACCAATTTCAACTATCCAGTACAGTGGTCAGAATTTAGCAATTTTGCCAATTTCACATAAATTTCAAAAGATGCCAATTTCCGAATAGGGTCCAGAATAAACAAGAAAGACATTCCTGGCATTGAAATGACATTTCCTCTGTTCATTAGTCATGTCTTAAGGCCCTTCTTACATTCTTTTGCTTTCCACTTTGAATTTTTATTCTCACAAAAAATAGAAGATTTACTGTTATGCAGACTACTGCATTAGTGTAAAAAATGGTATAAATAATATTGGCGCACTTGCGAAAGAATATTAGACTCACCAGTTAACGTGTATTGGACGCTTGGCATGATTTGTTTACTTTTGAACTTTGGTAAAAATCTAACATTAATGCTACTTTGAGCTCAATTTCAAGGTTATTTTCATTGTAAAACCAGTCAAAATCATCTCAATTTGTGTAATATGTCTTCCATTCTATCAAATGACACCAAGAAAACTAGAATACAACAATAAATACCATACGAAAATACAGTGCAAAGTCACTGTTTTATTCCAAAAAAAACGGTCCAAGTTTTTTTTTCTCATTATGCACTGTGTGCTTCAGGATTTTTTTATACTGTGCACACTGACGACATAGACCCATTCTTTCATATGTAGGCCTACCAGCTTTCTCCCGCTAGATTTGAGGGCGCTAGAATTTAGGCGTACTAGTATGTCAAAATCCCTGGGTCATAAGCCGTACTAGTACGGCCGAAACCCTCAAAGGGTTAAAATGTAAATATTTCTTATTTATAAATTAAAATGTAAATATTTCTTATTTATAAATTAAAATGTAAATATTTCTTATTTATAAATTATGTACATATATTGTTTGTGGATAGTGGTGGTGGAAGAAGCCTTGTATGGGCTAGTAGGCTTCCTGGAGTGTTCTTTCTTTCTTATGTTCCTCCACCACTAAATGTACAGCTTCTCTCAGTGGCATTTATAAACCCAACAACAACACTTCCAGGACTTATATTCTCACATTCATTATGACATTTTATTCATTCTAGAGTATATATCATGTTTCTATGTTATTAATATTAGACAGTCCTTGATAACACTGACTTTCTTGGGTTATCCTGGGTGGCTAATCCTCTGGGGTTAATGGTTTCTCGGTATTCTCGATAAGCCACACCATTAAGTCTCTCCACATCTTCGAGTAGTACAGGTGACCGTGGTGCAGCAGCAGCAGCTGACCGTGGTGCAGCAGTGTTACAAAAAACGCGATATCTAATAAGCATAGAGATCTCCAGTGAATACTAGAAAGGACTACCCTTATAGCATCCAGCCTGTTATTGGGTTTTTGTAACAAGTAGTCAGTATCCTGGTCCAATTATCCATTAGAATTCAGTAAGATTCAGTAGTGCTTCAGGATTACAACTGGTAGGCTACTAACGAAATTAAAATTTAATAAGTTTATTAACCCTTTGAGGGTTTTGGCCGTACTAGTACGTCTTACGCGCAGGGGTTTTTGACGTACTAGTACGCATAAATTCTAGCGCCGTCAAATCTCTCGGGAAAAGGCTGGTAGGCCTCCTTATGAAAGAATGGGTCTATGTGGTCAGTGTGCACAGTATAAAAAAAATCCTGCAGCACACAGTGCATAATGAGAAAAAAAAAACTTTGACCGTTTTTTTGGCATAAAACAGCAACTTTGCACTGTATTTTCGTATGGTATTTATTGTTGTATTCTAGTTTTCTTGGTCTCATTTTATAGAATGGAAGGCATATCACAGAAATTGAGATGATTTTGACTGGTTTTACAATGAAAAGTACCTTGAAATTGAGCTCAAAGTAGCGGAAATGTTCGATTTTTACCAAAGTTCAAAAGTGAACAAATCATGCCAAGCGTCCAATACACGTCAACTGGTGAGTCTAACATTCTTTTGCAAGTGCACCAATATGATTTATACCATTTTTTACACTAATGCAGTAATCTGCATAACAGTAAATCTTCTATTTTTCATGAGAATAAAAATTTAAAGTGGAAAGCAAAAGAATGTCAGAGGGGCCTTGAGACGTGACTAATGAACAGAGGAAATGTCATTTTATTGCCAGGAATGTATTTCTTGTTTGTTCTGGACCCTATTCGGAAATTGGCATTTTTTGAAATTTGTGTGAAATTGGCAAAATTGCTAAATTCTGACCACTGTATTGGATAGTTGAAAATGGTAAATGGGTGGTTTCTTGCACTCATTCAATAGAAAAAATGTAGTTCTAGCGAAATATTCATGTTTTTTGTCGACTAGTACAGTGGAATTGGCCGAAAATGGAGCTCAAAGTGGGCAAAATCGCCGATGCATAAACATCGCCGAAACCGCTTACTTCGCGAGAGCATAATTCCGTAAGTTTTCCATCAAATCTCATAATTTTGGTGTCATTATGATCGGGAAAAGATTCTCTATCTTTTCATAAGAAAAAAATAATTTTTTTTTTTTTAAATTTGGCCGACCCTGAGAACGAATTTCTGAGAGGGCCTGTCGACCCTCAAAGGGTTAATAACAAAGTCTAGGCATATAAGATCAAAGTAAATTAAATTAATCAATTGAATATAATATAGGATACAAGTTCCTACACTTCTCTCATGTGCAGTAGTATTGTGCTGAAGGCACATATCACATTTTTATGGCTTTTAAGTACTGTCTGGTACATTGTTAACATTTAATAACATAATACAAATATATACAAGTAAGTTTGTGTGTATGTGTGTAAGTGCTCTAAGTAGTTCGCTATGTCTCAAGACTCGATTAGACTTAACCAGTGACTGACTAAAAGTCCTCACATAAACTAACTTCTCGACCAACCTGGCAATCAGGACAGCTTGCTTGAACAATAAAACAACTGTTAAGCTGAACAGCAATATAACAAGCAACAGCAACACAGAATCAGGAACAAGGAGATAATATAAAGACGCTACAGCTCAGGACCTGAGTTTCTCAGATTGTCTATGCGACACACAACCTCAGTACAACGTCAAAAGTCAATAAGTCTAGGCTGTGTTCTGTGAACAGAGTTACACAGAACCAACAACAAGAGGGTGACAGAGACGATCTTCCAACAAGAGCAAAGAAGACACATCTTGTCGGAAGCCAAGCCAAACAGAAAAGAGGGCGAGTCAAAGCAAGACAGTTTCACCCAGGTGAGGTGTGAATAACCCCCCCCCCCCCCCCCCCCCCAATCACGTGACTCTCCGTGGGCTGCTGCTGCCCAGCAACACAGAGAAGCCAGCAGGAAAACAAGCGGAACTGGTAGTTAGACAATGTTGTCTGCTACTTAACACTCTAGAAACTACGAGCATTTAATAATATACTTATATAAATGTTACATCCTGCCTAATAATATAACTAAGTCAAATAATATAAAGCAATATATTTATGATTTAGCTAATATCGCAAATATAAGCAATATTAAATTATGTGAACAGATAATATACATTATATACATTGTGATCCGTTCAGGGGTCGCAGTACCCCCCCAGCACGACAAACGGTCGCACTAGGAGTTGCGTTATTGTCTTTCACATTATTACTCTTAAGAACTCTTGTCACTAATAACAATTTATTATCAACATTTCAGTCACTCTTGTGCCAAGCACTTCTTAAATTTTACAGTGTCTATTTCACTATAAGTTATGCCCCTCGTACTAGGGCAGTACACAGCGTATTGTATCTCTGCATACTCGTGGTTATGTACATCAGTGTAGAGACAGGATAGCATAGAAAGGCATGACACGTTGAAGCTCGATCATAGTAGTGGAGACTGCATATTAAGACAGCAGTCTTGTGTGATAAACAGGAGACGGGATTCCACTCTTAAATAGTGGTAATGGAATGCGAGGCAGTTTGGACATCTGCGTATGAGGAAAATTGAGTGCAGTAACTAAGGTGTGTAGAACGGGGGGGCTGCGGTAGGACAGTGTTCTGCCACTCGGTAACTAGCATCGCCCACTCAACGCTCTCCACACTCAACACTCAGCTTCTGTCTCCAACTGTCTCCTTCTCACACCAACATATATCACCACTACTGTGAATATAAATAGAATAATAAGACATGAGTATACATAGTTAACATGGGCTGGATAGATACGTTACTTTACTGAATTTGACGTAGCAAGTAACAAAAGGTATTTGGGCATAAAATTACATTAATTAAATGTAAGAATGATAATTAAGGACATGACAAAGCGTCAGCAATTACATTACAATGACCACTGATATGTTGTATACTAATAGAGTATGACTGGATTCTGAGAGCCCACCTCATGATCCTAGCATTTTTACTCTTCATTGTGTTTATGTAGGTGAGTGGATTGTGGTCTGAAAAAACGTTAATTTTAAATGGGGAAGTGCCCAAATACACGTCAAAATGTTCCAAGGACACCACAAGAGCTAGAACCTCTTTCTCAATAGTGGCATAATTTTTCTGGTGTCGTTTGAGCTTAGATGAATAGTAACATATAGGATGGAGAATGTCAGTGGATGTTGACTGTTGGAGCAGCACAGCACCCACTGCATAACCACTCGCATCTATATGTAAAAAGAAGGGAAGATTGAAATTAGGACTCCTCAACACAGGAGCAGAGGTAAGCAGACGCTTCAGCCTTGTAAACGAGTCTGAACAATCTCTAGTCCAGATGAACTGAACATTGCTACTAGTAAGCTCAATGAGAGGTGTAGATGGAGGTGTGTGTGTGCTGGCTTGCCTGTCATTTGGCACACGTGGCAACGTTGCACATGATCAGTTACTGTTTCCTTCATTTTTGGCCAAGTAAAATGTTTTGCCAGTTTACCGAGTGTCTTCTTGACACCCAAATGTCCTCATGTTGGACTATTGTGAGCAAAATCAATGGCTTGTTCACGAAATGTAACTGGTAACACCACGAGATGCTTGACTGTGGTGGAAACACTATCAGCTGACAACTTACATGTATTTTTCTCCATCAGTACACCAGTACTATAATAGTAACAATTATCGAGATCCTTTGCTTCACTCTCAGTAACTGCGATATCTCTCAGTCTTTCCAGTGACTGATCAACATACTGATCCTTGATTAAATCATCATGAGTTAGAAATTTAACATCAGTAGTGTCTTGAATAGGTTGATGACAGAGGGGAGTCAGTGTTAATGATCCTGGGTGCAGAGCATCACTAAACAACATATTCAAGCCCAAATCATTGTCATCCACTAACTCAGCAGGAGACAAGGATGGTTGTTTTATCTTTGACATAGCTCTAGTAATTGTGCTCAGGAAATAAAATAGGCCTCTACAAGCTTCAATGGCATAATTATCATCAGTGGTATTATCAATCACAAGTGGTTCCTTACATATACCAGCATGAAGGATATCGTTCCCTATCAACAAGTCCACTGACCTGATGGGAAATACACCACTGGATATACCCACTGAAATATAACCAGTATAATAGCTTGTTTCAATGTAAACTTTGTGCAGAGGTACTTTTATAACAGCCCCTCCATAGGCTTCTAACAATACATCTATCTTGCAATACTCATCATCACTTATGGGCAGTACATCTTCTCTTAATAACGTGAGATAACTGCCAGTGTCTCTGAAAGTAATTATCTCAGATGTGATTCGTCAAATCCTACTTTACCTCTCGAAAAGTAAGGACTCATCGCTGAATGAATCTTTTCATCAGATACACTTTCTGACGCTAGTCATCTGTTCTGAGTAATATTATCTAAAACAATAGGATCAGAGGTATTACTAGGATTTTCATGCCTTTGTTGTTCAGAAGAGGATACGACTTGAGTGGGGGCTCCAGCCGCATGACTGTCTCTCGTATCTCTTTCTAACTTATAGCAATACTCTCTAGCATGTCCTTTTCTGTTACAATAGGTACATTTAACTTTCTTCTCAATATCAGATTTCTGTCTAGCCACAGAGACAGATTCAGGATTGTGTGTTTTCCTGGTAAAGGTACGAGAAGTTACAGTAACAGGTACATCAGGCCGGCAATGAGCAGCTGATTTAGGTTGCCAATTTCTAGGACAATTTTTAGTTACCTTGTTTTTGTGTGTTTTAGTACGTACAAGTTTGTGAGAAATCTCGTAATTGTCTGCTAATGCTGCAGTTTCTAGAATATCCGAGGCCGTACGATTGATCAGATATTCTAGTATGTCAGCGGACATACAGTTGTAAAACTCTTCATGTAGTGACAACTAAACTAGACTGTCGTAGTTATTACTCTTAGCGGCTCTACACCATCTCTCAAATGCAACTTTTTTCTCATGAGCAAACTCTACACAAGTTTGATCTTGTCTTCGTTGTAACGTACGAAATGCACGTTAATAACTTACAGGTAACAGGTTATATGTCTCTAGAATAGTTTTCTTGACAGCAGCATAACTAATGTACTTGGCAAATGGTAAAGCAGCAGTACAAGTTTGAGCTCTTCCTGTCAAAGCTGTGTGCAACAAGGTAGCCCAGTGCTTACGTGGCCAGTTCATAGCACGTACCTGGTTCTCAAACACATCAAAATAGGTGTCTAAGTCACTCTCAAAAAACTTAGGAATCATTGAGGCAGCTTTCTGCACATTAAATGTGTCCTGTGTTGTACTAACAGGTTCATCAACTTTGTCAGATCTATCAGTCTGTTTTCTTCCGAGACAAAATTTTCTCTCTGGAAATCTTCTTCTTTCAATTTCCTCTGTGCCTCTATTTGTGCAGTCTGCAACATAATGAGGCATTCCATCCTCTCAAACTGTTCCTCAGAGATAGGACCAGTAGGTAATGGAGGAGTGGGGAAATTAACATGTCTTTCTGGACAGTCCTTAGATCGGGCACCTTGTCCAGCCATCCCTAGAGAGTCTAGATCTGGTCTAGGATAAGTAGATACAGGTGTAGCATACATGGTACTAGTATGAGGCTGAGTCATACTACCAGCTATACTCTGTACTATTGTGTTAGCCAGGCGGTAAGGTGCGAGCATGAACGGAGTTACCCTAGGCTCAGACACTTCTGCCGTAGTTACTCTCTCTTCTACGTCATCAAATAGAGTCATACTTTCTAATAGCGACACTGTGCTCTCTCTATCTGAATCATAATCAGACATCTCTGCATGAGCAGGAAACAACATATGTTTAATTAACGCTTTGACAGTTTCTGCGGTGTAATTCCTGTTATACGTCACACCGAGATATCAGGCTACTCGCCAACACGTCTGAAGTTTTAAAGTACTCAACTCCGACAAAGTCAGAGTATCAATTAACTGTTTCACTTTGACATACATCAGGAAAATAAGTGCACTGCGAGAGAGTGATTATGGGAAAATATAATCCTAATAGGAATTTTAGTTTTGGTTGTCTTAAAGCTAGAGCTCATGAACAGTATTTCCATCTCTTTGGATCAAGAGACTCAGTCAAGAACATACATCCACCTATTATGTTGTACAAGACTAAACTCAAAGTCTTCAGATTAGGAAAGTACTCAAAGTGTTTGACCATAGAGTTACTAGTGCATCAAACTGGACAAGTTCTCCAACACCTTGGATCAAAAGCCTCCCAGACAGGCCCCCATTTGTTACAAAAAACGCGATACCTAATAAGCATAGAGATCTCCAGTGAATATTAGAAAGGACTACCCTTCTAGCATCCAGCCTGTTACTGGGTATTTGTAACAAGTAGTCAGTATCCTGGTCCAATTATCCATTAGAATTCAGTAAGATTCAATAGTGATTCAGGATTACAACTGGTAGGCTACTAAATAAAGAAATTAAAATTTAATAAGTTTATTAATAACAAAGTCTAGGCATTTAAGATCAAAGTAAATTAAATTAATCAATTGAATGTAATATAGGATACAAGTTCCTACACTTCTCTCATGTACAGTAGTATTGTGCTGAAGGCACATATCACATTTTTATGGCTTTTAAGTACCATCTGGTACATTGTTAACATTAAATAACATAATACAAATATATACAGGTAAGTTTGTGTGTATGTGTGTAAGTGCTCTAAGTAGTTCACTATGTCTCAAGACTCGACTAGACTTAACCAGTGACTGACTAAAAGTCCTCACATAAACTAACTTCTCGACCAACCTGGCAGTCAGGACAGCTTGCTTGAACAATAAAACGACTGTTAAGCCGAACAGCAATATAACAAGCAACAACAACACAGAATCAGGAACAAGGAGATAATATAACGACACTAAGTAGGGACCATCTGCAGATCCTCCACAAAAGTCACAAAACTCCCATACTACTGAATCTAAGTTCAGCATTAGAAAATCCCCGACTGTGACAGTACACAGATACCAGTACAAATTAGGTCAGAAGCTACAGCTCAGGACCTGAGTTTCTCAGAGTGTCTATGTGACACTCAACCTCAGTACAACGTCGAAAATCACTAAGTCTAGGCTGTGTTCTGTGAACAGAGTTACACAGAACCAACAACAAGAGAGCGACAGAGACGATCTTCCAACAAGAGCCTGTAAGGAAGCCAAGCCAAACAGAAAAGAGGGCGAGTCAAAGCAAGACAGTCTCACCCAGGTGAGGTGTGATCACTCCTCCCCCCCGATCACGTGACTCAGTGGACTGCTGCTGCCCAGCAACACAGAGAAGCCGGCAGGGAAACAAGCAGAACTGGTAGCTAGACAATGTTGTCTGCTACTTAACACTCTTGAGCTACGAGCACTGAATAATATATATAAATGTTACATCCTACCTAATAATATAACTAAGTCAAATAATAATATAAAGCAATATATATACGATTTAGCTAATATCGCAAATATAAGCAATATAAAATTATGTGAACAGATAATAAACATTATATACATTGTGACCCGTTCAGGGGTTGCAATAAGCAACCACAGGGAAGACCTAACCACTGAAGAGCTGCAACACTATAGTTATTCTCTATAAAATGTTTTTTGTTAATATTTTTGCATGTCTGGAACAGATTAGAGTGGACCCTCAGCTAACGATATTAATCCGTTCCTGAAAGCTCATTGTTAGCTGAAATTATTGTTAGCTGAATTAACTTTCCCCATAAGAAATAATGGAAATAAAATTAATCCGTTCCTGACACCCCAAAGTATGAAAGAATTTTTTTTTTTACCACATAAAACATTAATTTTAACCCGTAAACGGTCCAAGCATATATATACGTTTTTTCAACATTTGAAAGTACACCTACCATCTGACTTACGACCTGCTTGACTTACGACCACTCGACTTACGATCGTGTTTTTTATGCCAAATTTCTGGGAAATAAACAACTGCTTGTGTTGTACACAGTGTTTATCCTTAACCTTACAGTATAAAATACAGTACTAACAACATAAAAAGTAAAGTAAAACATGAAATACCAAAATAAAACAATAAAATGAAGTCATTACAAAAATGTTTTGCTGATATTCAGTAGTAAAGTTTGACTTAGGAACGGTTTCTCGGAACTGAACTCGGCCGTAAGTCGGATGGTAGGTGTATGTAAAAAAAGTAGATCTTTTTTTTTTTTTTACTTTTGAAAATGTGTAAAAAAACGTAGATCTACTTTTGGAGCACTACACATGTGAACGTAGATCTTCTTGGACCGTTTACAGGTTAATACACACAAACTGACACTTACCTTTATTAAAGATCTGGTGATGATTGATGGGATGGGAGGAAGGGAGAGTGTGGATGTTGTTAATGTTTAGAAGGGGAATCCCCTTCCATTAGGACTTGAGGTAGCAAGTCCTTTTCCGGGGTTACTTCCCTTCTTCTTTTAATGCCACTAGGACCAGCTTGAGAGTCACTGGACCTCTGTCGCACAACATATCTGTCCATAGAGGCCTGTACCTCCCATTCCTTTATGACTTTCCTAAAGTGGGTCACAACACTGTCAGTGTAATAGTCACCAGCACGGCTTGGAATAGCTGTGTGAGGGTGATTTTCATCAAAAAAGGTTTGCACTTCAATCCACTTTGCACACATTTCCTTAATCTTTGAAGTAGGCAACTTCCTCAATTTCTCTATCCCCTCCTCCGGAGCAGTTTCCTCAGGTCTGGCCTCTTGCTGTTGAAGATGATCTTGCAGCTCATCAGTGGTTAGTTCTTCATTGTCCTCCTCCACCAACTCTTCCACATCCTCCCCACTAACCTCCAACCCCAAGGACTTCCCCAATGCCACAGTTGATTCTACAACTGGCATAGGATTCTCAGGGTTAGCCTCAAATCCTTCAAAATCCCTTTTGTCTACACATTCTGGCCACAGTTTCTTCCAAGCAGAGTTCAAGGTCCTCTTAGTCACTTCCTGCCAAGCCTTACCTATAATGTTTACACAGTTGGGGATGCTAAAGTGATCTCTCCAAAACTCTATTAGAGTCAATTGAGTTTCTGTGGCCACTACAAAGCACCTTTCAAACATAGCTTTTGTGTAGAGTTTTTTGAAGTTTGCAATGACCTACTGGTCCGTGGGCTGCAGGAGAGGAGTGGTATTAGGAGGCAAAAACTTGACCTTAATGAAGCTCATGTCCCCAGAAAGTCACTCTGCCACGACTGAAGGATGACCAGGAGCATTGTCTAATACCAGGAGGCACTTAAGGTCCAATTTATTTTCCAGGAGGTAATTTTTCACAGTGGGGGCAAATGTATGGTGTAACCAGTCATAGAAAAGGTCTCTAGTGACCCATGCCTTACTGTTTGCCCTCCACATCACACACAAATTAGCTTTGAGGACATTGTTTCTCCTGAACACTCTGGGAGCTTCAGAGTGATGCACCAATAAAGGCTTCACTTTGCAATCACCACTAGCATTAGCACACATCAAGAGAGTAAGCCTGTCTTTCATAGGCTTATGTCCTGGGAGTGCCTTTTCCTTCTGAGTAATGTAGGTCCTGTTTGGCATTTTCTTCCAAAACATGCCTGTTTCGTCACAATTAAACACTTGTTCAGGTTTCAGTCCTTCACTGTCTTTGTACTCCTTGAATTCATGCACATATTTTTCAGCCGCTTTTTGATCCGAACTGGCAGCCTCACCATGCCTTATCAAACTATGTATGCCACTACGATTCTTAAATCTCTCAAACCAACCTTTACTGGCCTTAAATTCACTCACATCACCACTAGTTACAGGCATTTTTCTAAATAACCCTTTGACTGTCGCAGGCCCCTTTCTGAAGCTGTCATTCTATGTTGCAAAATATTCGAAAAAAAAAAATCATTTTTTCTTATGAAAATGTTAAGATTATTTTTCTGAGTGTTTTCGTCCCAAAAATTTTTTTTTGCCATCAGTACTTACCGAGATATAGAGCTGTGAAGTTTGCAGAAAATGAGCCGCGTATGGGAACGGCGGCGACTGCAGCTCACCAGGTAAACTTTAGTTTACTTGTATTTGAAGGTTTTTTGTTTTTTTCACATAACTTATTTGGCCTGTGAGACCAAAGTAAGGTGCAATATACATATATACACTCGTTGTATACAACACAATAAGCACACAAACATAATTATCAATATACACCTACCATTCGACTTACAACGTGCTCGACATACGTCCACTCGACTTACGACCGTGCATCTGACAGCTGGGCTGGGCCGGCTGATGCACACCACTGTACAATATTTGACAATACTCGCAGGGGCAGTGTGTCATGCAGGTAGCATCAGTTTGAGTAACCCTGCCCTATCAGCAGCATCTTACTGTATTAACTATACTAACTGGACAGTAAATTTCACCATGGGCCCTAAGATGAAGTCTGAATCTTGCACTGGAGATTGTGGCAAGAAAGGCTCTTGCTCTCGAACTCTATTTGTTTTCACTGTTGCACATAAACCTGTCTGTATCTGTCTGCCTGTATATCTGTCCGTATCTCTGTGTGTCTGTTTGTCTGTCTACTAGTGTGTGTGTCTTTCTGTCTACCTGTGTGTCTTTCTGTCTACCTGTGTCTATGTCGACATGACTCACGAAATCGTAATGACACGATTGCAAACAAACCATACCCCGGCCGGGATTGAACCCGCGGTCAGAGAGTCTCAAAACTCCAGCCCGTCGCGTTAGCCACTAAACCAGCTAGCCATAATAAGATTCATCCAACTAGGTATATTTCTACACCATAGGAAGGTTAGCACAGGCACCACTGTGACCACAAATGCAAGTTTTTACAGACGAATCTCCAGCTAGCGTGGCCGTGACGACCTCTAGCTCAAGTCCCTTCACTGCCATCAACATGACTCACGAAATCGTAATGACACGATTGCAAACAAACCATACCCCGGCCGGGATTGAACCCGTGGTCAGAGTCTCAAAACTCAAAACTTGCATTTGTGGTCACAGTGGTGCCTGTGCTAACCTTCCTATGGTGTAGAAATATACCTAGTTGGATGAATCTTATTGTGGCTAGCTGGTCTAGTGGCTAACGCGATGGGCTGGAGTTTTGAGACTCTGTGACCGCGGGTTCAATCTCGGCCGGGGTATGGTTTGTTTGCAATCGTGTCATTACGATTTCGTGAGTCATGTTGACGGCAGTGAAGGGACTTGAGCTATAGTTCGTCACGACCACGCTAGCTGGAGATTTGTCTGTAAAAACTTGCATTTGTGGTCACAGTGGTGCCTGTACTAACCTTCCTATGGTGTAGAAATATACCTAGTTGGATGAATCTTATTGTGGCTAGCTGGTCTAGTGGCTAACGCGACGGGCTGGAGTTTTGAGACTCTCTGACCGCGGGTTCAATCCCGGCCGGGGTATGGTTTACCTGTGTCTATGTCTGCCTGTGTCTGTCTGTGTCTACCTGTGTGTCTGTCTTTGTTTGTCTGTCTCAGAGCCACTCATTAACCCTTTGACTGTCGCAACCCCCAATCCTGAGGTGTCTCCTGGTGTCGCAAAATTTCAAAAAAAAAAAAAAAATATTTTTTCTTATGAAATGATAGAGAATCTTTTCCCGATTGTAAAGACACCAAAAAAAACGAAATTTGATGGAAAACTGATGGAATTACGCTCTCGCGAAGTTAGCTACCTCGGCGATATTTACAAATCGGCGATTTCGCCCACTTTGAGCCCTATTTTCGGCTAGTTCCATTATTCCAGTCAACCAAACTCATAGCTACTTCTTCAGAACTCCATTTTTTCCATCGATTGAGTACAAGAAACTGCCCATTTACCGATTTCAACTACCCAATAACATGGTCAGAAATTTGCAATTTGGCCAATTTCATGAAAATTAAAAAATGAGACAATTTCAAAATAAGGTCCAGAATGAACAATGCAGACATTCCTGGCTGTAAAATAACATTTTCTTTGTTCATCAGTCATGTCCAGGCCCCTCTGATATTACTCTTGCTTTTTATTTTGAAATTTTATTCAAACAAAAAATAGAAGATTTACTGTTATGCAGACTACTGCAATACTGTAATAATTGTATAAATAACATCAACCCATTCATGACTGCATATTAGAATGGCTACTTGGACAAGGACATTTGTTTACTTTTGAACATTGGCAAAAATCAAACATTTCCCGTACTTTGTGCTCCATTTCCAGGTTCTTTTTATAGTAAAATTAATCAAAATCACCTCTATTTCTATAACATAGTTTCCATTCTATCAAATGAGACCAAGAAAACGAGAATACAACCACAAATACTATACGAAAATAGACCACAAAGTCGGCATTTTAATTAAAAAAACGGTCGGAGTTTTTTTTTTCTCGTGCACTGCGTGCTCCAGGATTTTTTTTATATGGTGCACACTGACCACAGACTCGTTCTCTCACATGTGGGCCTACCAGCTTTCTCCTGCCTGATTTGAAGCCGTTAGAATTTATGAGTATATATACGTCAAACACGGTACCTCGTAAACGTATATATACGGCCGCGACAGTCAAAGGATTAAGAGTGTACTTGGTCTTGAAGATGCCATATTAATAATGATAATAACAATAATAATCACTGAGGCACATTAAATGTGTATAAAATGTTAATCTAGACATTTTGCCTAATCCATCTATGATTTTTTTCAAAATTATATAATAAACATGCTACATAACATATAAATTAATAAATATGAGATGTTTTTCTTGTCGGCTTGACAGTGAACGGGAATCATTCGTGTATGGGCTGGTAACAACAACAACGTTTGTTTACATAACTCGTGAACATTCTACATTCTCATTCCCTCATTTATTCATTTAATCTTGTTTACTCACCTCTCACTCTACATTAAAACTACAGATATTTTAAGGTAAGTAATGAGTGGACACGTTTATTATATTATAGCTTAATAGTAATAATATTAATATTAGTACATATGTATTATTGTAATAATAATGATTATTAATATTATTATTAATTTAGGGCACTGGAGCACAGATCCACTGTATAGCACTTTGTCTGGATTTTTTGGGTTATCCTAGGTAATTTATAATATGTATGATAACTTGACTTACGTGTACCAGTGAGAGAGAGAGAGAGATAGATACAGAGATACAGAGAGAGAGAGATATATGCAGAGAGAGAGAGAGATATATACAGAGATACAGAGAGAGAGATACAAAGAGACAGCCACATTCGGTCAGCCAGTCAGCCACATCCATCACCTCCAGCCCACCCACCATCCAGCCAGCCAGCCAGCACCACCACCACCCGCCAGCCACACGCCACCACGACCCGGCCACCGAGCCAGCCAGCCGGATACACGTATTACACATGTTCCAGAGTTGTTTCTCTTTACTTAGGGTATAGGTTATACAACATTCTGGCAGGATGACACTACCAGTGGTATTCTCCCATTCCACTGTATCGACAATACATAAAGATAATAGTAACATATGATACTGTATGCGATGTAAAATTTACAATACATATCACTATCATGTATACATTATATACAATACATAAATAATTAAAATACAACAATGTTAGTAAATTATGGTAAAAAGAATGAAATAATGATTGTACATTACATTACAGTATTATGTAGGTAGTTTATATAGGAAAGTTTTGACATTATGCCCTACCCAATATGTCGGCAATTTTCAAAGGTTCGACTTACGTCCATTTCGACTTACGACCGGTTGGTCGGAACCAAGCTTGGTCATAAGTCGGATGGTAGGTGTATTGTTTACAAAACTTGTTTACAAAAACAAACAATGCAAAAAATTGTTTATTACTATTGTTCTATAATATATATACCAATGTACAGTCACTGAACATATTCCTAGAAGTTCTGCAGCTTGTGGAACTCTTTGAAACATGTTTTCATACACAATGGTGTTTTACACTCTCACACACAAAACCAGTGTGTGTGCATTTTTGTGGACTTATTTTTTTTATGTGCAAAGACAAAACACCTCGTCTGAGCAATTTTCTTCGAAGTATTAGCAGGCAGTTGTGTTATGTAGTTATCCTAGGTAAATGGTTGTGTGTCATCATTCCTTCCTTCTTTCCTGCATTCCTTTCCTTCATTCCTTCCCTGCATTCCTTTCCTTCATTCCTTTCCTTCATTCCTTTCCTGCATTCCTTTCCTGCATTCCTTTCTTTCTTTCCTTTCCTTCATTCCTTTCCTGCATTCCTTTCCTCATTCCTTTCCTGCATCTTCCTTTCCTTCTTCATTCCTTTCCTTCATTCCTTTCCTTCATTCCTTTCCTTCATTCCTTTCCTGCATTCCTTTCCTTCATTTCTTTCCTGCATTCCTTTCCTTCATTCCTTTCCTGCATTCCTTTCCTTCCTCTCTTCCTACATTCCTTCATCTGTCCTTCCTTCATTCCTGCCTTCCCTTCTTGCTTCTGGTTTCTATAATATATATACACATATATAGTCACTAGATACTTTCATATAACTGCTATTATCTCCATTCAGCAAGCTTGTCTTGTGTGCGAGTGTGTGGCTTATAATTGTTTTGAGTCAGGAGTCGGCAGCTGTCAAAATGACATATTGTCTCATTACTCACTCCTCCTACCGACTGTCAAAACAATGGGGTCAGATGCTGCTTCCCCTCCATTCTATCTAATTATCTTTCTCCCTCATTCTATCTCTTTCAATCTGTCTCTCTTTGTCTGTGTGTCTCTGTCTCACAGGTATGCATAAATACAAGTATACATAGTGTAAATTACCTAGGATAACCCAAGAAATCCAGACAAAGTGCTATACTCTGCTTGAAGATGTGTGTAAACGTGATGACGCAGTCTTGTGGCTCTCTCTGAGACAGAGAGCTAGACGGATAGACAGGGAGCTTGGCAGACAGACAAATGTTTGTGTACCAGCAAAAACAAAGGGAGGGGGATGGTCATCTAATCTTAACTTATCAGCTACACCCTCCCTCCACCCTTGTTTACACTCATCAAACGTCAGCTCTTATCCGATGTTATCTCCCCTTATCTTGTCACTGTCATGGGGTGAACTGTTTTCCATGCTTCAAGGGAACTACTACTACTACTACTACTACTACTACTTACTCTTTACTACTACTACTACTACTACTACTACTACTCTACTACTACTACTACTCTACTCTACTACTACTACTACTTACTACTACTTCTACTATCTACTACTACTACTACTACTACTCTATCTACTACTTACTACTACTACTACTACTACTACTACTACTACTACTACTTCTACTACTACTTACTACTACTTACTACTACTACTACTACTACTACTACTACTACTACTACTACTATTCTTCTATCTACTACTACTACTCTACTTCTATTCTACTACTACTACTATTTTACTATCTACTACTACTATTCTACTATCTACTACTACTACTACTACTATACTATTACTACTACTACTCTACTTCTATTCTTACTTCTTCTACTACTACTTTCTTCTTCTTCTTCTTTTCTTTTCTTCTTCTATTTCTTCTTCTTCTTCTTCTTCTTCTTCTTCTTCTTTTCTTCTTCTTCTATCTTCTTCTTCTTCTTCTTCTTCTTCTTCTTCTTCTTCTTCTTCTTCTTCTTCTTCTTCTTCTTCTTTTCCTTCCTTCCTTCCTTCTTTCCTTCCTTCCTTCCTCCTCTTCCTCCATTCTTCTGGTATCCTGGGCATTGCTTTTGGTCTCAAATTCCTCAAAACCATGAAATTGATCTTCACTGACACTTCCATCTGTGTTAGAGCATCACTTGGGAAGAGAAGAGTCCCAGATTTGCTGGGTAATCACACATTTCTTACCGCTATGCATGCTGAAAAAGGACAACGGAAATGGCATTCCCACAATGCACCACTGGCTCCCCGATTTTTCTTATATGGCGCATACTGACCATGGAGACCCATTCTCTCACAAGTGGGCCTTCCAGCTTTCTCCTGCTTGATTTGAATCTGCTAGAATTTATGCGTATAGATAGGTCAGAAACAGTGGCGCATAAGACGTATTTATATGGCGTAAACAGTCAAAGGGTTAAATGCTCATGCAACTTCCTAGCCTTTTCACATATGATTGCTTGAGAGATGGCATCTCCTGATATCTGTTTTTTGTTTATCCACACCAGTAACAGTCTCTCAACATCTTCTATCACTTGCGATCTCTTATTCGAAAACAAAGTTGCACCTTTGGCAAGAACAGCTTCCTTGATTGCTGTTTTCCTGGCCACAATAGTAGCGATGGTTGATTAGGGTTTCATATACAACCTGGCCAGCTCGGAGACACGCACTCCACTTTCGTACTTAGCAATTATCTCTTTCTTCATATCCATAGTAATTCTCACCCTTTTTCCTGTAGGGTTGGCACTAGAAGCTTTCTTGGGGCCCATGGTGACTTATTTTGCAGGTAAAATCACTAAAAACGCTGTGATAATATGAAATGTTCCGATTGTATGCTTGGATGTGACCGCTGTGGCTGGCTTGTAAACACTGGCACCCATGGGACAAGTGAGGTGCGCTCAGGCCACACGTGGACGCGTCTTGAACAAATCACGTTGGGTGAGTTTTTAACGCTAGCCGAGGGAAAATTTTTGCGCTAAAATGTATCGCTATCCGGATTTAACGTTAGGTGATGCCATCGTTAGCTGAGGGTCCACTGTAATTGTATTTACATTATTTCTTAAGGGAAATATTGCTTTAGTTTTTTCTAATTTGGTTTTTGTCAGACTCTGTGGAACAAATTAGCAATGAAAACCGAGGTACCACTGTACTCAGTCGATAGAACAAATGGAGTTCTAGTGAAAACGCTATGATTTTTAGTTGACTTGAACAATGGAATTGGCCAAAAATAGGACTCAAAGTTGGCAAAATTGCCAATGTGTAAATATTGCAGAGATGCTAACTTCAGGAGAGTGTAATTTCGTTAGTTTTCCATCAAATTTTGTACTTTCTACGTCATAACCAACGGGAAAAGATTCTCTATCATTTCACAAGAAAAAAAAAATTTGGGGGGAAAATTTTTCAACACAGTGAGTTAAGGATCAGGGGTCTTGACACTGAAAGGGTTAACAAGTGAGTTAGAAAACATTTTGCCCCATGGGAGTGTATATCTCTGCATTTTAGGTTAATCACTCATGTGTCAAGAGATCTATTGGTAATTTCAGTCAAATCTCACCCTTACCTATTAACTGGAGCAAACACAATTAGATGTGGGTATGACTGGACTTACCTGGGTATTGTAACTGACCCAATTTTCCCCAGTTTGTGGGAGGGGAAGTATATCCCAGTATCGATGTCTTGAGTAGGCTGCTACAGATGCGTAGTTATGTCCTCATTCTTTGATAGGGATTCACTATGGTAATACTTTATGCATTAGGGTTATATCTTGTCCCTTTGTTCATAACACCTGAATGCATAACGCGACAAAAAATACACTTATCGGGATTATACCGTGGATTGTACATTCCTGTTTCTTTTTGACACTAGGTTTCCTATTGGAGATTGACAGTATTTCAGAGTTTACTATGCAAAGTCATTAGTATTTTCTTTGTTCTCTGTAGGAGATTTGTTACGTGTTCATGCTCTGATATCTGAATTCAGCCTAGCTTATTGCCCTACCCAGAGCGTACCAGTTCACCCTCCGCACAAAAGAACTGTTGAGTTCAGCTTTTATCTGTTCCTTACTACTCATTGCAACAAGGAGTAATACAGGAAGGTTGTTAATATGAGAGCTTGTAGGACAAGTGAAGCAGAGGTTTTCATGTAGTTTTCCTGCTATGGAGAAAGAGTAATTATTCCTGTTTAACCTCATTGTGTGGTTGATCAGGAACTCTAGCAAGGAGAGGAAGGCGTGCCTCATATCGCTATGGTACATACATGTGTTCTTCGTAGAACTGTTTGTGTGGAAGGAAGAGTCCACTAGCCCCTTCTGGGAGGGTTAAATGCCTCAGAGGGCTGAGAGATACCCCCTTTATTGGAGAAATTTCTCCACCCGTTGTATCACAGCTTTGAAGCCTGTGTCGGTCCCATAGTACAACCCCTTGAGCTCAGCTCACTTATATAAGCTGTGAGTGGTAAATTTGGACCTAGATATAAGAGAATGGGTCTATGTGGTAAGTGTTCACCATATAGAAAATATCCTGCAGCACATAGTGCATAATGAGAAAAAACTGACCGTGTTTTTAGTTTAAAACAGCTACTTTCTGTATTCATGGTTTCATGGTCTCGTTTGATAGAATTGAAGATATAGTACAGAAATAGAGATGATTTTGATTGGTTATAGGATTGAAAGTAGCTTGAAATTGAGTTCAAAGTAGCGGAAATGTTCAGCTTTTTGCCAATGTTCAAGAGTAAACAAGTCACATCATGCATCCAATACACATCAGCTGGCGAGTCTAATATGTGTTCATTAATGCACTGATATTATTTATACAATTTTTGTAATATTGCATAGCAGTAAATCTTTATTTTTAGGTGTGAAAAAAAAAATTGAATAAAAAAGCAAAATTGAATTCATGTGTAAAGCCTGCAAATGTAACTAATGAACAGAGGAAATGTTATTTTATTGCCAGGAATGTCTGCACTGTTTATTCTGAACCCTGTTTTGAAATTGGAATATTTTGAAATTTGTGTGAAGTTGGCCAAATTACCAATTTCTGATCACTTTATTGAGTAGTTGAAATAGTTGATTTGGCAGTTTTTTTTTTTGTGCTCATTTGATAAAATGTAAGGCATACTAGTCAGCTGGAACAATTTGGCCTAAAATAGGACTCAAAGTGGACAGAATTGCTGATGCCTAAATATCGCTAACACAGCAAAATTTGCGTAATTTTCAATAAATTTTCATGCTTTTTGTTTTATTACCTTCAGAAAAAGAATGTGTACCATTTTATAGGATTTTTTTTTTTTTTTTTTTTTTTTTGAAAATTCTTTAACCCTGTAGACAAGTTTCAGATCAGGGGTTTGAACACTGAAAAGGTTAACCCTTTCAGGGTCACCAGGCCCTCTCCTAAACTTGTTCTTAGGGTCGGAAATTTCTCAAAAAAAATAAAATTATTTTTTCTTGATCATAATGACACCAAAAGTATGAAATTTGATGGAAAACCTACAGAATTATGCTCTCGCGAAGTTAGCGGTCTCGACGATGTTTACACATTGGTGATTTCGCCCACTTTGAGCCCCATTTTCGGCCAATTCCAATGTACCAATCGACAAAAATCATAACTATTTCGCTAAAACTCCATTTTGTCTATTGAATTGAGTACAAGAAACTACCCATTTACCAATTTCAACTATGCAATAAAGTGGTCAGAAATTGGCAATTTTGCCAATTTCACACAAATTTCAAAAGATGCCAATTTCCAAATAGGGTCCAGAATAAACAAGACAGACATTCCTGGCACTAAAATAACATTTCCTCTGTTCATTAGTCTTGTCCCCAGGCGTCTGTTACATTTCTTTTGCTTTCCACTTTGAATTTTTATTCTCACAAAAAAATAGAAGATTTACTGTTATGTAGGCTACTGCATTAGTGTATAAATGGTGTAGAAATGGTATAAATAATATCAGCGCACTTGTGAAAGAATATTAAACTCACCACTTGATGTGTATTGGACGCATGGCATGTTTTGTTTACTTTTGAACTTTGGCAAAAATTTAACATTTCTGGTACTTTGAGCTCAATTTCAAGGTACTTTTCATTGTGAAACCAATCAGAATTATCTCAATTTCCGTAATATGTCTTCCATTCTATAAAATGAGACCAGGAAAGCTAGAATACAACTGCAAATAGCATATGAAAATACACTGCAAAGTCGCTTTTTTAAACCAAGAACATGGAGCTTTTTTTTCTCATGTACTGTGTGCTGCAGGATTGTTTTTTATACTTCACACACTGACCACATAGACCCATGCTTTCATATGTAGGCCTACCAGCTTTCTCTCGCTAGATTTGAAGGTGCTAGAATTTATGCGTACAGTGGACCCCCAAGTTTCGGCAGCATCGACTTTTGTGAAATTCGACTTTCGTCAAGTTTTTTCTGGAAAGTTTGGCGTCGAGTTTCGTGATTAGACTCGTGATTCGGCGAGCGTATGGTACCTGTCTGCCCGTCACTGCACACACAAAGCCAGTCTCCCACGCCATTCACGCTCAGTTTGCCATTGTTTACCAACACGTGACCATCACCCTGTGGATTCATACGTAATAATCCATTGTTTTTTGTGATTGCAACTGCTAAATATGTCACCATGGGCCCAAGGAAAGCTAGTGCAAGCCCTTTGGTAAAGAAAGCGAAGAACACGATCCAGAGGGATTTTGAAGGGTTTGAGGCAGACCCTGACCCTGCTGACCCTCTGCCTGTTGTGGAAGGTGTTGTGGCATTGGGCAAGTCCATGGGGTTGGAGGTGTGTGACAGGGATGTGGAAGAGTTGGTGGAGTACCACAGGGAAGAGCTAACCACTGACAAACTGCAAGAGCTTCAACTGGAACAGCATCAGACCACAGCTGAGGAACTTGCTTCAGAGGAGGAGGAAAAGAGAGTGAAGGAGGTGCCTTCTTTGGTGATTAAGGACATGTGTTCAAAGTGAAATGAGTTGCAAAGTTTTGTTGAAAAGTATCACCCTGACCAAGCTGAAATAAGCCATATCTGCAACATGTTCAGTGACAAAACCTTGTCCCACTTCAGGCAAATCATAAAGAAATGCCAGAAACAGACATCTCTGGACAGGTATTTTGTGCGACAGGGGTCCAGTGACTCTCAAGTTGTTCCCAGTGGCATTAAAAGAAGAAGGGAAGTAACCCCAGAAAAGGACTTACTACCTGAAGTCCTAATGGAAAGAGATTCTCCTTCCAAACAATAGTGTACACCTTCCTCCTATCCCCTCCTCCCATCTTCCATCCACCCAGAAGTCTTCAGCAAAGGTAAGTGTAATGTTATTATTTTTAATATGCGTGTACTTGATTTCTGACTGTTTTCAGTATGTAAATCTTTATTTAATTTGAAAAAAATTTTTATTTTAATATTTTTGGGTGTCTGGAACGGATTAACTTTATTTCCATTATTTATTATGGGGAAAATGGTTTCGATTTTCGTGAATTTCGACTTTCGGCAGGCTCTCTGGAACGGATTAATCACGAAACTCGGGGGTCCACTGTACTAGTATGGCACCAACCCTGGCGTGCAAGCCGTTCTAGTACGGCATCAACCCTGAAAGGGTTAAAGCTCAGTATACATTTCTCTTTACTTTCCTGTATGTTTCTTGGTTTCTTTTACCTGGAATATGTATTTCCTTTACAATTTATGGTGCCTATTTTGAGAGATATCTGGAAATGCTAACAGATCCAGTTGAAGTCCGAAATTCATATGCTACTTGATAATCAGTGTGATTCAGTTATACTGTACAACATTTTTACTGTAGGTCAACTAGTGGATAGCTTCTGTTATTTAATGGTTCCCAGTGTATCAAGACCCTTAAATTGAGAACGGACCATTGGAATTCATTGTAGAGTCAACCCTCAACTAACAGCGGCATTAAGTAACGGCAATTTCGTCTAATGGTGCTTTTTGCTGTAGAAAAAATGCCTTAACCAACGACGTCAGTGTGCCATTGTTTACAAGCAATTGCGGTCAATTTCCACGTATGCCTCCCATATATTTTGAATTATTTCACTGTTTCTAGTGCTTGTAAGCGCTAAATAAGCCACCATGGGCCCCACGAAAGCTCCTAGAGTCAGCCCTTTGGTAAAGGATGTGAGAAACACGATAGAATTCAAGAAAAAGTTTGTAGAAAAATTTGAAAATGGTGGCAGTAGAGGGTGATAGTGGTTGTGATGGTGGTAGAGGGTGGTAGTGATGGTAGAGGGTGTTAGTAATGGTAGAGGGTGTTAGTGATGGTGGTAAAGGGTGGTAGTGGTATGATGGTGGTAGAGGGTGGTAGTGGTATGATGGTGGTACAGGGTGGTAGTGGTTGTGATGGTGGTAGTGTGGTAGTGATGTTGGTAGAGGGTGGTCCAGTGATTCTCCGGCTGGTCCTAGTGGCATTAAAAAAACAAGAAGGGAGGTAACCCCACCAAAGGACTTGGTACCTGAAGTCTTAATGGAAGGGGATTTTCCTTCCAAGCAATAGGCAGTACACAAATAACCCGCACATAAAAGAGAGAAGCTTACGACGACGTTTCGGTCCGACTTGGACCATTGACTTTGTCATTGGTCCAAGTCGGACCGAAACGTCGTCGTAAGCTTCTCTCTTTTATGTGCGGGTTATTTGTGTATTGTTCCAGTCACGGTATTGTGCCTTTTTGTTATTTAAGCAATAGGCAGTCCTGAATCTCCCCTGCTGCTGGCACATCACTCAACAACTCCACAATAAAGGTAAATGGCATTTAATTATTGTTTATTTTGCATGTCCCATTCCTTTCCATATAAGGAAATGTATATTTCATGTAAAAAAAAAAAAAAAAATCACACTTTGGGGTGTCAGGAACGGATTAATTCTATTTCCATTATTTCTTATGGGGAAAATTAATTCGACCAACGGCAACCCCTCTGGAACGGATTAATGTTGTTGGTTGAGGGTCCACTGTAATGTGTTTATTCTTTCTTATGAATGTCAAAGTTGAGCAGAGTAATGTTCAACCCTTTGACTATTTCGGCCATATATGTATATATCTTACGAGCCAGTGTTTCAGATGTATGTACAGTAGACCGTTATTTAACATGAGTTTATTTGGCACAATTTGAGTATTGCATGATTAAAGAATTGCAGCACAATTTTATGTAACACATCATATAATTAATTTAACATGGTTCAGTTTGTGTGAAAGAAAAAAAAATGCTCTTTTGTTCAAGCGGCCAGCTTGTTGTGGAGCAGCCAGGGAGCCCTCCTGCAATCACCTACCACTCCCCGACACCACCCCATCATCCCAGCATTCGTGCATTCTTAATTCATACTTGTCCAGTCCAGTCTTTCTCTGCTACAAGGCAGCTGTGTTTGTGAATTGTGTTATGATATTTTAATTACTATATTTTGTATCTGCCAAACAATCATGACACTCAGTAGCCATACCAGTACAGTGGACCCCCGGCATACGATATTAACCCTTTGACTGTCGAAGGGCCCAATCCTGAAGTTGCTCCTGGTGTCGCAAAATATTCGAAAAAAAAAAAATTAATTTTTCTTATGAAAATGTTAAGATTATTTTTCTGATTGTTTTAGTCCCAAAAAAAAATTTTTCCCATCAGTACTTACCGAGATATAGAGGCATGAAGTTTGCAGAAAATGAGCCGCGTATGGCAACAGCGGCGACTGCCGCTCACCCGGTAAACTTTGGTTTACTTGTATTTGAAGGTTTGTTGTTTTTTTCACTATTTTTTTTTTTTTACATAACTTTGTGGCCTGTGAGACCAAAGTAAGGTGCAATGTACATATATACACTCGTTGTATACAACACAATAAGCCAAAAACTTAATTATCAATATATTGTTTACAAAAACTTGTTTACAAAAACAAACAATACAAAAAATTTTTTATTACTATTGTTCTATAATATATATACCAATATACAGTCACGAACATACTCCTAGAAGTTCTGTAGCTTGTGGAACTCTGTGAAACATGGTGTCATACAAGTGGTTTTTTTACACTCTCACACATAAAACATGGTGTCATACCAGTGGTGTTTTACACTCTCACAAAAAAAATGGGTCATACAAGTGTGTTTACACTCCACACATAAACATGGTGTCAACACAGTGGTGTTTTACACTCTCACACATAAAACATGGTGTCATACACAGTGGTGTTTTACACTCCTCACACATAAACATGGTGTCATACACAGTGGTTGTTTTACTCTCTCACACATAAAATGGTGTCATACAAAAGGGTTTGTTTTACACTCTCACAATAAATCAGTTGTGGTGCATTTTTGTTGAAATTTTTTTTTTTTGTGAAAAGACAAAACACCTCGTCTGAGAGTTTCTTCAAAGTATTAGCAGGCAGTTGTGTTATTTTAGCTATTCTAGGAAAAATGGTCGTGTGTATCCTTCCTTCCTAATTTCCTTCATTCCTTTTCCCTTTCTGGAGGTACCTGGAGGGCATTCCACCTCTCTTCCTACATTCCTTCATCTGCCCTTCATTACTTTTTTCCTTCCTTTCATCTATCCTTCTTTCATTCCTGCTTCCCTTCTTGCTTCTGGTTTCTATAATATATATACACATATATAGTCACTAGATACTTTCATAAAACTGCTATTATCACCCTTCAGCAAGCTTTCTTGTGTGCGAGTGTGTGGCTTATAATTGTTTTGAGTCAGGAGTGGGCAGCTGTCAAAATGACATATTGTTTTTCATTTGTCACTGCCCCTACCGCCTGTCAAAACAATGGGGTCGGATGCTGCTTCCCCCTCCATTCTATCTAATTATCTTTCTCCCTCATTCTATCTCTCTCAATCTGTCTCTCTTTCTCTCTCTCTGTCTATCTCTGTCTCACGGGTACACATAAATACAACTATACATAGTGTAAATTACCTAGGATAACCCAAAAAATCCAGACAAAGTGCTATACTCTGCTTGAAGATGTGAGTAAAGGTGATGATGACACAGTCTTGTGGCTCTCTCTGAGACAGAGCTAGACGGATAGACAGGGAGTTTGGCAGACAGACAAATAGACAGACAGACAAATGTTGTTGTTCCTCTTCTTCTTCTTCCTCTTCTTCTTCTTCTTCCTCTTCTTCCTCTTCTTCTTCTTCCTCTTCTTCTTCTTCTTCTTCTTCTTTTCTTTTCTTTTCTTCTTTTCTTCTTCTTTTCTTCTTTTTCTTCTTCTTTCTTCTTCTTCTTCTTCTTCTTCTTCTCTTTTCCTCCCCTTCTTCTTTTTCCCCTTTTTTCTTCTTCCCTCTTCTTCTTTTCCTCTTCTTCTTCTTCCTCTCTTCTTCTTCCCCCTTTCTTTTTCCTCCTCTTCTTTCCCCTTCTTCTTCTTCCTCCTCCTCCTCTTCTTCCTCTTTTTCTCATCTTCTCTTCTTCTTCTTCTTCCTTTCCTCCTCCTCCTCCTCCCTCCCCTCCTCCTCCTCCTCCTCCTCCTGTCTTGACAGATGGACGCTGCCCCTCCCTCCACCCCCCGTTTACGCCTCAAAGGCGCTCTTATCAGATGTTATCTCCCCTTTCTTGTCACTGTCATGGGGTGAACGTTTTCATGCCTCAGGGACATATTATTACATTTATTTTATTAGGTATAGTATTATTATTATCTTATTTCTTCTTTCTCTTCTTCTTCTTCTTTTTTCCCCCTCCTCCTTCCACCTTCCTCCTCCCCTCCCTCCTCCTCCCCCCTCCTTTCCCCCTCCCTCCTTTTTCCTCCCTCCCTCCTTCCTCCTCCTCCCTCCCACCTCCCCCCCTCCTTCCTCCTCCTCCCTTTCCCTTTCCTTCCTTTCCTCCTTCCTTCCTCTTCCTCCTTCCTTCCCTTCCTCTTCCTTCCTTCCTCCTTCTTCCTCCTCCTCTTCTTCTCCTCCTCTTCTTCCTCCTCTCTTCTTCCTCCTCCTCCCTTTCCCCCCCCTCCTCTTCCTCCTCCTCCCCTTCCTCCTCCTCCCTTCCTCTTCCTCCTCCTCCTCCCTTGCTTTGGTCTCAAACTCCCCGAATCATGAAAAATTATCTTTATTGACACTTCGTCGTGTTAGAGCATCATTTGGGGAAAAGAAGAGTCCGATTTGAAGGGAAGTACATATTTTTTACGCTTAGAATGCTGAAAAAGGACGACTGAAATGGTATTCCCACAATGCACCACTGGCTCCCCGATTTTTTTTATATGGTGCACACTGACCATGGAGACCCATTCTCTCACATGTGGGCCTACCAGCTTTCTCCTGCTTGATTTGAAGCCGCTAGAATTTATGCGTATAGATACGTCAAACACGGTATCTCCTATGATTACATATACGACCGCGACAGTCAAAGGGTTAATCCGTTCTTGAGAGCTCATCGTATGCCGAAATTATTGTAAGGCGAATTAATTTTCCCCATAAGAAATAATGGAAATCAAATTAATCCGTGCAAGACACCACAGAGTATGGAAAAAAAAAATTTTGCCACATGAAATATTAATTTTAATACACACAAACTGACACTTACCTTTATAGAAGATCTGGTGATGATTGATGGGATGGGAGGAAGGGAGAGTGTGGAAGTTGTTAATGTTTAGAAGGGGAATCCCCTTCCACTAGGACTTTAGGTAGCACGTCCTTTTCTGGGGTTACTTCCCTTCTTTTAATGCCACTAGGACCAGCTTGAGAGTCACTGGACCTCTGTCGCACAACAAATCTGTCCATAGAGGTCTGTACCTCCTGTTCCTTTAAGACTTTCTTAAAATGGGACATAACATTGTCATTGTACAGGTTGCCAACACGGCTTGCAGTAGCTGTGTCAGGGTGATTTTCATCCGTAAAGGTTTTCTGTTCAACCCACTTTGCACACATTTCCTTAATGTTTGATGCAGGCAACTTCCTCAATTTCTCTCTCTCTGGTTAGTTCGTCATTGTCCTCCTCCTCCAACTCTTCCACATCCTCCCCACTAACCTCCAACCCCAAGGACTTCCCCAGTGCCACAATAGATTCCACAACTGGCATACGCTTCTCAGGGTTAGCCCCAAACCCTTCAATATCCCCTTCTTCTACACATCGTGGCCACAGTTTCTTCCAAGCCTTACCTATAAGGTTTACACAACTGAGGATACTAAAGTGGTCTTTCCAAAACTCTACTAGAGTCATTCGAGTGTCTGAGGTCACTTCAAAGCACTTCTGAAACATAGCTTTTGTGTAGAGTTTTTTGAAGTTTGATATGATCTGCTGGTCCATGGGCTGCAGGAGAGGAGTGGTATTAGGAGGCAAAACTTGACCTTAACGAAGCTCATGTCCCCAGAAAGTCGCTCTGCCAAGTCTGAAGGATGACCAGGAGCATTGTCTAATTTTTCACAGTACAGGGCAAATGTATTGTGTAACCAGTTATAGAAAAAGCCCCTAGTGACCCATGCCTTACTGTTTGCCCTCCACAGCACAAAGAAATTAGCCTTGAGGACATTGTTTTGCCTGAACGCTCAGGGAGTTTCAGAGTGATACACCAATAAAGGCTTCACTTTGCAATCACCACTAGCATAAGCACTCATCAAAAGAGTAAGCCTGTCTTTCATAGGCTTATGTCCTGGGAGTACCTTTTCCTCCTGAGTAATGTAGGTCCTGCTTGGCATTTTCTTCCAAAACAGGCCTGTTTCATCACAACTAAACACTTGTTCAGGTTTCAATTCTTCACTGTCTATGTACTCCTTGAATTCCTTCACATATTTTTCAGCCGCTTTTTGGTCCGAACTGGCGGCCTCACCATGCCTTATCACACTATGTATGCCACTACTATTCTTAAATCTCTCCAACCAACCTTTGCTTGCCTTAAATTCACTCACATCACCTCTAGTTGCAGGCATTTTTCTAATTAAATCATCATGCAACTACCTAGCTTTTTCTCATATGATAGCTTGAGAGATGCTATCTCCTGCTATCTGTTTTTCGTTTATCCACACCAATAACAATCAACATCTTCTATCACTTGCGATCTCTGGTTCGAAAACAAACTTGCAAGAACAGCTTCCTTGATTGCCTTTTTGTTGGCCAAGATAGTAGCGATGGTTGATTTGGGTTTGGTATACAACTTGGCCAGCTCCAAGACACACACTCCACTTTCGTACTTAGCAATTATCTCTCTTTTCATTTCCATAGTAATTTTCACCCTTTTTACCATAAGGTTGGCACTAGAAGCTTTCTTGGGGCCCAAGGTGACTTATTTTGCAGTTAAAAGCACTAAAAACACCGTGATAATATGAAATGTACGAAATGTGTGCTTAGATGCGATTGCACTGGCTGGCTTGTAAACACTGGCACCCACAGGGCAGCTGAGGCCACACGTGGGACGTGTCATGGACGAATCACGTAAGGCGAGTTTTTTATCATGAGGCGAGGCAAAATTTTTGCATTCAAATGCTTCGTATGGCGGATTTAACGTAACGCGATGCGTTCGTAAGGTGGGCGTCCAATGTACTATTATTTCTGTTAAATTTGTAGTCTTAAGCAGTAAAAATGACATAATAGATCTCAGCAATGAACTAAACTACATATTCACTTTTATTTTTGTAGGATATAGTGGCCTAAAAAAAAGTTGTTTTACTGTTTTGGGGGCTCCCTGGAACGTAACCCTATTTTCCCATGAGTTCTTCAGTTCATGTGACACGATTTTACCTAACACTGCATTTTTAGGAACGTAACTACCATGCTAAATGATAGTCTATTGTATACTCAATAATTCTAGTGGCTTCAAATCAAGCAGGAGAAAGCCGGTAGGCCCACATGTGAGAGAATGGGTCTGTGTGGTCAGTGTGCACTGTATAAAAAAACCCTGCAGCATGCCGTGCATAATGGGAAAAGAAAACTCCGACTGTTTTTGGATTAGAATGCTGACTTAGAGGTGTATTTTCATATAGTATTTATGGTTGTATTCTCCTTTTCTTGGTCTCTTTTGATAAAATGGAAAACATATTACAGAAATAGAGATGATTTTGATTATTTTCTTAATGAAAACGATCTTGAAATTGAGCTCAAAGCGGAAATGTTTGATTTTTACCAATGTTCAAGAGCAAGCAAATCACACCACATATCCAATACACTTCAACTGGGGAGTCTAATATTCTTTCACTAGTGCACTGATATTGTTTATAACATTTTTAGGATAATGCAGTAGTCTGCATAACAGTAAATCTTCTGTTTTGTGTGTGAATAAAAAATCAAAATAGAAAACACGAGTAATATAAGAGGGGCCTAAAGACATGACTAATGAACAGAGAATGTTATTTTAGTGCCAAAAATGTCTGCATTGTTTATTCTGGACCCTATTTTGAAATTAGCATCTTTTTTAATTTGTGTGAAATTGGCCAAATTGCCAATCTCTGACGACTTTGTTGGGTAGTTGAAATGGGTAAATGGGTGGTTTCTTGTACTCAGTTGATAGAAAAAACGGAGCTCTAAAGAAATAACTAAGAGTTTGATCGACTGGAACAGTTAGGTTAGGTTAGGTAAGGTTCGTCAGGAAACAGGACAAATGTTTCCTGACGCGGGTCTTAGTCAGATGATGACCGCCTTTGGAGCTTTTGGTCATCTGACCGAGGCCTTCCGCTGGCTTACCGGTCCACCCCTTTAAAAATTATGGTCATTTATAACCATTATTATGTTGCTGGAACAATGGAACTGGCCGAAAATAGAGCTCAAAGTCTGCAAAATCGCCAATGCGTATATATCGCCGACATTGCTAACTTCATGGGAGCGTAATTCTGTAAGTTTTTGACAAAATTTCGTACTTTTGGTGTGATTAGCATTGGGAAGAGATTATCAGTTCATAAGAAAAATAATTTTTTTTCTCTCAAAAATTTTGCAACAGAATGACAGTTTCAGAAATGGGCTTGTGGCAGTCAAAGGGTTAAATATATACCACCATTCTTTTTTTAAATTAGTTCAGACTTGGGAAATTTTCTTTTGTCTGTTGCTTCAGGAGACATGTCAGCTCCAGAACTTCACCCTAGCAGATTATGACGCTCAACTGTATAACAAGTAACACATATAATACAGATTCAATAAATTACAGTGGACCCATGTTTTTTGTAATTAATCCATTCCACAAAGTGTGATTATTTCTGAAATTGACGATTTCCAAAATCATTTTCCCCATGAGAAATAATGTAAATACTATTAATCCGTTCCAGACACCCAGAAGTATTAAAACAAAAAATTTTTCTACATGAAATATAGATGTACATAGGCAGTACAATGGGACATGATGAATGAAACATTAACAGCATAACACTTACCTTTATTGGCGATTCTTCTTAGTGTATGGAAGACTGGAGGAGGAGAGAGATTGGATTATTTGCTGTTTCGAAGGGGAATCCCCTTCCATAAAGACCTCAGGTACCAAGTCCTTTTCTGGGGTTACTTCTCTTCTCTGTTTCTTAATGCCACTTGGACCAGCTTGAGAGTCACGAGCCCTGTCTCTCAAAAAACGTGTCCAGAGAGCTCTGTTTCTGGTGTCCCTTTAAAACTTCCCTAAAATGGGCCAAGACTTTGTCACTGTACATGTTGCTGACATGGCTTGCAACAGCCTTGTCAGGGTGATGCTTCTCCATAAATCTTTCCATCCTACTCCTCATTTCAAAAATCTCCTAAATTTCTGAAGAAGGCAACTTCTTCCATCTCTCTTCCTCCTCCTCTAAAATAATATTCTGAGCTGCGGTCTGTTGCTGTTCCAGCTGAAGCTCTTGCAGCTCCTCAGTGGTTAGCTCTTCTTTGTGGTCCTCCACCAACTTTTCCACATCCTCCAAACTCACATCCAACCCCATGGAACTCCCCAATGCCATAATAGAGTTCACAACTGACATAGGCTCATCAGGGGCTGCCTCAAACCCTTCAAAATCTCTCTTGTGGACACAATCTGGCCACAGTTTTCTCAAAGCAGAGTTAAAAGTCCTGGTAGTCACTCCCTCCCAAGCCTTACCTATAAGGCTTATGCAAAGGAGGATACTGAGGTGATCTTTCTAAAACTCTCTTAGGGTCAAGTGAGTGTCTTAGGTCACATTCAAGCACCTTTGAAACATTGCTTTGGTGTAGAGTTTTTTAAAGTTTGAAATGATCTGCTGGTCCATGGGCTGGAGGAGAGGAGTGGTATTAGGGGGCAAGAACTTCACTGTGATGAACCTAAACTCCTCAAAAATTAGGTCATCCAAGTTTGGAGGATGAGCAGGTGCATTGTCCATTAGCAGGAGGCACTTGAGATCCAATTCTTTTCCAGGAGGCAATTCTTCACACTGGGGCCAAACACTTCATTGAATCACTCGACGAAAATTTCGCTCGTGACCCATGCTTTATTATTAGTTCTCCAAAACACACACAATTTACTCTTCATGATATTGTTTTTGTTGAACGCTCTGAGATTTTCAGAATGGTACACTAGTACATGTAATGGCTTCACTTTGAAATCCCCACTAGCATTACTACAAAACATAAGCGTCGGCCTGTCTTTCATAGGCTTGTGTCCTGGCAGTCCCTTTTCCTCCTGAGTAATGTATGTCTTCTTTGGCATTTTCTTCGAAAAGAGGCCTGTATCGTTACAATTGAACACTTGTTGGGGTTTTTAACCCTTTCAGGTGTGGCAGCCCCTCTCCCAAACCTATCCTCAGGGTCAGAAAAAATTTGAAAAGAAAAAAAAAATGATTTTTTCTTATGAAAAGATAGTGTTTTTTTTTAAACATTGTAGGCTAAACAAAAAATTTTTACTATCAACACTTACAGAGATATGGAGACGTGAAGTTGACAGAAAATGACCGGCATATGGCAACATCGGCAACTACTGGTCACCCAGTATTCATTTTTTTTTTTTTGGTACTATTTTCTATTCTTTTTTAATTTTTTTTTTTCAAGTAACTTGTATGGCCTGTGAGACCAATATGAGCACTGTTTTATAAGTTACTTCTTTTTCTGTACTACACAATAACTGCACAAACACTGTTGTCACTATATTATTTACAAAACTTGTTTACACAAATGAACAATGTAAAATGTTGTTTATTACTACTTTTCTATATTTTATATACACATATACAGTCACAGGACATGTTTCTAGGAGCTCTGCAGCCTGTGGAAGTCTTTGGAACAAGGTGTCATGCTCAATGGCATTTTACACTCCTCACACGTAAAACGAGTGTCTCTGCGTTGTTGTGGGCGTTTTTTTTTGTATGTGCACAGACATAACATCTCTTCTGAGCCTTTTTCTTGAAAGCAGTAGCAGGCAGTTTTGTTAGGAAGTGATCACCATGCTTTAAACGAGAAGGTACTTGTTGATAATTTCGTGGGCGGTTTTCTATTGCAGATGTTGTTCCTTGGTACTTGATTATTATTTGTCTGTTGACAGTCAATCAAAATTTGCCATAAGGTGGTTTGTTCCTGGTCCTCATCTTATACATATTATAAGCACTGAGCATGGAAATGTCCAGAAGATGGAAAGAGAGTTTTATGTACCACTTATAACTCTTGCAAACACAATCAGCATACCCAATCTGCATGTCAGATTTGTCCACTGAACGCATATTGAGGTTGTAGTCAATCACAGCTGCAGGTTTTAGAATGGGTTCATTGCTCTCTCTATGCTGCCTGCCAGTGTCTGCCATTTGGTTAGGGTGAACTGATGACAACAGTGTGACATCTCATTTGTCATGCCACCGAAATGCCATGATGTCATTGGCAGCAAACGCCTGCACCTCACCTCTACGAGTGCCAGCGTCGAACCTGGGCATATGTTTACGATTTGCACACACTGTGCCACCACACATCTGTCATGTTCACTTGCAAAAAATCACTGAGTAAGGGGCTTGTGTACCAGTTATCAGTATATAATATATGTCCCTTATCAAGATATGGTTCCATCATTGTTCTAACTGCATCACCGGAGATACCCAGTAACTTCCTGGTATCTTGCAATGTATTCCTTCCAGTGCACACAATTATATCCAATACAAGACCACTGTATCAATCACAAAGCACAAACAACTTTATACCAAAGCGTTTCCTCTTGCTTGGTATGTACTGCTTGAATGAGAGTCTTCCTTTGAACAGAATCAACGACTTGTCAATAACAAGCTTCCTGAAGGGATAAAAATACATATTGAATTTCTGTTTCAGATACGGAAACACATTCCTAATCTTATATAACCTGTCGTTTCTGTCAGGCCTGGTTTTGTCTGTGAAGTGAAGCATATGTAATAGTAACACAAATCGATTCACTCCTATTATAACACTGAAACCTTGCGTTGCAATCAGGCGGTCTGTCGACCAGTATGATTTCACAGTGTGCTTATACATGTGTGGCATAAGCATTATTGTGGTAAAGAAAAGATACATCTCAGCCACAGTTGTCTCCTTCCACTGGTTTAGGCGTGAGTTTGGTGAAAGTATTGTGTTTGCCATGGTGTAATCGAAGTACCTGTTGATTTCCCTGACAATAATTTCCATCAGGGGTTCATCAAAGAATAACTTGAAACATTCCAGTTCACTGGCATTGTTTCCCAGTGTACAAGATGGCTGTATTCCACTTTGGCTTTTTTCAAACTGATGGGGATTTGGAACAAAATTGGCAGCTTCCTCCCAGTCTCAGGTGCGGTCTGCTGGTGTGTGCTGGATATTGACAGGTGGTTGTGGTTGTAGAGGTTGTGGTTGTGGAGGTTGTGGTTGTGGAGGCTGGTGTGGTTGGTGGGTGGGGGATGGTGGCCTTTGTTGTAGATCAGCTGAGGCAGCGGCGTGGGTGGCAGCATGGCTCACTGCTGGTGCCTTATGGCTGGCACCACCACTACCACCACCATGCACATTTTCCATCCCAATTGCAACACTATCATCTTCATTTTCACTATCTCTTCCTGTTGTACAGCCACGGGATGTACTCCTTCCCCTTGGAATAGCATATGGCACACTACCAGAGCGCATATACCGTCGTGTATACTGGTCTTTCATTGGAGGATATTCCACTTCACTATCGCTACTAGAGCTGTTTTCAAGAGCTTGTAGTTCATATTCACTATCACCATCATCACCAATGCTCGCATCTGAGTCCAGGATATAGGAAAATAGGAGTTGACTCTTTCGTTCTGGTACAACTGAACGTGAACAAGACGGCCCAGCATCAGAGGTGGAAGGCTGAGGGTCGTCTGGATTTTCCTCACTATTACCGGCATTATGGTTATTAGTTTCGGTCACAACCTCATCAAAACCTTGAAACTCATCTTCACTGGCACTGCCATCTGTATTATAACTATCACTGGGGAACAAAAGTGTCCCAGTTCGCCGAGGAGTGAGGAGTTTCTTACCATGAGGCATGGTGAGCAAGGTGTACTAATATGGCGTTCCCACAATGCGCCACTGGGTCCCAGAATTTTTTCCTACCGCGCACACTCACTACGCAGACCCATTCTCTAACATCTAGGGCTACCAGCTGTTTCCCGCTTTATTTGAAGCCGCTAGAATTTACGCGTACTAGTACGGCACCAACCCTGGCGTGCAAGCCATACTAAAAAAAAAATAAGCCATACTAGTACGGCACCAACCTTGAAAGGGTTAATTGTTCAGTCTGTATGTACTACTTGAATTCACTTACGAATTTTGTAACTGCAATTTTGTCTGAAATGTCAGCCTCACCATGCCTTATCACAGTGCATGCCACTATGGTTGTTAAATCTCTCAAACCAGCCTTTGCTGGCCTTAAATTCACAAATATCAGTACTTGTTGCAGGCAATTTCTTTGCGAGATCATGATGTGACTGCCTAGCGTTTTCACACATAAGTGACTGCATAAGACTGTCTCCTGCTAATTGTTTCTCGTTGATCCATACCAACAATAACTTCTCAACATGAAGTACTGGCGATCTCATTTTTGTCAGCATATTTACCCCCTTTGCAACAACAGCTTCCTTGTTTTCCTTTTTCTTGGCCACGATGGAAGCTATGGTTGTATGGGGTTTCTTATACATCCTGGCCAGTTCGGCCACATGTACGCCACTTTCATATTGTTCAATGATTTTTTTTTAATTCAATTGTATTTCTCACCTTCTTTAACAAAGTTATGGCACTAGGAGCTTTCTTTGGAGCCATGGTAGCTTATTTAGCAGTTGCAAGCAATAAAATGAATGGAATACAGTGGAACCTCGCCTAACGAACGCATCGCATAACGTTAAATCCGCCTAGCGATACATTTTAACGCAAAAATTTTGCCTCGGCTAGCGCTAAAAAAACTCGCTCAACGTGGCTCGTTCGAGATGCGTCCACGTGTGGCCTGTGCCCGTCTCACTTGTTCCGTGGGTGCCAGTGTTTACAAGCCAGCCACCGCGATCGCTTCCAAGCATACAATCGGAACATTTCATATTATCACAGCCTTTTTAGTGATTGCACCTGCAAAATAAGTCACCATGGGCCCCAAGAAAGCTTCTATTGCCAACCCTACAGCAAAAAGAGTGAGAATTACTATGGATATGAAGAAAGAGATCATTGCTAAGTATGAAAGTGGAGTGCGTGTCTCCGAGCTGGCCAGGTTGTACACAAAACCCCAATCAACCATCGCTACTATTGTGGCCAAGAAAATGGCAATCAAGGAAGCTGTTCTTGCCGAAGGTGCAACTTTGTTTTCGAAACAGAGATCGCAAGTGATAGAAGATGTTGAGAGACTGTTATTGGTGTGGATAAACGAAAAACAGATAGCAGGAGACAGCATCTCTCAAGCGATCATATGTGAAAAGGCTAGGAAGTTGCATGACGATTTACAGTGGACCCCTGCATACCGTTGGCCTTACATAACGTTAAATCCGCATACCGCTACATTTTATCGCCAAGATTTTGCCTCGCATACCGCTAAAAAACCTGCTCAACGCTGTTCGTCTGAGACGCGTCTATGTGCGGCCTGAGCCACGCTCACATGTTCCGCCGGTGGCATTGTTTACCAGCCAGCCTCTGCGGTAACATCCAAGCATACAATCGGAACATTTTGTATTATTACAGTGTTTTTGGTGATTTTATCTGCAAAATAAGTGACCATGGGCCCCAAGAAAGCTTCTAGTGCCAACCCTACAGCAATAAGGGTGAGAATTACTATAGAGATGAAGAAAAAGATCATTGATAAGTATGAAAGTGGAGTGCGTGTCTCCGAGCTGGCCAGGTTGTATAATAAACCCCAATCAACCATCGCTTACTATGGTGGTACAGCTGCTGCTGCTGCTGTACCACCGTCAGCTGCTGCTGCTGCTGTAGCATCGTCTGCTGCTGCTGTAGCACTGTCAGCTGCTGCTGCTGTTGTACCACCGTCAGCTGCTGCTGCTGCTTTAGTACCGTCTGCTGCTGCTGCTTTAGTACCGTCTGCTGCTGCTGTAGTATCATCTGCTGCTGCTGTAGCATCATCTGCTGCTGCTGTAGCACTGTCAGCTGCTGCTGCTGTTGTACCACCGTCAGCTGCTGCTACTGCTGTAGTACCATCTGCTGCTGCTGTAGCATCATCTGCTGCTGCTGTAGCATCGTCTGCTGCTGCTGTAGCATCGTCTGCTGCTGCTGTAGCACTGTCAGCTGCTGCTGCTGTTGTACCACCGTCAGCTGCTGCTGCTGATGCTGCTGTAGTACCATCTGCTGCTGCTGTAGCACCGTCTGCTGCTGCTGTAGCATCGTCTGCTGCTGCTGTAGCACTGTCAGCTGCTGCTGCTGCTGCTGTAGCACTGTTGTTGGTGTGGCTTATTGAGAATACCAAGAAACAATTAACCCCAGAGGGTTAGCCTCCCAGGATAACCCAAAAAAGTCAGTGTCATCAAAGACTGTCTAACGTATTTCCATTGGGGTCCTTAATCTTGTCTCCCAGGATGCAACCCACACCAGTCGACTAACACCCAGGTGAACAGGGAAAAATGCCTGGAACTAGTGCTCATATTGGTGAATTTAAAGCCAGCAAAGGTTGGTTTGAGAGATTTAAGAATCGTAGTGGTATACACAGTGTGATAAGGCCTGTTCTGGAAGAAAATGCCAAACAGGACCTACAGTACTCAGGAGGAAAAGGCACTCCCAGGACACAGTGTCTCATCAGTCATTGCTGCATCTTCAATAAAGGTAAGTGTCATTTATTCTTCATTTAGTAGAGTAGTACATGCACAATATATATTGTGTATGTACTACTCTACTATTGTGCATGTATCCTTCTCTTTGTGTGTAGGAAAATGTACATTTCATGTGGTAAAAATTTTTTTTCATACTTTTAGGTGTCTTGCATGGATTAATTTGATTTCCATTATTTCTTATGGGGAAAATTCATTCGCATAACGATAATTTCGCATAACAATGATCTTTCTTGCACGGATTAATATCGCTATGCGGAGGTCCACTGTAATTAGAAAAATGCCTGCAACTAGTGATGTGAGTGAATTTAAGGCCAGGAAAGGTTGGTTTGAGAGATTTAAGAATCGTAGTGGCATACATAGTGTGATAAGGCATGGTGAGGCTGCCAGTTCGGACCACAAAGCGGCTGAAAAATATGTGCAGGAATTCAAGCAGTACATAGACAGTGAAGGACTGAAACCAGAACACGTGTTTAACCCTTTCAGGGTCCGTCCCGTAGATCTACGGCTTTACGTTCAGGGTCCAAACCGTAGATCTACGCCATGAGCTCAGCTCACTCTGATAAACTGTGAGTGGTACATTTGGGCCTAGATATGAGAGAATACATCTATGTGGTATGTGTGCACCACATAAAACAGATCCTGCAGCACACTGTGTATAATGAGAGAGAAAAACTTAAATCATGATTTTTCAATTAAAACAGCAACTTTGCAGTGTTTTTTCGTATGTTTTTTATAGTTGTATTTGCGATTTCTTGGTCTCATTTGATAGAATGGAAGACATATTACAGAAATAGAGATGATTTTGATTGGTTTTAGCACCGGAAATGGCTTGAAACAGAGCTCAAAGTAGCAGAAATGTTAAATTTTTGCCAATATTCAAGAGTAAACAAACGACCTCACACGTCTAATACACGTCAGCTGGTGGGTCTAATATACATTCACAAATATGGTGATGATATTTATACAATTATTACAGTATTGCATAACAGTAAATCTTCTATTTTTTGGTGTGAATAAAAATTCATTATGTGAATAAAAAATCAAAATGGAATTTATTTGTAAAGCCTCAAAACATAACTAATGAACAGAGGAAACGTTAGTTTAGTGCCAGGAATGCCTACATTGTTTATTCTGGACCTATTTTGAAATTGAAATATTTTGAACTTTGTGTTAAATTGGCCAAATTAACAATTTCCGATCACTTTATTTTGTAGTTGAAACAGTTGACTTGGCGATTTCTTGTGCTCAGTCGATAGAATAGAAGTAATACTAGTGAAATAGCTAAGAATTTGGTTGACTGGAATAATGTAATTGGCCTAAAATGGGAGTCAAAGTCGGCAAAATCGCCGATTCGTAAATGTCGCTGACACATCAAAATTCGCGAGAGCATAATTTCGTCAATTTTCCACCAAATTTCGTACTTTTTGTTTTATTACCTTCACAAAAAGATTCTCTACGATTTCGTAAGAAAAAATAACAAATTTTTTTTTTGAAAATTCTTGGACACTGGTGCGTGACTCCAGATTTGGGCCTTGGACCCTGAAAGGGTTAATTGTGACGAATCAGGCCTGTTTTGTAAGAAAATGCCAAACAGGACATACATTACTCAGGAGGAAAAGGCACTCCCAGGACATAAGCCTATGAAAGACAGGCTTACTCTGTTAATGTGTGCCAATGCTAGTGGTGATTGCAAAGTGAAGCCTTTATTGGTGTATCACTCAGAAACTCCCAGAGTGTTCAGGAAAAACAATGTCTTCAAGGCTAATTTGTGTGTGCTGTGGAGGGCAAACAGTAAGGCATGGGTCACTAGGGACTTTTTCTATTACTGGTTACACCATGCATTTGTCCCCACTGTGAAAAATTACCTAATTGAAAAGAAATTAGACCTTTAGTGCCTCCTGGTATTAGACAATGCTTCTGGTCATCCTTCAGACGTGGCAGAGCGACTTTCTGCGGAAATGAGCTTCATTAAGGTGAAGTTTTTGCCTCCTAATACCACTCCTCTCCTGCAGCCCATGGACCAGCAGCTCATTTCCAGCTTCAAGAAACTGTACACAAAAGCTATGTTTGAAAGGTGCTTTGTAGTGACCTCAGAAACTCAATTGACTCTTGAGAGTTTTGGAGAGATCACTTTAGCATCCTCAATTGTGTATACATTATAGGTAAGGCTTGTGAGGAAGTGACTAAGAGGACCTTGAACTCTGCTTGGAAAAAATTGTGGCCAGAATGTGTAGACAAAAGGGATTTTGAAGGGTTTGAGGCTAACCCTGACAGGATTATGCCAGTTGAGGAATCCATTGTGGCATTGGGGAAGTCCTTGGGGTTGGAGGTTAGTGGGGAGGATGTGGAAGAGTTGGTGGAGGAGGACAGTGAAGAACTAACCACTGATAAGCTGCTAGATCATCTTCAACAGCAAGAGGCCACACCTGATGAAACTGCTTCGGAGGAGGGGATAGAGAAATTGAGGAAGTTGCCTACTTCAAAGATTAAGGAAATGTGTGCAATGTGGCTTAAAGTGCAAACCTTTTTTGATGAAAATCACCTTCACACAGCTATTGCAAGCTGTGTTGGTAACCTGTACACTGACAATGTTGTGAAAAACTTTAGGAAAGTCATAAAGGAACGGGAGGTACAGGCCTCTATGGACAGATATGTTGTGCGACAGAGGTCCAGTGACTCTCAAGTTGGTCCTAGTGGCATTAAAAGAAGAAGGGAAGTAACCCCAGAAAAGGACTTGCCACCTCAAGTCCTAATGGAAGGGGATTCCCCTTCTAAATGCTAACACCATCAACACTCTCCCCTCCTCCCATCCCATCAATCATCACCAGATCTTCAATAAAGGTAAGTGTCATGTAACTGTGCATGTCTTCTTCAGTTTGTGTGTATTAAAATTAATATTTCATGTGGTAAAAATTTTTTTTTTGTTCATACTTTGGGGTGTCAGGAACGGATTAATTTGATTTCCATTATTTCTTATGGGGAAAATTAGTTCGCCTAACAATAATTTTGCCTAACGTTGAGCTCTCACGAACGGATTAATAGCATTAGGTGAGGGTCCACTGTATTATAAAATATTTCGTATGAACATGTGAGGGGATGATCACTCAGTGGCAAACAATGCCACACTGGCTAGGAATGGAGTGTGAGGCGGCTCGGGGGCGTAAGTACGCATCCGGGACGAATTACTATTTGCAAGTCAAACAACGATTTGCGAGTCAATGTTTTGACGAAAAAAAGTTTTGATTTCCGAAAATTTCAACTTTCGAGCTTTACGAAATACAGTGGACCCCCGGTTAACGAACTTTTTTCATTCCAGTAGTATGTTCAGGTGCCAGTACTGACTGAATTTTTTCCCATAAGGAATATTGTGAAGTAGATCAGTCCATTTCAGACCCCCAAACATACACGTACAAACGCACTTACATAAATACACTTACATAATTGGTCGCATTTGGAGGTGATCATTAAGCGGGGGTCCACTGTACGAGGGTCCACAGTACAGTGGACCCCCGCATACTGATTTTAATCCGTGCAAGAGGGGTCATTGTTATGCGAAATAATCGGTATGCGAATGAATTTTCCCCATAAGAAATATTGGAAATCAAATTAATCCGTGCAAGACACCCAAAAGTATGAAAAAAAAAATTTTTTACCACATGAAATGTTAATTTTAATACACACAAACTGAAAAAGGCATGCACACTTACATGACACTTACTTTTATTGAAGATCTGGTGATGATTGATGGGATGGGAGGAGGGAGAGAGAGTGTTAGTGTTTAGAAGGGGAATCCCCTTCCATTAAGACTTGAGGTGTCGAGTCCTTTTCTGGGGTTACTTCCCTTCTTTTTTTAATGCCACAAGGACCACTTCAGAGTCACTGGACTTCTTCGCACAACATATCTGTCCATAGTGGCCTTACCTCTCGTTCCTTTATGACTTCCCTAAAGTGTTTCACAACATTGTCAGTGTAATAATCACCACACGGCTTGCAATAGCTGTGTGAGGGTGATACTCATCCATAAAGGTTTGCACTTTCAGCCACATTGCACAGATTTTCCCTTTAATCTTTGTAGTAGGGAACTTCTTCAATTTCTCTCTCCCCTCCTCTGAACCAGTTTTTCTCAGGTCTGGCCTCTTGCTCTTGAAGTTGATCTATCAGCTCATCATGGTTTGTTTTTTCATTGTCCCTCCTCCACCAACTCTTTTCCCCATCCTCCCCACTAACCTCCAACCCCAAGGGCTTTCCCAATGCCACAATGGATTCCTCAACTGGCATAATCCTCTCAGGTTAGCCTCAAAAACCCTTCAAAATCCCTTTTGTCTACACATTCTGGCCACAAATTTCTTCCAAGCAGAGTTCAAGGTCTTCTTAGTCACTCCCTCCCAAACCTTACCTATAAGGTTTACACAATTGAGGTATTAAAGTGCTCTCTCCAAAACTCTCTTAGAGTCAATTGAGTTTCTGAGGTCACTACAAAACACCTTTCAAACAGAGCTTTTGTGTACAGTTTCTTGAAGTTTGCAATAACCTGCTGTCCATGGGCTGCAGGGGAGGAGTGGTATTAGGAGGCAAAAACTTCACCTTAATGAATTTCATGTCCCCCTAAAGTCGCTCTGCCACGTCTGTAGGGTGACCAGGGGGATTGTCTAACACCAAAGGGGGCACTTAAGTTCTAATTTCTTTCAGTTAGGTAATCTTTCACATTGGGGGCAAATGCATGGTGTAACCAGTCATAGAAAAAGTCCCTAGTGACCCATGCCTTACGTTTGCCCTCCACAGCACACCCCAAATTCTCCTTGAGACATTCTTTCCCTGAACGCTCGGGGTTTTTTCAGAGTGTTTACACTAATAAAGGCTTAACTTTGCAATCACCAGTACATTGGAACACATAAACAAAGTAAGCCTGTCTTCATAGGCTATGTCCGGGGAGTGCCTTTTCCTCCTGAGTAATGTAGGTCCTGCTTGGCATTTCTTCCAAAACAGGCCGTTTCATCACAATTAAACACTTGTTCAGTTTTCAGTCCTTCAGTCTCTATGTACTTCTTGAATTCCTGCACATATTTTTCAGCACGCTTTGTGGTCCGAACTGGCAGCCTCACCATCCCTTTAAACACACTATGTATGCCATTTAACGATCTTAAATCTCTCAAACCAAAACCTTTGCTGGCCTTAAATTCACTCAAAATCATCACTATTGCAGGCATTTTTTTAATTAAATCCTCATGCAACTTCCTAGCCTTTTCGCTTATGATCGCTTGACAGACCCTACTCCTGCTAGCTGTTTTTCATTTATCCACACCAATAAGAGTCTCTCAACATCTTCCATCACTTGCGGATCTTTGTTTCGAAAACACAGTTAAACCCTTTTGGGCAAGAACACTTCCTTGATTGCCTTTCTGGTGCCCACAATAGTAGCGATGGTTGATTGGGTTTCTTGTACAACCTGACCAGGTCGGCGATATGCACTCCACTTCATACTTATCAATGATCTCTTCTTCATTTCTATTGGAATTCTCACCCTTTTTTGGTGTAGGGTTGGCACTAGAAGCTTTCATGGGGCCCATGGTCACTTATTTTCCAGAAACAGCACCGAAAACACTGTAATAATACGAAATATTCTGATTGTATGCTTGGATGTTACCGCGGAGGCTGGCTGGTAAACAATGGCACGGGCGGCACATGTGAGGCTGGCTGAGGGTGCACATTGGACGCGTCTCGACGAAAATCGGTGAGTGGGTTTTTAAGCGGTATGCGAGGCAAAATTTTTGCGATTAAAGCAAGCGGTATGCGGATTAATCGTTATGTGGTGCCATCGGTATGCGGGGCTCCACTGTACTACCTTACTCTTGTTTAGTGATATGTATTTGCCTGTTGAGGGATCAGGGCATGGTCGTGGTGGTGGTGGGTAGGGATGTTGAAGAACTATGTTACTGGAGACGATCATTGGGTAACCTCCAAGTACTGGTAATTTTGCGTATGTGCTTACACACTATATTGATCACACTGATTTATTAGTAATATAGAAATTTTTCACATGGTAATTTTTTTCCATCTCAGGTAAATGGTGCTGTTGTGCGACGTGTATCTTACCCAGCAGCTGGCAAGCATGCGTTACGGCAGCAGGCCCGTAGGCGACGACGTAACACCTCTATTGCTGCTGGCAATTCTCCACCAATAACTCGTGTCACTATGAAAACTGTTGCAGCTACGTCCCCCAACCCTACATCACAGTCTCTTCAACCTCTTGTTACCACTATCCCTACTTCCACCACCACCACTACCACCACCACTGCCAGCACCATTGCTGCCACCATTACAACTACTACTACCACCCTTGCCATTACCACAACTACTGTCACTGTCACTGGATCTCTATCCCCAACTTTAACATACACCACTGTTAAGTCTCCTTCAAACATCTTAGCAACCACTCCATCACCACCCATGTGTAGAACAAGCAGTAAGATGTCCCATTCTCCTAACCAGTTTTCTGGCACAAGATTAAGTAGTAAGGCTTGCTCATCAAGTAATCTGCACCCTGTGCTTGGAACAAGGGTGAGCTCTCGAATAGCGAACAATGCAGCTACTAGCGGATCTCACCAGCACAACCCAGGCTCATCTGTGCTGATGGGCATGCCTCAAACTGGTGCTTATTCCAACTCTCTCTCCTCAGGCACTCAGGGTAAGTCTGAAACATTAATTTATTCTAATAAATTTCTCAATCTGAAATTTTTAGCGTTTGTGAATTTAGCTTTTAGGCAGCATCTTGTTCATGAGTTACTCAAATAGTGCACATAAATTAATCAAACCTTGAGATTGAGTAGCTCCCAGTCTGAAAAGTTTCGGTGAAATATTCATGTATTACTATATGTGATAGGAGTTGATTATTGTCTTGTGCCATATTCTTCCAGCTTCCAGAGTGGTGCGTGTTCCAGTCTCACAGTCATCCCCTTCTGCACGTGATGCCTCGTCTCCATCAATGACTACTATGCAGACTTATCTCGCTGCCATCCCAGGCTTCAAGCCTCGTAAAAGGTGTGTGTGTGTTTTGTGATGTTTTATAGCCATTTGTTTTTATTTTTTTAATTTTGTACGTGTGTGCATGGATGGCCATGTCACACACATGTATATGTACAATTTACTCACTAATTTGTATGTATGCTTTTATATATACATTATTGAAGATCTTCAGTGTGAAGGAATTGTGATTTCCCACAGGTCTCAGCGCAAGCTGTCGGCAGCTGCCCAGTTGGCTCAGACAAAGGAAGGCAATGTTGATCTAGAAACTCCAGATTCTATTCTTGCTGGCATCAACCTGCGAGCTGTTCTTAATAAACATACTTTTGCCTCTCTTCCACCTGCGTACCAGCATAGATTAATACAGCTCCTACCTTTGGTGGACCAGGCAGTTGGTCCTGATGATACACTCAAGTGAGTCTTACCTTTTACCAGCATAGATTAATACATCTACCATTGGTGGGCCAGGCAGTTGGTCCTGATATATTCAAGTGAGTCTTACCTTTTATCTTCTGTCAATGCTTCTGATATTATCTTTCTCCCAGAACTTCTACACTGAGGAGGTGGCCATGACAGAAAAGCCTCCAGGCAACCCACTAAAGTTAATCTTTTAGTTTGTTCTTTTCTTTGTGCCATCATTTAACATATGTTCATCTGCTTATTTTTCTTGATGTTATATGTCTACCTATCATTATAGTATCCTCATGTATTTCTCTTTTGGTTTTCATTCATCATCCTTTCATCATACAGTATTTTTTCTTAACTTTACTACCCTGCTTACTGTGAACATCAGCCAGTCAAGTATAACATCAAAATTAATGCTCTAATAAGCTTCTATTGTAAGGTACATAATTCCCAACTTCATGAATGAAGAGAGATTATAGGATTCAGGAAGGATAAAGCAGTAAAATCAATACCAAAGCTGTGTAATTAATTTTAGTATTTTATAATACAATACATTCCTATATCCTATTCCTATTTCCTAGTGGAAATGTCAAGTTTTAGGGCAGTGTTTTGATGCGAATATTATGCAGAGAATTTGTAGTTTGGTGATTAGTAGGTATGGGGCTAGTAAAATTATTATCCATAGGGCTGAGGAAAGGTTATTGAGGTGGTTTTAACAGAGAGGATGGAGCAAAATAGGATGATTTGACAGTTGTACAAATCTGTAGTGGAGGGAAGGAGACACAGGGGTCGTCTCGGGAAAGGTTGGAGGGGTAAATGAGGCTCTGTATGTGAAGGGCTTGGACATCCAGCAGGTGTTTGTGAGCATGTTAGATAGGAGTAGAGGCAGATGGTTTCTATGACTTATTATGTTGTGGAGAGTGAGCAACATAACATTTATGAAGGGATTGAAGGAAACTGGTTAGCAAGACTTGAGTCCTGGAGGTGGAAAGTACAGTGTCTGCATTGTGAAGGAAAGATGGGAAAATTGCAGTTGGGGGGGGGGGTATCTGAACTGTAATGGTGACATGATGATTCTGGCAAGATGGTGATAGAGTGAGTGTTACTTTTTTTTTTTATTGCCCTACCTTGGTGGAAGATGGCAAGAGTGTTAAAAAAAAAAATTTTCTTTCCAATTCAGGAGATGTTCATTGGAACTATTTTAGAGAAATGACACTTACTGCAGAATGAGGTTTTATAGAGAGAACACTTTGCTGTGTAAAACTTTTATCAAGTCATGAATGACTTGATGTTTGACACAGCTTTTAAAATGCATCCATAATAAAGCTTGTTCTGCAAACTATGACTTTTCTTCACTAATATGATGATAATGAAAATAATGAGTGTACCTAGTTGGGTGTTGCAAGGATCAGTTTTTTTCTCCATTAATATTTCTGGTTTATATATATGATTTTCTAGAAAGAACAAAAAAACTATATGAGCATGTTTACAAATGATACAGTGGTCCTGTGCACAAATTAAAATGAATGAGGGAAAATTGAGCAAGTGGAGTGATGGATGATGGAATTTTATATAGATTAGTGTTATGCAATAACAATGGAAGAAAGCAATAAGAATTGGGATGGGATGGTACTAAAATTTGTACCAATAACATTATCATCAAAATTAGCCTTTACCCATCATTATTGATTCTTTGGTACACCCCTAAATAATAAGCAACATAAAGATCTGGTAGAAATAAGAAAGAGCTTGAGGTGAGTGTAAGGTAAATGCAAATACAGCAAGTTAAATGTAAGTGGATAGATCAGTGGGGTCAGATGAGATTGAGACTGTGATGCTAGAGCATGTGGAGATTTTTGTAGTTGGTATATTTATTCAATACATGCATAAAGAGTGTGAGAGCATGTATAGTTTTTTATAAGGGAAAATTTGACAGAGTAAGAACTAGGGTAATAAAATAATTTATAATTTTTTTATTCTTGAGTGACTGCTTTTTCAAGAATTCACAAGCACTTGTACTTAAAGCCAATAAATGCAACAACAGTGATGAAGAAGAAATGCTAAAGTTTATTTTCAAAAAAAGACAGTATGATTATAAGGATTATAAGCTTTAGAAATGAGATGTGCTTTCAACTTATTAAAGGCATGAACATATTCCTGATTCATAACAGACACTAATAACCTGTTAAACAATCTAGTAGATACATTAGAAAAAGCTCTTTCTGCAAATGATTTATCCCCTGTTGTGTGTAACTGGTAAGGTTTATGATACAGTAGACCGTCATTTAGCATGGTAGTTAAGTTACTGAAAATGCCATGTTAGGTAAAATCATGTTAGATTAACCGAAGAACTTATGGGAAAAATAAGGTTACGTTCCTGGGAGCCCCCAAAAAGCCAAACAACTTTTTTTTTAGGCCTCCACAACTTACAAAAATAAAAGTGAATGTAGTTGTAGTTCATTGTTGTGATATATTATGTTGTTTTTACTGCTTAAGACTACAAATGTAACATAAATAATAGTATTTCTTACCTTAAATTGTGGTTGCTGGTGTTTGTGGATGATTGTGAAGAGAGTGTAGAGTTATGTTGTGGTCCTACTGGGCTGAGGTGGATGGTAGAGGTTCTGGTACTGAAGTTGATGGTTGTGCTGGAGTGTCTAACTTTAAGTCATTCAGTCAGTCAGTCATGTCATTCAATCAGTCAGTCAAGTCATTCAATCAGTTAATTCATTCAGTAAGTCAGTCAAGTCACTCAGTAAGTCAGTCAAGTCACTCAGTAAGTCATTCAGTCGGTCAGTCAAGTCACTCAGTAAGTCAGTCAAATCATTCAGTAAGTCAGTCAAATCATTCAGTCAAGTCTCTCAGTGTCAATCAAGTAAGTCAGTCAGTCACACAAACTCATGTTTACCTCTTTTTCATTATGGCTACAGGTTATCGCTTGTGTAATATCATTGTTTCTTTGGTAATTCTAAGACTTAAGCACTTTTACCTCTTCATGCCACTTTCAGCAACACTGGTATGGCTACTGGGTGTCATAATTGCTTGCCAGATACAAGATATAGTAATTAAAATATTATAACACAATTCACAAACACAGCTGCCTTGTAGCAGAGAAAGACTGGACACGTATGAATTACGAACGCTGGAATGGTGTGGTGTTGTAGGGGAGTGGTAGGGGATGGCGGGAAGGCTCCCGGGCTGCTCCACAACAAGGTGGCCGCTTGAGCAAAAGAGAATTTTTTTTTCCTTCCCACAAACTGAACCGTGTTAAATTAATTATACGACGTGTTACATAAAATTGTGCCACAATTCTTGAATCGTGCAATACTCAAATTTTGCCAGATAAACGTGTATTAAATAACGGTCTACTGTAGATTTATTATTGAAAGTATTAGGATAGCACAAAGTAGGATTGCCGGCATCTCGGAAATCAGCCGTATTGGATGTGTCTGCCCGCCAACTTTTGTGAGTCAGTCTGGCTGTGGCTCTGGGTGAGTGAGCAAGACTCCGCGCATTCATCCAAACATTTTGTTATAATCCATTGTTTTTTGTGGTTGTTGATTGAATGCAACTGCGAAATAAGCCACCATGGGCCCAAAGAAAGTTCCTAGTACCAGCCCTTTGGTAAAGAAAGTTAGAAATGCGATAGAATTCAAGAAAGAAATTGTAGCAAAGCATGAAAGTGGTGTTCTTGTCCTGGAGCTTGCCAGGATGTATGGGAAATCCAAATTAATAATCACTTCTATCCTGGCAAAGAAAGTAGAAATCAAGGAAACTAATGTTACAAAAGGGGTAAATTTTTTTTTTTTTTTTTCTCCAACAAGTTGGTCGTCTCCCACCGAGGCAGGGTGACCCAAAAAAGAAAGAAAATCCCCAAAAAGAAAATACTTTCATCATCATTCAACACTTTCACCACACTCACACATTATCACTGCTTTTGCAGAGGTGCTCAGAATACAACAGTTTAGAAGCATATACGTATAAAGATACACAACATATCCCTCCAAACTGCCAATATCCCAAACCCCTCCTTTAAAGTGCAGGCATTGTACTTCCCATTTCCAGGACTCAAGTCCGACTATAAGAAAATAACCGGTTTCCCTGAATCCCTTCACTAAATATTACCCTGCTCACACTCCAACAGATCGTCAGGTCCCAAGTATCATTCGTCTCCATTCACTCCTATCTAACACGCTTTATGCACGCTTGCTGGAAGTCCAAGCCCCTCGCCCACAAAACCTCCTTTACCCCCTCTTTCCAACCCTTTTGAGACGACCCCTACCCCTCTTTTCCTTCCCCTATAGATTATATGCTTTCCATGTCATTCTACTTTGATCCATTCTCTCTAAATACCAAACCCCCTCAACAACCCATCTTCTGCCCTCTGACTAATGCTTTTTATTAACTCCACACCTTCTCCTAATTTCCACACTCCGAATTTTCTGCATAATATTTACACCACACATTGCCCTTAGACAGGACATCTCCACTGCCTCCAACCGTCTCCTCGCTGCTGCATTTACCACCCAAGCTTCACATCCATATAAGAGTGTTGGTACTACTATACTTTCATACATTCCCTTCTTTGCCTCCATAGATAACGTTTTTTGACTCCACATATACCTCAACGCACCACTCACCTTTTTTCCCTCATCAATTCTATGATTAACCTCATCCTTCATAAATCCATCCGCCGACACGTCAACTCCCAAGTATCTGAAAACATTCACTTCTTCCATACTCCTCCTCCCCAATTTGATATCCAATTTTTCTTTATCTAAATCATTTGATACCCTCATCACCTTACTCTTTTCTATGTTCACTTTCAACTTTCTACCTTTACACACATTCTCAAACTCATCCATTAACCTTTGCAATTTTTCTTTAGAATCTCCCATAAGCACAGTATCATCAGCAAAAAGTAACTGTGTCAATTCCCATTTTGAATTTGATTCCCCATAATTTAATCCCACCCCTCTCCCGAACACCCTAGCATTTACTTCTTTTACAACCCCATCTATAAATATATTAAACAACCATGGTGACATTACACATCCCTGTCTAAGACCTACTTTTACCGGGAAGTATTCTCCCTCTCTTCTACACACCCTAACCTGAGCCTCACTATCCTCATAAAAGCTCTTGACAGCATTTAGTAACTTAACACCTATTCCATAAACTTGCAACATCTGCCACATTGCTCCTCTATCCACTCTATCATATGCCTTTTCTAAATCCATAAATGCAATAAAAACTTCCCTACCTTTATCTAAATACTGTTCACATATATGCTTCAATGTAAACACTTGATCTACACATCCCCTACCCACTCTGAAGCCTCCTTGCTCATCCGCAATTCTACATTCTGTCTTACCTCTAATTCTTTCAATTATAACTCTACCGTATACTTTTCCTGGTATACTCAGTAAACTTATTCCTCTATAATTTTTACAATCTCTTTTGTCCCCTTTCCCTTTATATAAAGGGACTATACATGCTCTCCGCCAATCCCTAGGTACCTTCCCCTCTTTCATACATTTATTAAACAAAAGTACCAACCACTCCAACACTATATCCCCCCCTGCTTTTAACATTTCTGTCATGATCCCATCAGTTCCAGCTGCTTTACCCCCTTTCATTCTACGTAATGCCTCACGTACCTCCACCACACTTACATTCTGCTCTTCTTCACTCCTAAATGATGGTATACCTCCCTGGCCAGTGCATGAAATTACCGCCTCCCTTTCTTCCTCAACATTTAAAAGTTCCTCAAAATATTCTCGTTATCTACCTAATACCTCCCTCTCCCCATCTACTAACTCCCCTATTCTGTTTTTAACTGACAAATCCATACTTTCCCTAGGCTTTCTTAACTTGTTTAACTCACTCCAAAATTTTTTCTTATTTTCATTAAAATTTCTTGACAGTGCCTCTCCCACTCTTTCATCTGCTCTCCTTTTGCACTCTCTCACCACTCTCTTCACCTTTCTTTTACTCTCCATATACTCTGCTCTTCTTATAACACTTCTGCTTTGTAAAAACCTCTCGTAAGCTACCTTTTTCTCTTTTATCACACCCTTTACTTCATCATTCCACCAATCACTCCTCTTTCCTCCTGCCCCCACCCTCCTATAACCACAAACTTCTGCCCCACATTCTAATACTGCATTTTTAAAACTATTCCAACCCTCTTCAACCCCCCCACTACTCATCTTTGCACTAGCCCACCTTTCTGCCAATAGTCGCTTATATCTCGCCCGAACTTCCTCCTCCCTTAGTTTATACACTTTCACCTCCCTCTTACTTGTTGTTGCCACCTTCCTCTTTTCCCATCTACCTCTTACTCTAACTGTAGCTACAACTAAATAATGATCTGATATATCAGTTGCCCCTCTATAAACATGTACATCCTGGAGCCTACCCATCAACCTTTTATCCACCAATACATAATCTAACAAACTACTTTCATTACGTGCTACATCATACCTTGTATATTTATTTATCCTCTTTTTCATAAAATATGTATTACTTATTACCAAATTTCTTTCTACACATAGCTCAATTAAAGGCTCCCCATTTACATTTACCCTGGCACCCCCAAATTTACCTACTACTCCTCCATAACATTTTTACCCACTTTAGCATTGAAATCCCCAACCACCATTACTCTCACACTTGATTCAAAACTCCCCACGCATTCACTCAACATTTCCCAGAATCTCTCTCTCTCCTCTACACTTCTCTCTTCTCCAGGTGCATATACGCTTACTATAACCCACTTTTCACATCCAATCTTTATTTTACTCCACATAATCCTTGAATTTATGCATTTGTAGTCCCTCTTTTCCTGCCATAGCTTATCCTTCAACATTATTGCTACTCCTTCTTTAGCTCTAACTCTATTTGAAACCCCTGACCTAATCCCATTTATTCCTCTCCGTTGAAACTCTCCCACCCCCTTCAGCTTTGTTTCACTTAAAGCCAGGACATCCAGTTTCTTCTCATTCATAACATCCACAATCATCTCTTTCTTATCATTTGCACAACATCCACGCACATTCAGACTTCCCACTTTGACAATTTTCTTCTTCTTATTCTTTTTAGTAATCTTTACAGGAAAAGGGGTTACTAGCCCATTGTTCCCGGCATTTTAGTTGACTTTTACAACACGCATGGCTTACGGAGGAAAGATTCTTATTCCACTTCCCCATGGATATAAAAGGAAAAGTAATAAGAGCAAGAACTATTAAGATAAAATCAAAGAAAACTCAGATGAGTGTGTATAAATAAACATGTACATGTATGTGTAGTGTGACCTAAGTGTAAGTAGAAGTAGAAGTAGCAAGACGTACCTGTAATCTTGCATATTTATGAGACAGACAAAAGACACCAGCAATCCTACCATCATGTAAAACAATTACAGGCTTTCGTTTTACACTCACTTGGCAGGACGGTAGTACCTCCCTGGGTGGTTGCTGTCTACCATCCTACTACCTACAAAGGGGTAAATATGCTAATTAAACATAGATCACCAGTAATAGATATGGAGAAGTTATTGTTGGTGTGGATCAATGATAAACAATTAGCAGGAGATAGTGTTGTGGAGTTGATCATTTGTGAAAAGGCAAGGTAATTGCATGTGGATCTCGTAAAGGAAATGCCTGGAACTAGCGCTGCTGTTAGTGAATTTGAGGCCAGCTAGTTTGAGAGATTTAAGAAGTGTAGTGGCATACACAGTGTTGTAAGGCATGATGAGGCTGCAAGTTCAAACAAACTTGCAGCTGAAGAATTCGTGCATGAATTCAAGGAGTACATAGAGGCTGAAGGATTCCTCCCCCAACAAGTGTTCAGTTGTGACAAAACAGGCCTCATTTCGACAAAAATGCCAAAGAGGACCTACATCACACAGGAGGAAAAGGCACTGCCAGGACAAGCCTATGAAGGATAGGCTTACTCTTTTGCTGTGTGGTAATGCTAGTGGGGATTTCAAAGTGAAGCCTTTACTGGTGTATCACTCTGCAAATCTTGGAGTGTTCAAGAAAAACAATGTCGTCAAGACTAAATTGCTCAGTGCTGACAGCCCATTTCAGGGCAGGAGAAATGTCGGAGCTGGAACAAATACAGAGATCGTTTATGGCTCACATTGAGCCAGTAAAGCACCTAAACTACTTGGAACGCCTGCAAGTCTTGAACATGTACTCATTGGAGCGGAGGAGAGAGAGGTACATGATAATATATACCTGGAAGGTACTCAAGGGCTTGGTCCCAAATCTGCACACTGCCATAACAACATACTGGAGTGAGAGATATGGGAGGAAGTGTAGAATAAACCCAGTGAGGAGCAGGGGTGCGGTGGGGACAATTAGGGAACACTATCAACATCCGGGGTCTCAGACTTTTCAACATCTTACCAGAAGATATCAGAAACACTGCTGGAACAAGTGTTGAAGCCTTCAAGAGGAAACTAGACAAGTATCTTCACCAGGTGCCAGATCAACCAGGCTGTGATGGATATGTGGGGCAGTGGGCCTCCAGCAGCAACAGCCTGGTTGACCAGGCAAGCACCAGATGAGCCTGGCCCATGACCAGGCTCAGAAAGTAGATATACTCTCAAAATTCTTCAAAGGTATATCAAAGGTAAAGTAAAGGTTGTGGAAAGCTAATAATAAGGCATTGGTCACAAGGCAAATTTTCATTGGCTAGGTCCATGAAGTGTTTGGCCCCAGTTTGAAAAAATACCTCCAGGAAAATAAATTGCCACTCAACTGCCTCCTGGTACTGGACAGTACTCCTGCTCATCCTCCAAACTTGGTAGACCAATTGTCTGTGGAGTTAAGTTTTATAACAGTGAAGTTCTTGCCTCCTAACACCACTCCTCACATCTAACTCATGGACCACCAGGTGATTTCTAACTTCAAAAAACTTCACGAAAGCAATGTTTCAAAGGTGCTTCAAAGTGACCTCGGACACTGACTTGACCCTAAGAAAGTTCTGGAGGAATCACTTCAGTATCCTCTATTGCATAATCCTTATAGGTAAGGCTTGGGAGGGAGTGACTTCCAGGACTTTGAACTCTGCTTGGAGAAAATTATGGCCAGAATGTGTCTAAGAGAAGGATTTTGAAGGGTTTGAGGCTGACCCTGACCCTGTTGACCCTCTGCCTGTTGTGGAATCTATTGTGGCTTTGGGGAAGTCCATGGGGTTGAATGTGAGTGGCCAGGATGTCGAAGATTTGGTGGAGAACCCCAGGGAAGAGCCTGGGGTTCTTCAGTGATTAAGGACATTTGTGCAAAGTGGAGTGAGTTGCAATATTTTGTGGAGAAATATAACCCTGACCAAGCTCAAACAAGCCATATGTGCAACATGCTCAGTGACAAAACCTTGTCCCACTTCAGGCAAACCTTAGAGATGCCAGAAACAGACCTCTCGGGACATTTTTTTTTTGTGCGACAGGGGTACAGTGACTCTCAGGCTGGTCGTAGTGGCAGTAAGAGAAAGAAGGGAAGTAACCCCAGAGAGGGCTTTGATACTTGAAGTCCTTATGGAGGGGGATTCCCTTTCCAAACAATAAACTCTCCTCTATCTCTCTCTCCCCTCCTCGCCTTCATCCGTATGCAAACAAGAGTCTTCAATAAAGGTATGTAATGTTCATTTATTATTAAAATTAGTGTTTTATATTTCTCATTGTTTTGTGTATGTAAAACTACAATTTATTTTTTATTATTATTAGCACACTGGCCAATTCACACCAAGGCAGGGTGGCTAGCACACTGGCCGATTCACACCAAGGCAGGGTGGCCCGAAAAAGAAAAACTTTCACCATCATTCACTCCATCACTGTCTTGCCAGAAGGGTGCTTTACACTACAGTTTTTAAACTGCAACATTAACACCCCTCCTTCAGAGTGCAGGCACTGTACTTCCTATCTCCAGGACTCAAGTCTGGCCTGCCGGTTTCCCTGAATCCCTTCATGAATGTTACTTTGCTCACACTCCAACAGCACGTCAAGTACTAAAAACCATTTGTCTCCATTCACTCCTATCAAACACGCTCACGCATGCCTGCTGGAAGTTCAAGCCCCTCGCACACAAAACCTCCTTTACCCCCTCCCTCCAACCTTTCCTAGGCCGACCCCTACCCCGCCTTCCTTCCACTACAGACTGATGCACTCTTGAAGTCATTCTGTTTCGCTCCATTCTCTGTACATGTCCGAACCACCTCAACAACCCTTCCTCATCCCTCTGGACAACAGTTTTGGCAATCCCACACCTCCTCCTAACTTCCAAACTACGAATTCTCTGCATTATATTCACAGCACACATTGCCCTCAGACATGACATCTCCACTGCCTCCAACCTTCTCCTCGCTGCAACAATTCATCACCCATGCATCACAACCATATAAGAGCGTTGGTTAAACTATTCTTTCATACATTCCCCTCTTTGCCTCCAAGGACAAAGTTCTTAGTCTCCACAGACTCCTAAGTGCACCACTCACCCTTTTCCCCTCATCAATTCTACGATTCACCTCATCTTTCATAGACCCATCCGCTGACATGTCCACTCCCAAATATCTGAATACATTCACCTCCTCCATACTCTCTCCCTCCAATCTGATATCCAATCTTTCATCACTTAATCTTTTTGTTATCCTCATAACCTTACTCTTTCCTGTATTCACTTTTAATTTTCTTCTTTTACATACCCTACCAAATTCATCCACCAACCTCTGCAACTTCTCTTCAGAATCTCCCAAGAGCACAGTGTCATCAGCAAAGAGCAACTGTAACAACTCCCACTTTATGTGTGATTCTTTATCTTTCAACTCCACGCCTCTTGCCAAGACCCCTCGCATTTACTTCTCTTACAACCCCATCTATAAATATATTAAACAACCATGGTGACATCACACATCCTTGTCTAAGGCCTACTTTTACTGGGAAATAATCTCCCTCTTTCCTACATATTCTAACTTGAGCCTCACTATCCTCATAAAAACTCTTCACTGCTTTCAGTAACCTACCTCCTACACCATACACCTGCAACATCTACCACATTGCTCCCCTATCCACCCTGTCATACGCCTTTTCCAAATCCATAAATGCCACAAAAACCTCTTTAGCCTTATCTAAATACTGCTCACTTATATGTTTCACTGTAAACACCTGGTCCACACACCCCCTACCTTTCTTAAAGCCTCCTTGTTCATCTGCTATCCTATTCTCCGTCTTACTCTTAATTCTTTCAATAATAACTCTACCATACACTTTACCAGGTATACTCAACAGATTTATCCCCCTATAATTTTTGCACTCTCTTTTGTCCTCTTTGCCTTTATACAAAGGAACTTTGCATGCTCTCTGCCAATCCCTAGGTACCTTACCCTCTTCCATACATTTATTAAATAATTGCACCAACCACTCCAAAATTATATCCCCACCTGCTTTTAACATTTCTGTCTTTATCCCATCAATCCCAGCTGCCTTACCCCCTTTCATTTTACTTACTGCCTCAAGAACTTCCCCCACACTCACAACTGGCTCCTCCTCATTCCTACAATATGTTATTCCTCCTTGCCCTATACATGAAATCACAGCTTCCCTATGTTCATCAACATTAACAATTCCTCAAAATGTTCCCTCCATCTTCCCAGTACCTCTAACTCTCCATTTAATAACTCTCCTCTCCTATTTTTAACTGACAAATCCATTTGTTCTCTAGGCTTCCTGAACTTGTTAATCTCACTCCAAAACTTTTTCTTATTTTCAACAAAATTTGTTGATAACATCTCACCTACTCTCTCATTTGCTCTCTTTTTACATTTCTTCACCACTGTCTTAACCTCCCTCTTTTTCTTCATATACTCTTCCCTCCTTGCATCACTTCTACTTTGTAAAAACTTCTCATATGCTAACTTTTTCTCCCTTACTACTCTCTTTACATCATCTTTCCACCAATCGCTCCTCTTCCCTCCTGCACCCATTTTCTTGTAACCACAAACTTCTGCTGAACACTCTAACACTACATTTTTAAACCTTCCCCATACCTCTTCGACCCCATTGCCTATGCTCTCATTAGCCCATCTATCCTCCAGTAGCTGTTTATATCTTACCCTAACTGCCTCCTCGTTTAGTTTATACACCTTCACCTCTCTCTTCCCTGATGCTTCTATTCTCCTTATATCCCATCTTCCTTTTACTCTCAGTGTAGCTACAACTAAGAAGTGATCTGATATATCTGTGGCCCCTCTATAAACATGTACATCCTGAAGTCTACTCAACAGTCTTTTATCTACTAATACATAATCCAACAATCTACTATTATTTCGCCCTACATCATATCTTGTATACTTATTTATCCTCTTTTCTTAAAATATGTATTACCTATAACTAAACCCCTTTCTATACAAAGTTCAATCAAAACGTTCCTATGCATTCACGTAATTTCTCCCAAAATCTCTCTCTCTCCTCTACATTCCTCTCTTCTCCAGGTGCATACACGCTTATTATGACCCACTTTTCACATCCAACCTCTACTTTAATTCACATAATCCTTGAATTTACACATTCATATTCTCTTTTCTCCTTCCATAACTGATCCTTCAACATTACTGCTACCCGTTCCTTAGCTCTAACTCTCTGAGATACTCCAGATATAATCCCATTTATTTCCCCCTACCGAAACTCCCCTACCCCCTTCAGCTTTGTTTCGCTTAGGGCCAGGACATCCAACTTCTTTTCATTCATAACATCAGCAATCATCTGTTTCTTGTCATCCGCACTACATCCACGCACATTCAAGCATCCCAGTTTTATAATTATTCTTGAAAAAATGTATTTTTTGTTAATATTTTTGGGTGTCTGGAACATATTAACCCTTTGAGGGTCGACAGGCCCTCTCCGAAACTCGCTCTCAGGGTCGGCCAAATTTCAAAAAAAAAAAAAAACTTATTTTTTCTTATGAAAAAATAGAGTATTTTTTTCTAAACATTATAGGCTAAACAAAAAAAATTTTAACGTCAATACTTACCGAGATATGGAGGTGTGAAATTTGCCAAAATTGAACAACATATGGTAACATCGCCGACTGCCGTCACCCGGTATTTTTCTATTTACTTTTTTATGTACTATTTTCAATTATTTTTCAATTATTTCTTTTTCAGAGTAAACTTTATGGCCTCTGAGGGCCAACATGTATCAGTATTTTGTTAGTTATTTCTTTTTCAATATACCACATAAGGGCGTAAACACTGTTGTCATTATTTTGTTTACAGAAAAAATATTTACACAAACTAACAATATGAAATGTTGTTTTATTACTATTTTTCTATATTTTATATTACACATATACAGTCCACATGGAAATGTTCTAGAAGTTCTTGCAGCCTGTGGGAAACTCTTTGAACATGGTGTCATGCACAGTGGTGTTTTACATTCCTCACACATTAAACGAGTTGTCCTCTGCGTTTGTTGGGGGCGTTTTTTTTGTATGTGAACTGACGTAAACACCTCTTCTGAGCCTTTTTCTTCAAAGCAAGTAGCAGGCAGTTTTTACCAGGATAGTGATCACCATGCTTCAGACGAGCAGGTAGTTGTTGATAATATGGTGGGCGGTCAATTGCAGGTGCATTTCCTTGGTTACTTGAATACATTTGTCTGATGAAGACAACAGAATTCGCGTACTGTTGGTTTGTTTTTGGTGCACTTCTTATACATATTTATAAGAGTTGAGCATGGAAATGTCCAAGAAAAGAAAATGGAAAAAAAACAGTTTGATGTACCACTTATAACTCTATGCGAACACAATCAGCAAACCTCAATCATGCATGTCACATTTGTCCACCTGACGCATGTTGAAGGTGTAATCAATCCACAGCCCTGCAGGTTTTAGAATGGGTTCATTTCTCTTCTATGCTGACTGCCACTGTCTGCCAATTTCTTAGGGTGTGAATTGATGACAACAGTGTGACATCTCGTTTGTCATGACCACAGATATGCCATGATGTTCATTGGCAGCAAAACGCCTGCACCTCACCTCTGCGAGTGCCAGCGTTCAAACCTGGGGCATATGTTTTCGATTTGCACGCACTGTGCCACCACACATCTGTCAAGTTCACTCGCAAAAAATCACTGCGTGAGGGGCCTTGTTGTATCAGTTATCTGTATATAATATATGCCACCTTTCAAGGTTGTTCTATCATTGTTCGAAACCACATCACCTGAGATGCCCAATAACTTCCTGGTATTTTTGCAATGTAAATAACTTCCAGTTGTACACAATAATATCCAATACCAGACCACTGTAACAATCACAAAGACAACATACGTTTTTACCAAAGCGTTTCCTCTTGCTTGGTATGTACTGCCTTGAAGAGAGTCTTCCTTGAACAGAATCAAAAGACTCGTCAATTACAAGCTCCTGAAGGATAAAAATGAGTACTGAATTTCTGTTTCATGATACACAAACACAATTCCTAATCTTATATAACCTGTCAGTTCTTGTCAGGCCTGGTTTTATATGGAGTGAAGCATTCATAACATTAGCACAAATCGATTACTGCATTAATCACTGAAAACTGGGTGTTGCATCACGGGGTCTTGTTGACCAGATGATTTCACTTTGTAGCTTATACACATGTGGCATAAGCATTTTGTGCCAAAGAAAAGATACATCTTCAGCACAGTTGCCTCCTTCCATTGGTGTAGAACGTGATTTTCGGTGAAAAGTAAAGTGTTGTGCCATGGTGTACTCGTTAGTATGGTTGCTTTCCATGACAATACTTTTCTCAGTGGTTCGTCAAAAGATAACTCGAAACATTCCAGTTCAGTGGCATTGTTCCCCAAGTGCACTAGATGGCCGTTATTCACTTTGGCTGCCATCAAAAAACTTGGTGTGGGATTTGGAAACAAAATTGACAGCTTCCTGCCAATCCCAGGTAGCGGTCTGCTGGTGGGTAGCTGGACAATGGACCGGTGGTTGTGCAAAGGGAAAGGTATAAAATAACCGGCAATATGAAAGTATTAGATAATGTTGCAACATTGGATGATCTTTATGTTAGTAGAGTGTCGCATCCAGTGGCTTTATCAAACAGATTCTAGGACATAATAGGAAGGGACAGTAGAACTATATACAAAGATGAGGTAATCAGTCCCTCGGCCTTGGAGTTTAGTTGTTCACAGCATCGTGGTTGGAGGAGAGTCTGGAGCAAAGGCAAGAAGAACTGGCGCTTTTTATTTTATAGGGTCAGTGAATGGGTACGGGCAGCAGACGAGGGCAGTCATGGCTTGTTCTGAGAATGTGGCGGGATTCCCCAGTGGAAGTAGGTCCTTCCCAAAGAGATGGGTTAGTTGCAGCAGCCGTGAATGATGAAGAAGGTCTTGTAGATGTCTCCTAACAATATTCCATGATGTTGCCAGGTGTTCTACAAGTTGTGCAAGAAAGGTAATAAAATACGACAATATAGAAGTTAAGACACATGTGCAACATCTGGATATCTTATTGTAGTAGAGTTTCGCCATCCAGTGGCTTTATACAATACAGATCTTAGGACATAATAGGGAAGACAGTAGAACTAAATACAAAAGATGAGGTAATCAGTCCCTTCGGCCATGGAGTTAGTGTTTCACAGCATCGTGGTGGAGGGAGTCTGGAGCAAAGGGCAAGAAAGACTGGCCGATTTTTATAGGCGGTCAGTGAATCGGGACGGGCAGCAGACGAGGGCAAGTCACTGGTAGGAGGGATTCCCAGTGGAAGTAGGTCTTCCCAAAGAGATGGGTTTAGTTGCAGCAGCCAGTGTGAAGAAGTTCTTGAGATGTCTCTCTGAAACCAAGATTCCATGATGTTGCAGTGTCTGACAAGTTGTGCAAAGAAAGGTATAAAATACGACCAATATGAAAGTTGAGACAATCGTGCCAACATCTGGATATCCTTTATTGTAGTAGACGTTTCGCCATCCAGTGGCTTTATCAATTCAGATTCTAGGACATAATAGGAAGACAGTAGAACTATATACAAAAGATGAGGGGTAATCAGTCCTCTCGGACTTGGAGTTAGTGTTCACAGCATCGTGGATGGGGAGAGTCTGGGAGCAAGGGCAAGAAGACTGGCGCTTTTTATAGGCGTCAGTGAATGGGAGGGCAGCAGTACGAGGGCAGTCACTGGTAGGCGGGATTCCCAGTGGATGTAGGTCTTCCCAAAGTGATGGGTTATTAGTTGCAGCAGCCGTTGATGAAGGTCTTGTAGATGTCCTCTGAACCAAGATTCCATGATGTTGCAGTGTCTGACATGTTGTGCAAGAAAGGATAAAATACCGACAATATGAATGTTAAGACACATGTGCAACATCTGGATATATTTATTGTAGTAGGACGTTTCGCCTTCCAGTGGCTTTATCAATACAGATTTTAGGTCATAATAGGAAGACAGTAAGAACTTATCACAAATGATGAGGTTAATCAGTCCCTCGGCCTTGGAGTTAGTGCGTCACAGCATCGTGGTGGAGGAGAGTCGGGAGCAAGGCAAGAAGACTGGCGCTTTTTATAGGCGTCAGTGAATGGGACGGGCAGCAGACGGAGGGCAGTCACTGGTAGGCGGGATTCCCCAGTGGAAGTAGGTCCTTCCCAAAGAGATGGGTTAGTTGCAGCAGCAACTTGCCTTTGCTCCAGACTCTCCTCCACCACGATGCTGTGAACACTAACTCCAAGGCCGAGGGACTGATTACCTCATCTTTTGTATATAGTTCTAATGTCTTCCTATTTATGTCCTAGAATCTGTATTGATAAAGCCACTGGATGGCGATTGTCTTACACAATAAAGATATCCAGATGTTGCACATGTGTCTTAACTTTCATATTGTCGGTATTTTATACCTTTCAGTAAATCAGTCAAATCATTCAGTAAATCAGTCAAGTCACTCAGTAAGTCAGTCAAGTAATTCAGTAAGTCAGCAAGTCACTCATAAGTCTGCCAAAGTCACTCAGTAATCAGCCAAGCACTCACAGTAAGTCAGTCAATCACTCAGTAAGTCAGTCAAGTCATTCGGTAAGTCAGTCAGTCATTTCAGTCAGTCAGTCAAGGTCAGTCATTCAGTCAGTCAACACAAAACTCATGTTACCTCTTTTTCTTTGTACAAAGTAAACACTACATTTATGGCTACAGGGTTATCTCTTGTCTAAATATCTTTGTTAATATTAAGACTTAAGTCCTTATTACTTCTTCGTGCCACTTTCAGGCAACATAGTATGGCTACTGCGTGTCATGATGCTTGGCAGATATCAAGATATAGTAATTAAATATATAGCACAATTGACAAACAACCAGCTGCAATTGTAGCAGAGAAAAGAAAGAACTGGACATCTTGAATTAGGAATGCTGGGGGCGGATGGTGTCGGGGGGTGGTAGGGTATGGTGGGGAGGGCTTCCTGGGATGCTCCACAAAACAAGGTGGCGCTCTTGAGCAAAAGACAATTTTTTTTTTTTTACCTTCCCACAAACTGAACCATGTAAAATTAATTATACAACGTGTTACATAAAATTGTTCAACAATTCTTCTATGGCAGTCTACTGTATTAGTATTATAATAACAATAGAGCTTCATTTCCCTAAATTTCCCTAAATTAATAAAAGAGAAAAGTTTAGAGGAGAGAGAGAGATTCTGGGAAATGTTGAGTGAATGCGTGGCGGAGTTTTGATCAAGTGTGAGAGTAATGGGTGGTTGGGGATTACCCAATGCTGAAGTGGGGTTAAAAATGTTATGGAGGGAGTATAGTAGGAGGTAAATTTGGGGTGCAGGGGCTTAAATGTTAATGGGGAGCCTTTAATTGAGCTATGTGTAGAAAGAAATTTGGTAATAAGTAATACATATTTTATGAAAAAGAGGATAAATAAATATACAAGGTATGATGTAGACATAATGAAAGTAGTTTGTTAGTTATGTTGGTGGATAAAAGGTTGATGGGTATTAGGCTCCAGGTATGTACATGTTCTATTGAGGGGCAACTGATATATCAGATTCATTATTTAGTTGTAGCTCAGTTAGAGTAATGAGGTAGTGGGAAAAAGAGGAAGGTGGCAAAAACAAGCTAAGAGGGAGGTGAAAGATGTATAAACTAAGGGAGGAGGAAGTTTGGGAGAGATATAGCGACTATTGCAGAAAGGTGGGCTAGTGGGGGGCTCTTGAGGAGGGTTGGAATGTTTTTAAAAATGCAGTATTAGAATGTGGGGCAGGAAGTTTGTAATTGGTTATAGCGAGGTGGGGGCAGGAGGGAAGAGGAGTGGATTGGTGGAATGATGAAGGTATAAGGGGTGTTAAATGAGGGAAAAAGTAGCTTATGAGAGGTTTTTACAAAAGGAGAAGTGTTATAAGAAAGAGCAGAGTATTTGGAGAGTAAAAAGAAAGGTGAAGAGACAGAGAGTGGTGAGAGAGTGCAAAAGGAGAGAGCAGATGATAAGAGGTCGAGAGAGGCACTGTCAAAGAAATTTAATGAAAATACGAAAAAATTTTGGAGTGAGTTAAACAAGTTTAGAAAGCCTAGGGAATGTATTGGATTTGTCAGTTTAAAAATCAGAAGTAGGGGAGTTAGTTTTTTTTAGATGGGAAGGAGGAGGGAGGTATTAGGTAGATGGCTGAGAATATTTTGAGGTACTTTTAAATGTTGAGGAAGAAAGGGAGAGGCGTTATTACATTCACTGGCCAGGGGGAGGCTATACCATCTTTTAGAGTGAAGAAGAGCAGAATGTAAGTGTGTGGAGGTACGTGATGCATTTACGAAATGAAGGGGGTTATAGGTTTGGGTTTTGGGGTAAAGCAACTGGAACTGATGGGATTCATGAAGAAATGTAAAAGCAGGGGGGGATATAGTGTTGGAGTGGTTGGTACTTTTTTTTAATAAATGTATGATATATATAATGATATATATAATGATAATGGGAGCCCTTTGATTGAACTTTGTATAGAAAGGGGTTTAGTTATAGGTAATACATATTTTGAGATAAATGGAGGATAATAAGGATACAAGATATGTTGTAGGGCGAAAATGACAGACGATTGGTGGATTATGTATTGGAGATAAAAGACTATTGAAGTAGACTTCACGGATTACATGTTTTTAGATGGGGCCATAGATATATCAGAATCACTTTTCTAGTTGTAGTACACTGAAGAGTAAAAGGTAGATGGGATTACAGGAGAATAAGAAGCATCAGGAAAGAGAGAGGTGGAAGGTTTATAAACTAAATGAGGAGGCAGTTAGGTAAGATATAAACTGACCACTGGACCAGCGATCTTATTGTGTAGCTGGTCTAGTGGCTAACGCGTCGGGCTGGAGTGTTTGAAAACTCTATGACCGCGGGTTCAATCTCGGCCCGGGGGGATGGTTTATTTGCAAATCGTGTCATTACGATTTCTTGAGTCATGTTGACGGCAGTGAAGGGACTTGAGCTAGAGTTTGTCACGGCCCACGCTTAGCTGGAGATTTGTCTGTATAAAACTTGCATTTGTGGTCACAGAGCGGTGCCTGTGCTAACTTTCCTTTGGATCGTTCGAATAGAAATATACCTAGTTGGATGAATCTTATTGTGGCCTAGCTGGTCTAGTGGGCTAACGCGACGGGTGGAGTTTTGAAAATCTATGACCCGCGGGTTCAATCACGGCCGGGGGTATGGTTTATTTGCAATCGTGTCATTACGATTTCTTGAGTATGTTTGACGGCAGTGAAGGGACTTTGAGTAGATTCGGTCACGGCCACGCTAGCTGGAGTTTCGTCTGTAAAAACTTGCACATTTGTGGTCACAGAGGTGGCTGTGCTACTTTCCTCATGGTGTAATATTACCTAGTTGGTGAATCTTATTGTGGCTAGCTGGATCTAGTGGCTAAGCGACGGGCTGGAGTTTGAAACTCTATGACCGCGGGTTCAATCCCGGCCGGGGGTATGGTTTATTTGCAATCGTGTCATTACGATTTCTTGAGTCTTGTAAGCAGTAAACATGTTTACATCCCTTTGGGGTCAGTTCTGTCTTGATTGCATTTTTTGCAGTCATTTTGCCAAATTTCTTTTTTCTAATTATGGGTCCTAGTGATCTACTGCAGTTAGCCTCAAAAATACTCTGTTTTCTCTTTAGTAAGAAACATGGGAAGATTACTAGAGGTCAACTTGGGACAGAAAGGCGACGCTTCTGCCGCTTGTCACTTCTTTTGCCACCAATATTTTGGCTATTTTATTCATTCTAGCAGTACTTTATCATGTTTCTGTGCAAATTATGTGTTTATTATTGTCATTATCAGATGATTTGTGATAGATAAATAAGCCGTACAGTTAGATAATAGCACAATTTATTCAGGTATTTTTTCACGTCTCTTCAAGAGTGCAGGAACGTATTTTTAATGGCTTTTCATTTAATTTAATTGAGGAAAATTATTTGATGACAAGTTATTTGAGTTTGCGAGCATAGCTCCTGGAACGGATAAACCCGTAAGTCAAGGTTCACACTATAGCAGTGATTTGTAACTACAGTGACCCCTGTTATCGGCGTATAAGTTTTTCTTTTTTGTTTTGAGGTCGGTCGATGACCGAAATGGCCAATAACTGAATTAATATTTCCCTTAAGAATTAATGGAAATAAAATTTATTCGTTCCAAACAAAAATTTTCACAATTTTTTTTTTTTTTTCAATTATGTAAGTATGTATTACATACTTTTATTGAAGGCTAATTCTGGCTTCTGAAAGTTAGGGAGGAGGAAAGGAGGAGGAGCTAGTGTTTGGAAGGGGAATCCCCCCTCTATGAAGACTTTAGGTAGCAATGCCTTCTCTGGGGTTACTTCCCTTCTCTGTCTTTTAATGCCACTAGAACCAGCTTGAGAGTCACTGGACCCCTGTCTCAGGAAATAACTGTCCAGAGTGCTCTGTTTCTGGCATCTCTCTAAGATTTCCCTGAAGTGGGACAGGGTTTTGTCACTAAACATGTTGCAGATATGGCTTGTTTCAGCTTTGTCAGGATGGTGTTTCTCTACAAAAGCTTGCACCCTGGTACACACTGCACACACCTCTTTAATCTCTGAAGAAAGCACCTCCTTCACTCCCTCCCTTCATCTCTGAAGCATGTTCCTCAGCTGCTGTCTTTTGCTGTTAAGTTGAAAGCTCTTGCTCCTGGCAAGTTCACCACCTTTCATTACCACTCTTGAATTTTTCTATCATCTTCATGATTAAATTCCATGGTGTTTCTAACTCTCTTTACCACAGGAACTTTACTAGGAACTTTCTTTGGAGCCATGGTTACTTATTTCACAGTTTGCACTGCAAGAAAAACCACTAAAAAAACAATGGTAATTAAGCGAAATGTTATCGGATGTATGAGCAGAAAGCTTCCTTCAGCACCGAGAGACAAGCCAAACTGAAGTGCAGCTGACCAGCGGCGGTTGGACGCATCCAATAACTGCCAATACCGAAGTGCCGAAAACCCCGCCAATGACCGAGTTGGCCGGTAACCAAACCAGTCAATAACCGGGGTCCACTGTATTTGGTAAAGGTAAGTGATTACTCAAATCAGTAAAGTGTTTTTATTTAGAATGTGATGCTATGAGGGTATACAGGGTGAAGGAGACCTCCAGTAAAAAATGAGGCTGAGGGGTATACGGAGAGATGATCTCAGTAAAAGTTAAGGATGAGAGTATGCAGGAGAGAGAAGGAGTTCAGTAAAAGTAGGGCTTGAGGGTATGCAGGGAGAAGGAGGTCTCCAGTAAAAGTAGGGCTGAGGGTATGCAGAGAGAAGAGAATCTCCAGTTTTAAAAAGTAGGGCTGAGGGTTATACAGGAGAGAAGGAGGACCTCCAGTACAAGTAGGGCTGAGGGTATACAGGATGAGAAGGAGATCTCCAGTAAAAGTAGGGCTGAGGGTATACAGGAGAAAGGGACCTCCAGTAAAAGTAGTGCTGAGGGTATACAGGTGAGAGGAGGATCTCCAGTAAAAGTAGGGCTGAGGGTATGAGGAGGATGGAGAGAAGGAGATTATCCAGTAAAAAGTAGGGCTGAGGGTATGCAGAGAGAGGAGACCTCCAGTAAAGTAAGGCAGAGGGTATACAGGAAGGAGACCTCAGTAAAAGTGAAGGCTGAGAGTATACAGGAGAGGGAGGACCTCAGTAAAGTAAGGTTCGAGGGTATACAGGAGAGGAGACCGCCAGTAAAAGTGTTGTATCATTGTTTTGGTGTGGTAAATGTATATTTCACTTAGAAATTTTTTTTTAATACTTTCGAGTGTTCTGAAATGGAATATATTAATGGATTTCCTTTATATCTTATAGGGAAAATTAAACTTGGATTAAGTCAGGTTCGGTATAAAGACACTCTCTGGATATCGGATTAATTACGTTATCCATGTCTCCACTGTATGTTAAGTTGGATATTTAAGGCTCTATTGCTCAAAAAGCATTAAAGTATGGGTTTTGTCTCTGTTGATGGATGAGTTTGTTGGTCATCATCCAAGTTACAGTAGGGCCCCCACTTACACGGCGGGTTAGGTTCCAGGCTGTCGCTGGAAAGCAGACATCGCCGGAAGGGCAGAAATGCCATATTTTTTTCCATTTATAAAATGCTTATAAATGCTCCTGACAACAAGTTTACGAGCTAAATTATATTAAGTTAGTAATAAAACTAGGCATTAAAACACACAAAGTAAAATACATTCACAGTAAATTCATTATTAAAGTATTGTTAATGTTAATGTAGGGAGAGAGGTGAGTAGTACTTATGTATAGGAAGGTCAGGTGCAGGTAGCCAGGTGTAGGTAGCCCTGGCTCCCCATCTTATACTTATCCCTTTCAGGGTCTGTCCCGTAGATCTACGGCTCACGTTGAGTGTCCAAACCGTAGATCTTGCCAAAATTCTAGCGCCGTCAAATTTAGCGCGGGAAAACGCTCATAGGCCCCTTTAAAACATTGTGAGAGAGGGTACTGCGTTGGTGGGTGTGCGCCATAAACAAAATAAATCTAAAGCGCACGCATAGCATAGGGAACGCCGGCTCTCAGTTACATTGTTTCACCATTGCCTCGTCGGCAAGTCAGCTTCATCCCCATGAAAATTGGGACTCTCCTCTTCCTATCTGATAGTCTGACAGTGATGGAAGTGGTAATGAAACGATTTCTATGGCTTTGATCAGTTAGTGAACCGAAAAGAATGGACCAGGATATCGATATTATTGCCTGAAAAACCCTAACGATCCTCAACCTTATACCTCTGGTTGTGGGCACCGTGACTCCGGTCGGTTTTGTTCCTCAACGCAAGAGAAATCAATAGTTTTCGCATGTCCAGGCCTCTGGACTTCAGTAATGATTGATGATAGGGACGTGTGGATTGTGATATTATTGCCACTCGACAGATCATTCGATTTAGTGATAGTGAGGAATCATATTCACCAGTGAAGCATCGGTTTGTTAGCCGCCGTATATGCTGCTGGGTAGTGTACCCTATTGCTGTGCCTAGGGGCGGGAGTACATCCTGGGTTACATCCCGGGCCCTACACCTGTTTTAGGTAGTGATAGTGAGGATGATTGGCTAACACTTGGCATGGTAGACACATGGCATCAAAGGTTTTGGAATGGGTTAGTGGTGTTGGTAGTGGCACGCCATGCGTGACTCACCAGCCCAGCGCTGGGACCCACGCTGCTGGACTCGTCAGTTCAAGGCCAAAGCGGAGCGTCAGCCACCAGCCCCACAATCCACACCACCCGACAAACCAGCCTATGATGTCCAGTATCCACCAGCAATCCGTATGTGGGTTGGCAGCAAAATCCCAATTTTGTTCCAAGCCTCACCATTTGATGACTCTCAAAGTGGAATTCTACCTATTGTCCCCTTGGAACCATGGCCAATGAACTGGAATTCTTTGAATTATTCTTTGACCAGCCATTGATGGAACTATTGGTCAGGCGAACAGTAATCAGTACTTTTGAGTACCACCATGGCAAATAGGATCTTATCACCACAGTCAAGGAACTACACAGGTGGAAAGAGCCGATGTTGCAGAAATGTATTTGCTTTTTGCAACAATAATGCTTATGCCTCATGTTTATAAGGGCATAATTAAAAGCATACTGGTCACAAGAATTTGGCTACTTTCTACCCCGGGGCTTCAGAGTGAAAAATCATATATCAGTGAACAGGGTTTATCTTACTCTTAGTATGTTTGCACTTCTCTGACAAAAACAGGCCTGACAGAAGTGACAGGTTATACAAGATTAGTAAAATGTTTTCATGTTATCTCAAACAAAAGTTCAGCATATTCTTTTATCCAGTCAAGAATCTTGTAATTGACGAGTCTTTGATTTTGTTCAAAGGTTAGACTAGTCATTCAAGCAGTTTTTTATATACCGAGCACGAGGAGGAAAGCTTTGTGTAATAAAACTGTTTGTACTCTGTGATTGTGACAGTGGCCGGTTGAGGGTGTTGGATATTGTTGTATGACACGGGTAGTAAACATTGAAAGATACCAAGATGTTTTTGGGTATCTCAGAGGGTTGAAACGTAGTGAGAAACATGATGGCACCTTATCTTGGTAAGGGCATACATTATATACCGATAAATGGTACACAAGCCCAATCACTCCGTGATTTCATGCGAGTGAACAAGACAGATGTGTGTGGCACAGTGCGTTCTAATCTGTGTAAACATATGCCAGGCTCAACGCAGGTGTCGTTGCGTGATGACGTGAGTGTTTATGCCAGTGCATCATGGGCATTACGGTGGCATGACAAACGAGAGTCACATTGTTGACACCCACTCATACCGTATTGAAATGCAAGACAGTGGCCAAAGTTGATCGAGTGACTAATGAATGTATTCGAAACCAGTGACAGTGATTGATTATAACAAAACATGGCGCTTGCTTGACAAATGTGACATGCAGGATTGGTTTTGTTTTGGACTGTGTTCGTAAGAGTTACAAGTGATACATGAAACTTTTCTTCCATCTCATGGACATTTAATGTCAATGCATATAATATGTACCAATAAAAGATGGCAACAGACCCCCGTATGGTGAAATTTTGTTTGTTGTTTGTCGGCAACTCATAATGGAAGTACAGCGTAACAACACCTGTATACAACCGGTCCTCGAATTCCTCAGGATATTCCCAAGCGTTTGAGGAGGGATGGTGGTCATTTCAAAATACAACTCCTTCAACTCAGAAGAAATTTGCTCAGAAGCGATGCATGTTCTGTGCACAAACAAAACGACGGCAACAAAGACGCAAAGACACTCGGTTTAAGTGTGAGGAATGTAAGGTGCCTTGTTCATAGTGCCTTGTTTCAAGGAGTTCACAAGCTCCAGCAGTTTCTAAAACCATGTCCAGTTTGATTGTTTAATATATAAATATATGATAGAACATTAGATTATACAAGATTTGTGCATGTTTATTGTAATAAACAACATGTGGTAAACAAATAATATGTAATAAATTTTGTGCGTTATTGTGTTCAATACAGTGGTTTATATATATATATATATATATAATATATTTTATATATATGAATATATATAGAATTTATATATATATATATATATATATATATATTATATATATATATATATATATATATATATATATTATATATTATATACAGTATTGGTCTCTCAGGCCCCAAATGTAGTAAGGAATTAGAAAAAAAATTGGGAAAGAAAAGAAAAAAAAACAACTAAACCCGCCAAAATAATGTTAATGCGCGTATGTGGGAATTTCGTAGGTGTGCCGCCAACACATCATTTTTGACAAACTTCTTGCATTGTATTTCGGTAGTATGATCAGTATTTTTTTTTTTGTACTTATTACCTTCACAAAAATATGCTCTTTAACCCTTGCAGGGTCCGTACCGTAGATCTACGGCTTTACGGTGAGTGTCCAAACCGTAGATCTACGCCATGAGCTCAGCTCACTCTGATAAACTGTGAGTGGTACATTTGGGACCTAGATATGAGAGATTTACATCTATGTGGTATGTGATTGGCCACCACATAAAACAGACCTGGCAGCACATGTGTTTAATGAGAGAAAAAAACTGAAATCATGATTTTCCGATTGAAACAGCAAACTTTTGCAGTGTTTTTTCGTATGCTTTTTTATAGTTGTATTTGCGATTTCTTGGTCTCATTTGACAGAATGGAAGACATATTACAGAAATAGAGTGATTTTGATTGGTTTTTTAGACTGGAAAATGGCTTTGAAAACTAAGCTCAAAGTGCGGAAACGTTAAATTTTTGCCGATATTAAGAGTAAACAAACGACTCACAGTCTAATTACACAGTCAGCTGGTGGGTCTAATATACATTCTCAAATATGGGTGATGATATTTATACATTATTTCAGGATTGTTAACTAGTAAATCTTCTATTTTTTGGTGGAATAAAAAATTATTATGTGAATAAAATATAAAAATGGAATTTATTGTAAAGCTCAAAACATAACGAATGAAAGAGGAAATGTTAGTTAGTGCCTGGAATGCACTACATTGTTTATTCTGGACCCTATTTTGAAATTGGAATTATTTTAACTTTGTGTTAAATTGTACAAATTAACTCAATTTCCGTCACTTTTTTTTGTAGTTGAAACATGTTGACTTGGCGATTCTTGTGCTCAATGCGATAAGCAAGGAAGTAATACTAGTGAAATAATAAGAATTTGGTTGATTGGAATATATAAATTGGCCTAAAATGAGTCAATGTCGGCAAATCGCCGAATTTGTTAATATCGCTGACACATCAAAATTCGCGAGAGCTAATTTCGTGTTTTCCACCAAATTTCGACTTTTATTTTTTACCTTCACAAAAGATTCTCTACTAATTTAATAAAAAAATAACAAATTGGGGGGGAAAGGGTTTTGTCACTAAACATGTTGCAGATATGGCTTGTTTCAGCTTTGTCAGGATGGTGTTTCTCTACAAAAGCTTGCACCCTGGTACACACTGCACACACCTCTTTAATCTCTGAAGAAAGCACCTCCTTCACTCCCTCCTCTTCCTCCTCTGAAGCAAGTTCCTCAGCTGCAGTCTTTTGCTGTTCAAGTTGAAGCTCTTGCATCCTGGCAAGTTCCACCACCTTCATACCACTCTTGAATTTTTCTATCACTTCATGATTAAATTCCATGGTGTTTCTCACTCTCTTTACCACAGGAACTTTACTAGGAACTTTCTTTGGAGCCATGGTTACTTATTTCACAGTTGCACTGCAAGAAAAACCACTAAAAACAATGGTAATTAAGCGAAATGTTCGGATGTATGAGCAGAAGCTTCCTCAGCCACCGAGAGACAAAGCCAAACTGAAGTGCAGGCTGCCCCAGCCGGCGGATGGACGCATCCAAAACTGCCAATAACCGAGTGCCGAAAACCCCGCCAATGACCGAGTTGGCCGATAACCAAACCAGTCAATAACCGGGGTCCACTGTATTTGGAATAGGTAGTAGATTACTAAAATCAGTAAAGAGTTTTTATTTAGAAAGTGATGCTGAGGGTATACAGGCGAGAAGGAGACCTCCAGTAAAAATGAGGCTGAGGGTATACAGGAGAGAAGATCTCCAGTAAAAGTAAGGCTGAGAGTATGCAGGAGAGAAGGAGATCTCCAGTAAAAGTAGGGCTGAGGGTATGCAGGAGAGAAGGAGATCTCCAGTAAAAGTAGGGCTGAGGGTATGCAGGAGAGAAGGAGATCTCCAGTAAAAGTAGGGCTGAGGGTATACAGGAGAGAAGGAGACCTCCAGTAAAAGTAGGGCTGAGGGTATACAGGAGAGAAGGAGATCTCCAGTAAAAGTAGGGCTGAGGGTATACAGGAGAGAAGGGGACCTCCAGTAAAAGTAGGGCTGAGGGTATACAGGAGAGAAGGAGATCTCCAGTAAAAGTAGGGCTGAGGGTATGCAGGAGAGAAGGAGATATCCAGTAAAATGGGCGGGGTATGCAGAGGGAGACCTCCAGTAAAAGTAAGGCTGAGGGTATACAGGAGAGGAGACCTCCAGTAAAAGTAAGGCTGAGAGTATACAGGAGAGGAGACCTCCAGTAAAAGTAAGGCTGAGGGTATACAGGAGAGGAGACCTCCAGTAAAAGTGTATCATTGTTTTCTGTGTAGGTAAATGTATATTTCACATAGAAATTTTTTTTTTAATACTTTCGAGTGTCTGAAATGGATTAATTGGATTTCCTTTATTTCTTATAGGGAAAATTAACTTGGATTAAGTCAGGTTCGGTATAAGACACTCTCTGAAACGGATTAATTACGTTATCCATGGTCCACTGTATGTTAAGTTGGATATTTAAGGCTCTATTGCCAAACAGCATAAAGTATGTTTTGTCTCTGTTGAGAGTGAGTTTGTTGGTCATCATCCAAGTACAGTAGGGCCCCACTTACACGGCGGGTTAGGTTCCAGGCTGTCGCTGGAAAGCAGACATCGCCGGAAGGCAGAATGCCATATTTTTTTCCATTTATAAATGCATATAAATGCCTGACAACAAGTTTACACTAAATTATATTAAGTTAGTAATACAACTAGGCATTAAAAACACACAAAGTAAAATACATTCACAGTAAATTCATTACTTAAAGTATTTGTAATGTTAATGTAGGGAGAGAGGTGAGTAGTACTTATGTATAGGAAGTCAGGTGCAGGTAGCCAGGTGTAGGTAGCCCTGGCTCCCCATCTTATACTTAACCCTTTCAGGGTCTGTCCCGTAGATCTACGGCCTCACGTTGAGTGTCCAAACCGTAGATCTATGCCAAAATTCTAGCGCCGTCAAATTTAGCGCGAAAACGCTCATAGGCCTACATGTGAGAGAACGGGTCTGCGTGGTGGGTGTGCGCCATAAACAAAAAATCTAAGCGCCCGCATAGCATTGTGGGAACGCCGGCTCAGTTACCCTTGTTCACCATGCCTCGTCGCAAGTCAGCTCTCACTCCCCAGAAAATTGGGACTCTCCTCTTCCTATCTGTATTTTCTGACAGTGATGGAAGTGGAAATGAAGACAAATTTCTATGGCTTTGATCAGTTAGTGCCCGAAAAGAATGCCCAGGATATCGATAATAGTGCAGAAAACCCTAACGATCCTAACCTTCTACCTCGGGTGTGGGCACTCGTGACTCACGGTGGGTTGTTCCTCAACGCAAAGAAAACTAATATTTTCGCATGTCCAGCCTCTGACTTCAGTAATGATGAGATATGACTTTGGATTGTGATATTTTGCACTCGACGATCATTCGAGTAGTGATAGTGAGGAATCATATTCACCAGTGAAGCATCGGTATGTTCGCCGCCGCATGCGCTCGGGTAGTGTACCCTATGCTGTGCCTAGGGGACGGTACATCCTGGAGTACATCCCGTGGCCCTAACACCAGTTTTAGGTAGTGATAGTGAGGATGATGTGGCTACACTTGGCATGGATAGACCACAGGCATCATGGATGGTGTTAGTGGTGATGGTGTGGCACCGCCATGCTTTGACTCACCAGCCCACGCTGGGACCCACGCTGCTGACTCGTCAGTTCAAGGACAAAGCGGAGCGTCAGCCACCAGCCCCCACAACCACAACCACCCCACAACCAGCCTATGATGTCCAGTATCCACCAGCAAACCGTATGTGGGTTTGGGCAGCAAAATCCCAATTTTGTTCCCAAGCCTCACCACTTTGATGACTCTAAAAGTGGAATTCTACTACTTGTCCCCTTGGAACCATGGCCAATGAACTGAATTCTTTGAATTATTCTTTGACCAGCCATTGATGGAAACTTTTGTCAGGGAAAGTAATCAGATTTTTGAGTACACCATGGCAAATGGGGATCTTATCACCACAGTCAAGACTACACAGGTGGAAAGAGACGACTGTTTGCTGAAATGTTTTGCTTTTTGCAACAATAATGCTTATGCCTCATGTGTATAAGCATAATATAAAGCATACTGGTCCACAGATGGCTATTTCTACCCCGGGTCTTCAGTGAAATCATATCAGTGAAACAGGTTTATCTTACTCTTACTTTATTTTTGCACTTCTCTGACAAAACCAGGCCTGACAGAAGTGACAGGTTATACAAGATTAGAAATGTTTTCATGTATCTCAAACAAAAGTTCAGCATTACTTTTATCCATTCAAGAATCTTGTAATTGACGAGTCTTTGATTTTTGTTCAAAGGTAGACTGTCATTCAAGCAGTATAACCGAGCACGGGGGAAATGCTTTGGTATAAAACTGTTTGTACTCTGTGATTGTGGGCAGTGGCCTGGTGTTGGATATTGTTGTATACACGGGTAGTAAAACATTGAAAGATACCAAGATGTTATTGGGTATCTCAGGTGACGTAGTGAGAAACATGATGGCACCTTATCTTGGTAAGGGGCATACATTATATAAACCCATAACTGGTACACAAGCCCATTACTCAGTGATTTCATGCAGTGAACAAGACAGATGTGTGTGGCACAGTGCGTTTTAATCGTAACATATGCCCAGGCTCAACGCAGGTGCTCGTGGGGATGACGTGCAAGGTGTTTACTGCCAATGACATCATGGCATACGGTGGCATGACAAACGAGATGTCACATTGTTGACACCCACTCACCGTAATGAAATGCAAGACAGTGGCAAAGTTGATCGAGTGACTAATGAATGTATTCGAAAACCAGTGACAGTGATTGATTATACACAAAACATGCGCTTGCTTGACAAATGTGACATGCAGATTGGTTTTGTTGACTGTGTTCGTAAGAGTTACAAGTGATACATGAAACTTTTCTTCCATCTCATGGACATTTCAATGCTCAATGCTAAATATGTACCAAATAAAGACTGGCAACAGACCACCGTATGGTGAATTTTGTTTGTCTGTTGTCGGACAACTCATAATGAAGTACCAGGTAACAACACCTGCTATACAACCAGGTCCTCGAATTCCTCAGGATATACCCAAGCGTTTGAGGAGGGATGGTGATCATTTCATAAACAACTTCCTTCAAAATCAGAAGAAATTTTCTCAGAAGCGATGCATCGTCTGTGCACAAACAAAACGACGGCAACAAAGACGCAAAGACACTCGGTTTATGTGTGAGGAATGTAAGGTGCCTCTGTGCTAGTGCCTTGTTTCAAGGAGTTCCCCAAGCTCCCAGCAGTTTAAAACCATGTCCAGTGATTGTAAATATTAAAAATATGATAGAACATTAGTATTATACAAGATTTGTGCATGTTTATTGTAATAAACAACGTGGTAAACAATAATATGATAATAACTTTAGTGCGGTTATTGTGTTCAATACAAGTGAGTTTTAAATTTATATATATATATATTTTATATATATATATATAATATATATATATATATATATATATATATATATATAAATATTTATATATATATATAAATTTTATATAATTATATACAGTATTGGTCTCTCAGGCCCCAAATGTTAGTAGGAATAGAAAAAAATTGGAAAAGAAAAGAAAAAACAACTAAAACCGCAAAATAATGTAATGCGCGTATGTGGAATTCGTAGGTGTTGCCGCCAACACATCATTTTTGACAAACTTCTTGGCATTGTATTTCGGTAAGTACTGATCAGAATTTTTTTTTTTGTCTTATTACCTTCACAAAAATATGCTCTTTAACCCTTTCAGGGTCCGTCCCGTAGATCTACGGCTTTACGGTGAGTGTCCAAACCGTAGATCTACGCCATGAGCTCAGCTCACTCTGATAAACTGTGAGTGGTACATTTGGGCCTAGATATGAGAGAATACATCTATGTGGTATGTGTGCACCACATAAAACAGATCCTGCAGCACACTGTGTATAATGAGAGAAAAAAACTGAAATCATGATTTTCCGATTGAAACAGCAACTTTGCAGTGTTTTTTCGTATGTTTTTTATAGTTGTATTTGCGATTTCTTGGTTTTCATTTGATAGAATGGAAGACATATTACAGAAATAGAGATGATTTTGATTGGTTTTTAGCACTGGAAATGGCTTGAAACTAGCTCAAAGTAGCGGAAAGTTAAATTTTTGCCGATATTCAAAGAAAACAAACGACCTCACACGTCTAATACACGTCACTGGTTGGTCTAATATACATTCACAAATAAAGGGGATGATATTTATACAATTAAATTTCAGTATTGCATAACAGTAAATCTTCTTTTTTTGGGTGTGAATAAAAATTCATTATGTGAATAAAAAATAAAAATGGAATTTATTTGTAAAGCCTCAAAACATAACTAATGAACAGAGGAAATGTTAGTTTAGTGCCAGGAATGCCTACATTGTTTATTCTGGACCCTATTTTGAAATTGGAATATTTTTAACTTTGTGTTAAATTGGCCAAATTAACAATTTCCGATCACTTTATTTTGTAGTTGAAACAGTTGACTTGGCGATTTCTTGTGCTCAATCGATAGAATGGAAGTAATACTAGTGAAATAGCTAAGAATTTGGTTGATTGGAATAATATAATTGGCCTAAAATGGGAGTCAAAGTCGGCAAAATCGCCAATTTGTAAATATCGCTGACACATCAAAATTCGCGAGAGCATAATTTCGTGTTTTCCACCAAATTTCGTACTTTTTGTTTTATTACCTTCACAAAAAGATTCTCTACTATTTCATAAGAAAAAATAACAAATTTTTTTTTTGAAAATTCTTGGACACTGGTGCGTGACTCCAGATTTGGGCCTTGGACCCTGAAAGGGTTAATTCTGTAAGAATTTTTTTTTTTTTTTTTTTTTTTTTTTTTTCAAAATTTCTTGGACACTGGAGCACAACTTCAGATTTTGGCCTTGGACCCTGAAGGGTTTAATATACGATATTTAAAACATCCCAGAGAGGTAAAATACACATACAGTACGCTCATTATTTACCTTAAAATATGTGTAGACTTAATATAGGAAGAGAGGTGAGTAGTATTTATTTGTAGGAAGTCAGTGTAGGTAGCCAGTAGGTGTAGCCCGCCTGGGCTACACCTACCGGCTACCTACTCTGCGGGCCAGAGCCATATTATTAACATCGACATGCCTTGTTCACTGAATTTAATAATTTCTAACTACCTTCAGATGCCATCATAAACGAAGGTAGAAGTAATGAATAATTCATGCCGAAAATTGTAAACAAAAGCGGAGTGAGGGAGTGGCTGGGAAAAACGCATATTCATACACGTTTTCTCTGATGGGTGAGCAGAGAAAATGTAATGTTGTCCCTCCACCCGGCTACCACAGCTCCACAAGTATTATTATCAGAGCACACATAAAATATGCAATAAATGCCAGACAACAAGTTTACACTAACTTATATTAAGTTAGAAATAGGCACTAAAAACACAAAAGGTAAGATACACACAGAGTACACTTATTGCTTACCTTAAGATATTAATATTAATATGTGAAAGGTGAGTGGCAGGGTGTTTATTGAATAAAATCAGAATGGTACACCATCATCCTCTAACTTGGCAGTTAAAGCAAGAGGCTTACGACTTCTCTTTTTATCACAGCTAACCTTAGACGCCATCGTCAATGAGAGCCAACTAGTTAACGAAAGAGTAAACGAGAGAGAGAACGAGATGCAGAGTTGAGACAATGTAAGAACACAAACTGAACAGGTAGTGGGCAATCACTTGGTCAGGCGAAATAAATGCGTATTAATATGTGTCTACTTTTAGTTCTTTCACGTACGTTTGTAAGAGTTTGTAAAACATTTACCTCAGTATTTTTTTATCATAATAATTACCTCACAATACAAATACTCTTACATTGTGTACAAGTTGTACAAGTTAGTACAAAATAAACAAACAGCAACACACCATTTTTAGAGTGAATGAAGATAATAATAATAATAATGATAATCATCATCATCATATTATTAATAATAATAATAATAATAATCATTATTATTATTATTATTATTATTATTAATGATAATAATCATAATAATATTAATAATAATAATAATAATATAATAAAAAGCACTAAACCCACAAGGGTCGTGAATTGCTATATATAGAGTAAAGGCATACGAAAAGAATATTTTTCTACCGTTATCCCCCAGTTTGACTATGGAGAAAATGTAATTCTTCCGACACTACCTACACAGCTGCTTGGTAAACAAATCTCATATTTACATCAGTTTTTATTCTGTGAGTGTGTGTATCATGTTTATATGCTATATAATGGGTTTCATATATAATTTTGAGGAAAATATCATAGATGGATTAATGAAAATGCCTATATTGATGTAAAATAAGACATTTAATATGTCCAAGAGTAATTATTATTATGTAGTATTGGCGTCATGAGTAGAGAGAGACTTAGCGATTTTAATGTGTACCTGCACACCAGCACAGTATGTAAGTATATTTTGGTACAGGTACACATAAGTATAATTATCAGAGTACATATAAAATATGCAGGAACTTTAAAAAGCTTGAAATTTTGGAAAGTTTCTTAACATAATAGATGTCATGGAAAATGTAAACAAACCGGGTGGGGGCGCCGTATTTGAAAGACCGCTTGCCATATAGCAAATTTTGGTCATAATTTGACATCACCGTATTAGCGGAATGCCATAAGGCGAAACGCCGTAAAGCGGGGCCTTACTGTATATATTTTTAGCAGCTCGTTGTTTACAGTGTTTCTAAGTACAGCTGGGCTCGAATAGGAGTAGACATAAGTAGTGCCCTCCGCGAATATAACTTTTTTTAATTAGTTGGATTGCATTGGGAGATCATCGATGTAGACGAGAAAGAAGAGTGGGCCTAAGACTCTACCCTGGGGCACTCCGACAACTAGAGGCTGGAAAGTGGAGTCTCTCTCATTAAGATAAGGTATTAGGTAATCAAGGGAATGTTCTTTGATGCTATAATGATTTAGTTTAAGCTGTAGGAGAGTGTGGTTAACTGTATCAAATGCTTTTCGTAGATCAGTGAAGAGCCCCAGAGGATATTCAGTTTTATCGAGAGCTGTGTATATTAGTTCAAACATTTGTATAATAGCATCTATCGTACTTTTTTTTTTGGGGTCTAAACCCAAACTGGCAGGGTTTAAGTATGTTGTTGGTTATAAGGTAGGAGTAAAGTTTTTTTTTTTTTTTTTTAGTATTTTGGAAAATAAGGTCAAGTTTGATATGTGTCTATAGTTGTTCAAGTCAGTTGGATCACCTCCTTAGAGGATCGGGGTAACCCTGGCTGTCTTGAGTATAGATGAGAAGGTTGAGAATGCTACAGATTTGTTAAACATTGTTGCAATAATGGGTGACAACACATGTGCAGCTTTTTTATATATGAATGGTATTTTATTTATTTATTTATTTATTTATTTATTTATTTATTTATGTCTTTGCAAATAGTACATTGAGATTATGTACAGTGGACCCTTGCCTAACAATATTAATCCGTTCCTGAGAGCTCAACGTTAGGCAAAATTATCGTTAGGCGAATTAATTTTCCCCATAAGAAATAATGGAAATCAAATTAATCCGTGCAAGACACCCCAAAGTATGAAAAAAAATTTTTTTTACAACATGAAATATTAATTTTAATACACAGTACATGACACTTACCTTATTGAAGATCTGGTGATGACTGATGGGATGGGAGGAGGGGAGAGTGTTGATGGTGTTAGTGTTTAGAAGGGGAATCCCCTTCCATTAGGACTTGAGGTGTCAAGTCCTTTTCCGGGGTTACTTCCCTTCTTCTTTTAATGCCACTAGGACCAGCTTGAGAGTCACTGGACCTCTGTCACACAATATATCTGTCCATAGAGGCCTGTACCTCTCATTCCTTTATGACTCCTAAAGTGGTTCACAACATTGTTAGTGTAATAGTCACCAGCACGGCTTGCAATAGCTGTGTCAGGATGATTTTCATCAAAAAAGGTTTGCACTTCAAGCCACATTGCACACATTTCCTTAATCTTTGAAGTAGGCAACTTCTTCAATTTCTCTCTCCCCTCCTCCAAAGCAGTTTCCTCAGGTCTGGCCTCTTGCTGTTGAAGATGATCTAGCAGCTCATCAGTGGTTAGTTTGTCATTGTCCTCCTCCACCAACTCTTCCACATCCTCCCCACTAACCTCACCAATATGAGCACTAGTTCCAGGCATTTTTTCCTGTTCACCTGGGTGTTAGTCAACTGTTGTGGGTCGCATCCTGGGGGACAAGATTAAGGACCCCAATGGAAATAAGTTAGACAGTCCTCGATGATGCACTGACTTTCTTGGGTTATCCTGGGTGGCTAACCCTCTGGGGTTAATCGCTTCTCGGTAATTGTTTCATGTTAAGCCATACCAACAACACCCTCTCCACATCTTCGAGTAATACAGCTGATGGTGGTGCAGCAACAGCTGACTGTGGTGCAGCAACAGCTGACTGTGGTGCAGCAACAGCTGACTGTGGTGCAGCAGCAGCTGACTGTAGTGCAGCAACAGCTGACCGAGGTGCAGCAGCAGCTGACTGTGGTGCAGCAGCAGCTGTGGTGCAGCAACAGCTGACTGGTCCAGCAACAGCTGACGGTGGTGCAACAGCAGCTGACTGAGGTACGATAGTATTTCTCACCCTTTTTACCACAGGGTTGGCACTAGAAGCTTTCTTGGGGCTCATGGTCACTTATTTTGCAGGTGAAATCACTAAAAACGCTGTGATAATATGAAATGTTCCGATTGTATGCTTGGATGTGACCGCGGAGGCTGGCTTGTAAACACTGCCACCCACAGAACAAGTGAGGCTGGCTCAGGCTGCACGTGGACGCGTCTCAGACGATTCACATTGAGCGAGTCTTTTAGCGCTAGGCGAGGCAAAATTTTTGCGTTAAAATGTATCGCTAGGCGGATTTAAAGTTATGCGATGCCATCGTTAGGCGAGGGTCCACTGTATTTACAATAGTGGGTTGCAATACAAAGAGAGCCTCTATTATGCCTAGGCATTATGGGCCGACTTAACATTATTGGCTTTCAGTCTACTTAACACTAAGGAGTATATCATAGTTGTACAGTAGAATATTAATTATATTAATTATATCCATTGTTTTTGTTAATACTTTTGTGTGTCTGGAACGGATTAATTGGATTTACATTATTTCTTATGGGAAAAATGGTTTCGGCATTCGTGAATTCCTACTTTTGGCAGACACTCTGGAACAGATTAATCACGAAACTCGGGGGTCCACTGTACTACCTGGAGTCTACCTGGAGGGTATTCCACGGCTCAACACCCCCGTGGCCCGGTCCATGACCAGGCCTCCCAGTGGATCAGGGCCTAATCAATGAGGCTGTTACTGCTGGCTGCACGCAATCCAGCATTGGAACCACAGCTAAGAATTTGGTCTACTGGAACAATGTAATTGACCTAAAATAGAACTCAAAGTAGACAAAATTTTTGATGCGTAAATATTGCTGACACAGCAAAATTTGCAAGAGTGTATTTTTGTCAGTTCTCCATCAAATTTTGTATTTTTTGTTTTATTACTTTCAGAAAAAGATTCTGTACCATTTCTTAAGAAATTTTTTTTTTTTTAATTCTTGAACAGCGTGGACAAGCTTTAGATTGGGGGTCTGGACAATGAAAGGGTTAAATCCAAAATCTGTTAAATCGATGTTTTACTGTATGCTGAATGATGTTCCTATGCAAAAATTTATCTTATTCTAGTAGTCTTTATTAGTAAGGGCAATATTAACTGTTTGAGGGTCCGTGCTGTAGATCTACGGCTGTATGTTGAGGGTCCAAACCGTAGATCTACGCCAAAATTCTATCGGCATCAAATTTAGCGCGAGAAGGCTGGTAGGCCTACATGTGAGAGAACAGGCCTGCGTGGTGTGTGTGCCATAAACAAAAATCCTAGGCGCCCGCATAGCATTGTGGGAACACTGCCTCAGTTACCTTTGTTCACCATGCCTTGTCGCAAGGCAGCTTTCACTCCAAGGCGAATTGGGACTCTCTTCTTCCTATCTGATAGTTCTGACTCTATTGGAAGTGGAATGAAGATGAATTCTATGGCTTTGATCAGTTAGCGACCGAAAGGAATGACCAGGATATGAAAATAGTGCAGAAAATCCTGACAATCCTCAACCTTCTACCTCTGGTGTGGCCATGTCTGAGTCAGGTTCAGTTGTACCTTGTCGCAAGAGAAAATTAATATTTTCGCATGGCCAGGCCTCAGACTTCAGTAATGATGATGATAGTGATGTAGATTGTGATTTTATTGCTCTTGACGATCATTCGAGTAGTGATAGTGAGGAATCATATTCACCAGTGAAGCGTCGGTATATACGCCGCCGCATGCGCTGAGGTAGTGTTCCCTATGCAGTGCCCAGGTGATGGAGTACATCCTGGAGTACATCCCATGGCCCTACAACAGGAATAGACAGTGGAGGTGAGGATGATGTAGCTACACTTGGTATGGATAGACTACAGGCATCAGTAGGTGGTGGTAGTGGTGATGGTAGTGCCATGACCATGCATGCCTCACCAGCCCAGGCTGGGACTTACACTGCTGACTCCTCAGCTCAAGGACAAAGCGCAGCATCAACCACCATCCCACCACAACTACAACTACCACCACAACCAGCTTATGATGTCCAGTATCCACCAGCAAACTGTATCTGGGATTGGCAGCAAAATCCCAATTTTGTTCCTAAGCCCCACCAGTTTGATGACTCTCCCAAGTGGAATTCTACCAACTTGTCCCCTTGGAAACACTGTAAATGAACTGGAATTCTTTGAACTATTCTTTGACCAGCCCTTGATGGAAACTATTGTCAGGAAAAGTAATAAGTATTTTGAGTACACCATGGCAAATGCGATCATATCACCACAGTCAAGACTACACCGGTGGAAAGAGACAACTGCTGCTGAAATGTATTTGCTTTTTGCAACAATAATGCTTATCCCTCATGTCTATAAGCATAATATAAAATCATACTGGTCCACAGATCGGCTAATTTGTACCCCGGCCTTCAGTGAAATCATCCCGGTGATCAGATTTATCTTACTGTTACGTATGTTGCACTTCTCTGACAAAACCAAGCCTGACAAAAGTGACAGGTTATACAAGATAAGAAGTGTTTTTATGTATCTGAAACAAAAGTTCAACATGTACTTTTATCCTCGGAAGAATCTTGTAATTGACGAGTCTTTGATTTTATTCAAAGGTAGACTGTCATTCAAGCAGTATACAGGTCTCCCTCAACATTCGCGGGGGTTAGAGGATCAAGAGCCTCGTGAATGTTGAAAAATCGCGAATGTTTGGTGCCCCAATATATTGCAGGGAAATATACAGTGGACCCCCGCATAACGATTTTAATCCGTGCAAGAGGGGTAATTGTTATGCGAAATAATCGGTATGTGAATGAATTTTCCCATAAGAAATAATGGAAATAAAATTAATCCGTGCAAGACACCCAAAAGTATGGAAAAAAAAATTTTACCACATGAAATATACATTTTCCTACACACAAAGAGAAGGATACATGCACAATAGTAGAGTAGTACATGCACAGTATATATTGTGCATGTACTAGTCTACTAAATGAAGAATAAATGACACTTACCTTTATTGAAGATGCAGCAATGACTGATGAGACACTGTGTCCTGGGAGTGCCTTTTCCTCCTGAGTACTGTAGGTCCTGTTTGGCATTTTCTTCCAGAACAGGCCTTATCACACTGTGTATGCCACTACGATTCTTAAATCTCTCAAACCAACCTTTGCTGGCTTTAAATTCACCATTATGAGCACTAGTTCCAGGCATTTTTCCCTGTTCACCTGGGTGTTAGTCGACTTGTGTGGGTTGCATCCTGGGAGACAAGATTAAGGACCCCAATGGAAATAAGTTAGACAGTCTTCGATGACACTGACTTTTTTGGGTTATCCTGGGTGGCAAATCCTCTGGGGTTAATTGTTTCTTGGTATTCTCAATAAGCCACACCAACAACAGTGCTACAGCAGCAGCAGCAGCAGCTGACAGTGGTACAGCAGCAACAGACGATGCTACAGCAGCAGCAGACGATGCTACAGCAGCAACAGACGATGTTACAGCAGCAGCAGACGATGCTACAGCAGCAGCAGCAGCTGACGGTGGTACAGCAGCAACAGACAATGTTACAGCAGCAGCAGACGATGCTACAGCAGCAGCAGCAGCAGACGATGCTACAGCAGCAGCAGCAGCTGACAGTGCAGCAGCAGCAGCAGCAGCTGTACCACCAATAGTAGCGATGGTTGATTGGGGTTTATTATATAACCTGGCCAGCTCGGAGACACGCACTCCACTTTCATACTTATCAATGATCTTTTTCTTCATCTCTATTGTAATTCTCACCCTTATTGCTGTAGGGTTGGCACTAGAAGCTTTCTTGGGGCCCATGGTCACTTATTTTCCAGAAAAAGCACCGAAAACACTGTAATAATACAAAATATTCCGATTGTATGCCTGGATGTTACCGCGGAGGCTGGCTGGTAAACAATGCCACCGGCGGAACATGTGAGCATGGCTCAGGCCGCACATTGGACGCGTCTCGGACGAAAATCGGTGAGCGGGTTTTTAAGCGGTATGTGAGGCAAAATTTTTGCGATTAAAGCAAGCGGTATGCGGATTAATCGCTATGTGATGCCATCGTTATGCGGGGGTCCACTGTAATAAAATAATAAAATGAAATAATCTATGTATATACAGTGGACCCCCGCATAACGATTACCTCCGAATGCGACCAATTATGTAAGTGTATTTATGTAAGTGCGTTTGTACGTGTATGTTTGGGGGTCTGAAATGGACTAATCTACTTCACAATATTTCTTATGGGAACAAATTCGGTCAGTACTGGCACCTGAACATACTTCTGGAGTGAAAAAATATCGTTAACCGGGGGTCCACTGTACATGCTCCTCCCACTCATATATTTGTCCAATCTCTTTTTAAAGCTACCCAAGGTCCTATCAAAGCTAAAACCTTGGGTAGCTTCACATTTAGGTTGGATAAATACACAAGTGAGAGGTGGTTGGATTTGAATGGGTCTTGCAAGTGAGAGGTGGTTGGATTTGAATGGGTCTTGCCTGGAGTTTACCTGGAGAGAGTTTCGGGGGTCAACGCCCCCGCGGCCCGGTCTGTGACCAGGCCTCCTGGTGGATCAGCGCCTGATCAACCAGGCTGTTGCTGCTGGCTGCACGCAAACCAACGTACGAGCCACAGCCCGGCTGATCAGGAACTGACTTTAGGTGCTTGTCCAGTGCCAGCTTGAAGACTGCCAGGGGTCTGTTGGTAATCCCCCTTATGTGTGCTGGGAGGCAGTTGAACAGTCTCGGGCCCCTGACACTTATTGTATGGTCTCTTAACGTGCTAGTGACACCCCTGCTTTTCATTGGGGGGATGGTGCATCGTCTGCCAAGTCTTTTGCTTTCGTAGTGAGTGATTTTCGTGTGCAAGTTCGGTACTAGTCCCTCTAGGATTTTCCAGGTGTATATAATCATGTATCTCTCCCTCCTGCGTTCCAGGGAATACAGGTTTAGAAACCTCAAGCGCTCCCAGTAATTGAGGTGTTTTATCTCCGTTATGCGCGCCGTGAAAGTTCTCTGTACATTTTCTAGGTCGGCAATTTCACCTGCCTTGAAAGGTGCTGTTAGAGTGCAGCAATATTCCAGCCTAGATAGAACAAGTGACCTGAAGAGTGTCATCATGGGCTTGGCCTCCCTAGTTTTGAAGGTTCTCATTATCCATCCTGTCATTTTTCTAGCAGATGCGATTGATACAATGTTATGGTCCTTGAAGGTGAGATCCTCCGACATAATCACTCCCAGGTCTTTGACGTTGGTGTTTCGCTCTATTTTGTGGCCAGAATTTGTTTTGTACTCTGATGAAGATTTAATTTCCTCATGTTTACCATATCTGAGTAATTGAAATTTCTCATCGTTGAACTTCATATTGTTTTCTGCAGCCCACTGAAAGATTTGGTTGATGTCCGCCTGGAGCCTTGCAGTGTCTGCAATGGAAGACACTGTCATGCAGATTCGGGTGTCATCTGCAAAGGAAGACACGGTGCTGTGGCTGACATCCTTGTCTATGTCGGATATGAGGATGAGGAGCAAGATGGGAGCTAGTACTGTGCCTTGTGGAACAGAGCTTTTCACCGTAGCTGCCTCGGACTTTACTCTGTTGACGACTACTCTCTGTGTTCTGTTAGTGAGGAAATTATAGATCCATCGACCGACTTTTCCTGTTATTCCCTTTAGCGCGCATTTTGTGCGCTATTACGCCATGGTCACACTTGTCGAAGGCTTTTGCAAAGTCTGTATATATTACATCTGCATTCTTTTTGTCTTCTAGTGCATTTAGTACCTTGTCGTAGTGATCCAGTAGTTGAGACAGACAGGAGCGACCTGTTCTAAAACCCATGTTGCCCTGGGTTGTGTAACTGATGGGTTTCTAGATGGGTGGTGATCTTGCTTCTTAGGACCCTTTCAAAGATTTTTATGATATGGATGTTAGTGCTATTGGTCTGTAGTTCTTTGCTGTTGCTTTACTGCCCCCTTTGTGGAGTGGGGCTATGTCTGTTGTTTTTAGTAACTGAGGGACGACCCCCGTGTCCATGCTCCCTCTCCATAGGATGGAAAAGGCTCGTGATAGGGGCTTCTTGCAGTTCTTGATGAACACAGAGTTCCATGAGTCTGGCCCTGGGGCAGAGTGCATGGGCATGTCATTTATCGCCTGTTCGAAGTCATTTGGCGTCAGGATAACATCAGATAGGCTTGTGTTAATCAAATTTTGTGGCTCTCTCATAAAAAATTCATTTTGATCTTCGACTCTCAGTCTGGTTAGCGGCTTGCTAAAAACTGAGTCATATTGGGACTTGAGTAGCTCACTCATTTCCTTGCTGTCATCTGTGTAGGACCCATCTTGTTTAAGTAGGGGCCCAATACTGGACGTTGTTCTCGATTTTGATTTGGCATAGGAGAAGAAATACTTTGGGTTTCTTTCGATTTCATTTATAGCTTTTAGTTCTTCCCGCGATTCCTGACTCCTAAAGGATTCTTTTAGCTTAAGTTCGATGCTTGCTATTTCTCTGACCAGTGTCTCCCTGCGCATTTCAGATATATTGACCTCTTTTAGCCGCTCTGATATTCTTTTCCGTCGCCTGTAAAGGGAGCGCCTGTCTCTTTCTATTTTACATCTACTCCTCCTTTTTCTTAGAGGAATAAGCCTTGTGCATACATCGAGTGCCACGAGTTAATCTGTTCTAGGCATAAGTTTGGGTCTGTGTTGCTTAGTATATCTTCCCAGCTTATATCGGTTAGGACTTGGTTTACTTGGTCCCACTTTATGTTTTTGCTATTGAAGTTGAATTTGGTGAATGCTCCCTCGTGACTAGTCTCATTTTGTCGGTCTGGGGCTCCACGCATACATGTCTGAACCTCAATTATGTTGTGATCTGAGTATATTGTTTTTGATATGGTGACATTTCTTATCAGATCATCATTGTTAGTGAAGATGAGGTCTAGTGTATTCTCCAGTCTAGTAGGCTCTGTTATTTGCTGGTTTAAATTGAATTTTGTGCAGAGATTTAAAAGCTCGTGTGAGTGTGAGTTTTCATCAGAGCTGCCTCCTGGTGTTATTACTGCAACAATATTATTTGCTATATTCCTCCATTTTAGGTGCCTTAAGTTGAAATCCCCAGGAGCAAGATGTTGGGTGCAGGAACTGGAAGATTTTCCAGACAGTGGTCAATTTTTAACAGCTGTTCCTGGAATTGCTGGGATGTTGCATCCGGAGGCTTGTAGACTACCACAATGACTAGGTTTTGGTTCTCGACCTTTACTGCTAAAACTTCCACTACGTCATTTGAGGCATTAAGCAGTTCTGTGCAAACAAGTGACTCTGCAATGTACAGGCCAACCCCCCCCTTTTGCCTGTTCACTCTGTCACATCTGTATAGGTTGTAACCTGGGATCCATATTTCGTTGTCCAAGTGATCCTTTATGTGGGTCTCAGTGAAAGCCGCGAACATTGCCTTTGCCTCTGCAAGCAGTCCACGGATGAAAGGTATTTTGTTGTTTGTTGCTGGCTTTAGACCCTGTATATTTGCAAAGAAGAATGTTATCGGACTGGTGGTATTGTTGGTACTGGGGGGGGAATTTTTTTCTGGCATTAGTATCTGTATCTGTTGGTTTGGAGTGGAGGCCATCGACTGTGGTTCCACTCCAGGAATGACTGGATTTGGTGTACGATTTCTGCCATTTCCTGCCAGTTTTTTTTCCTTCCTGGCACTAAAAAACCTCTCCCTCTTGAGTGGCTGTGGCTACCCAGGTTTTCCCATGGCCTGGATGTTTTGTATCTTTTTGTCCCCTTTAGATGGTATGCCTGGCAATTTAAGTTATAGCACAGTCTTTCCTGTACTGAAGAGGTACACATTTCAGGGTGAAAAAGCTTACAGGAAGGGAGTTTGCATTTTCCTGTTGTCATATGGGCATGGCATTTTCTAGGGTGGTCATAGTTGCATGTCCCATCTGTTTTTCCAGATTTCCCATGCCAGCAGATACCAAGTGCATAGTATGTGCACAGGCTTGGTTTCCGCTTGCCTTGGGTTTCTGTGACTGTATTCCCTGTTGGTGCATGTTTCCCTGTCTTACTTCTATCCTCCCTAGCACCAACAATGGAGCTCCCACCAGTTGTTTTTGGTTTAAATTTTTCCTCACTATTGCTATTGGAGTCCTTTTGTTTGCTATTTCCCGCGGTATTTCTAGTTTGCAATATTGGTTTTATCTTATCTTTGACTACACTTGTTTCCCTACTATGGCTCCTGTCCCCTATGAGGTCATTTATATGTATTCCTTCCTGCGTATAATTCCCGACTACCTGGACAAAATCTCCAGCTTCACCATTACTGTCTCCCAGGACAGTATCTCCAGCTTCACCATTTCTGTCTCCCAGGACAGCACCTCCAGCTTCACCATTACTGTCTCCCAGGACAGCACCTCCAGCTTTACTATTACTGTCTCCAGGACATCACCTCCAGCCTTACAGTTTGTGGGCTACATGGCCAGTATCAAGGGCAGTACCATTCAGCCCAGACTTCTTATGTTCCCATCTGTTGTAGAAAGCTTCCAGGTTTTCTATTGAAAGCAGCTTTGATGTTGTCCTCTTTTAATACCCTTGTGATTTTAGTCCACAGATTTTCTCATTTGGGCATACCCAAAAACACTTCTCTGTTTTTAATACTGCTTGTAGCTAGTTCTGGGATATCTGCACAAGGGGCGTGACACCAATTTCCACAAAAATGACAATTTATCCATGTGGAAGCCCGTTTGTTTGACTGACCACAGACTACACACAGCTTCATAATGATTTGAATGGTTGATTTTACTGCAATTCTACTAGCAACCTCTTGAATATTATATTAATAACCTTAAATGAAGCTCTAGCTATTTGTATTTCTGTTTCTAACTCTTTTTGTATATTGGACAGCTTACCGTCACATTCCTGATTTTTAATGTTTGTGTTTATAAGGGCCCCTACAACCCCATCCGTTTACAGTCTGCTTTATTGTCCAACGAAACTGTTTGAAACCAGTCCCGGGTTCAGACCAGTCAAGGGTTCGGACCAGTCGATCTGCTCTGATCAGTGGGTCACTTATTTAAAACATACTGGTCGGTGATTTGAGCTAACACATGAAGGATCTACTGGAAATTTTTCTACCCGAGTAATATGTGATTTGACTGATACAAAAGTATAACTTGCGTGTTGAAGAGCCGGTGATATCTGGCAGCTCCTACAATGACGAACGGTCGACCTCCTTGTTTATCAATCCCTGTATCTGGCTTTTCTATTTTTTTTTCCGTCTCCACCACAATAAATGCTATATTATCACTATAGTTGACTGGTGCAAATTTTGGAGGAAGGACGCTTTTTCTGTAGTAATAATTGCTTCTCGTTGTGTATATTGCGACCGCTGGTAACTACAGGTTATATGAAATTCACAGTAACGTCTCGTATTTCAAGAAAAAGAAACTAATGAAAGTCACTCCACTCCACTAAGTACCATTATAATACTGGTTAGTTGCTACTACAACACTGTATTCTGCTATTCACTGGTATCACTAGATTATATGCGAGTACACTAGCAAGCCAGGAAGATTATTAAAAACAGCTGACCCGTGGTAAGTTTCTGGCGACTTCTGGCACCTGCCTCTATAGGCTTATCACTTCATTTACAAATTCACCTGTTTTCAAATGACACTTTAGCCTTTATCATCAATATACTAGGGAGCCACTGTAGTATACACTATACACTATGTATACTCAATGTTATCAGGGAGACTTTCTTTCCTCTGACACGAAAAGTTCAATTATTATTATTTTTTTCCACACGGGACACAGGCCTATGATTCCCCTCTGGCAGTAAACTCTGCTAGGTAGTGCACACTAATTCTCCTTTTTTGACTCAGTATATAATGTTTTCCGCCCAAGATTGGTTCCAGGCGCTAGAGGGATGTATCGTATAGGATTGATGACACAAATTAAAGTTCTAGCACGTAAGAGCGACCGTGAAAACACGAGATAACCCGGAGCACAACGAGGCACGCTGACACGCTGACACACACGCTGCATACGCTGCATGCGAGTAAATAGAATGTTCAAAGCTTATTGCTTGGGTAGCACTTATTCTGTTATTGGGCTGGATTTGTGAAGGACCTGAATAGTATGGGCCAACAGGTCTTCTGCAGTGTTCCTCCTTTTTTATGTTCTCATGAACAATCTTAAAATACGTACCTGAGAACATCGTAAAATATTGTACTGCCTCCACCACTGCCTCGTATTTTTATATAATTTCTTTCTTCAATTCTTTCGTTCTTCTCAGTTTCTTTACCAAAATTTATTTGGGCCCATGGTTAATTATGTAGCAGTCACAGTCAATCAACAAGCACCAAACACAATGAATTATTGTGAAATGTTTGGAAGAGCGCAGAGGATAATACTCACTCCAGCATAAACAAAGCCATACTGAGTGACGATGCCTCTACCACCCACTGCTTCAACCCTCGTATTTATTATTATTATTATTATAATTATTATTATTAGCAGTCATGAATGAGTTGACATTATTTATACTGTAGTTTAATAAATAATGAACAAACAAAACTCTCACCACTCATAAGGCAGATGAACTCTGATGACTTGTGATGATTAAAATAAATTAAATTATAATTCTTTATTTCTCTATTGATATTACATGCAGTTACTGATGACAGTTGAGTGGAGATGATTATATGGAGTGTAACTGCATGGCATGAGACTAGTGTGTGGATTCTAAGTCTTCACTGCCTCAGGTGAGGCAGTAGTAGTGGCAATTTCACCTTCTGCTCAAGATTCATGACTTTCTTTGAGCGCTTAGGAGTTGGCTCATCAATAGCGGTTACTGCTCCCTTGAGGGCCATACTTTCACCACCACACAAACAGCAATGACCGACTCGCACAGTGGCTGGAGACTGAGTGAGTGAGTGAGTGGCGGGTGGGAGGGCTGGCTGCCAGTTGTTATTATTATTATTGTTATTATTAATAACATGTATTATTATTAACATGTATGTATTTAATAACATGTTATAAATAATAATAGTACATATTATTAATAACATGTATGTTATTAAATACCATTGCCTCAATCACTGCCTCTACCACTCCAGTCACACTCAATCTACAAGCACCAAACACAATGAATTATTGTGAAATGTTTGAAAGAGCAGGGAGATTAATGTTCACTCCAGCATAAACAAAGTCACACTGACGATGTGTCAACCACTCCCTCGTATTTTTGTACAATTTCCTTCTTCAATTATATCGTATTTATTATTATTATTATTATTATTATTATTATTATTATTATTATTATTACTATTGTTATTATTAGCAATAGCAGAAATGTTCGATTCTTTGCTGTGTTCAAGAGTAAACACATGATGTCACCGTCTAATACCTTTCCTAATAGCCATTCCAATATGCAGTCATGAATGGGTTTACATTATTTATTCTGTAGTTTAATAGCAAATAATGAACAAACAAAACACTCACCACACTGAGTGGTGGGAGGGCTGGCTGCCAGTTGCGGGGGTCGGTGGGAGGGTAGTAGGGACTCGCAGGTGGCGGGAAACTTAAATATGATTTGGCGGCTGGGAATTTGGTGGCTGGGAATTTGGCGGTTGGGAATTCGCGAATGTGTGAAGCCCGTGAAAGTTGAAAACGTGAATGTTGAGGGAGACCTGTATACCGAGCAAGAGGAAACGCTTTGGTATAAAGCTGTTTGTACTCTGTGACTGTGACAGTGGCCTGGTATTGGATATTATTGTATACACAGAATGTAAAACATTGAAAGATACCAGGATGTTATTGGGTATCTCAGGTGACGTAGTGAGAAGCATGACGGCACCTTGTCTTGGTAAGTGGCACACATTATATACTGAAAACTGGTACACAAGCCCTTTACTAAGTGATTTCTTGCGAGTAAACATGACAGATATGTGTGGCACAGTGCATTCTATCGTAAACATATGCCCAGGTTCACCGCAGGCACTCGTAGTGGTGAGGTGCAGGTGTTTACTGCCAGTGACATGATGGCATTACAGTGGCATGACAAACGAGATATCACATTGTTGATAACCATTCACCGTAACGAAATGCAAGACAGTGGCAAAGTTAATAGTGACTAATGAACGTATTCGAAAACCAGTGACAGTGATTGATTATACATAAAACATGCGCTTGGTTGACAAATGTGACATGCAGATTGGCTTTGTTGATTGTGTTTGTAAGAGTTACAAGTGGTACATGAAACCTTTCTTCCATCTCATGGACATTTCAATGCTCAATGCATATAATATGTACCAAATGAAGACTGGCAACAGACCACTGTATGGTGAATTTTGTTTGTCTGTTGTCAGACAACTCATAATGAAGTACCAGGTAGCAACACCTGCTATATAAAACTGTCCTCAAACTCCTCAGGAAATACGTAAGTGTTTGAGGAGGGAAGGTGATCACTTCATAATACAGCTTCCTGCAACTAAGAAGAAATTTGCTCAGAAGAGATGACTCAGGAAATCGTAATGACACGATTGCAAACAAACCATACCACGGGCGGGGTTTGATCCCACGGTCAGAGAGTCTCAAAACTCCAGACCGTCGACTTAGTCACTGGAGCAGCTAGCCACAATAAGATTCGTCCTACTAGGTATATTTCTACACCATAGGAAGGTTAGCATAGGTACCACTCAGACCACAAATGCTAGCTGGTCCAGTGGCTAACGCGACAGTCTGGAGTTTTGAGACTCTCTGACCGCGGGATCAAACCCCACCCGTTGTATGGTATGTTTGCAATTGTGTCATTACGATTTCGTGAGCCATGCTAACGGCTTTGAGGGGACTTGAGCTAGAGTTCGTCACGGCCACGCTAGCTGGAGATTCGTCTGTAAAATCTTGCATTTATGGTCACAGTGGTGCCTATGCTAACTTCCCTATGGTGTAGAAATATACAGTGGACCCCCGGTTAACGATATTTTTTCACTCCAGAAGTATGTTCAGGTGCCAGTACTGACCGAATTTGTTCCCATAAGAAATATTGTGAAGTAGATTAGTCCATTTCAGACCCCCAAACATACATGTACAAACGCACTTACATAAATACACTTACATAATTGATCACATTCAGAGGTAATCGTTATGCGGGGGTCCACTGTATCTAGTTGAACGAATCTTATTGTGGCTAGCTGGTCCAGTGGCTAACGCGACGGTCTGGAGTTTTGAGACTCTCTGACCGCGGGATCAAACCCCGCCCATGGTATGGTTTTTTCAGAAGAGATGTGTTGTCTGTGCACAAACAAAAGGACGGCAACAAAGACACAAAGACACTCGGTTTATGTGTAAGAAATATAAGGTACCTCTGTGCATGATATCTTGTTTCAAGGACTTCCACAAGCTGCAGCAGTTCTAAAAACGTGTACAGTGATTGTACATATGTAAATATATAATAAAACATTAGTATTATACAAGATTTGTGCATGTTTATTGTAAACAATAGTGGTAAACAAAATTGTAATAATAACTTTAGTGCAGTTATTGTGTTCAATACAGTGAGTGTATATATATACATTATATACAGTACTGGTCTCACAGGCTGCAAATGTTACTAGAAAAAGAAAAAAAATAGAAAAGAAAAGAAAAAATTATAAAAAACGTAAAGTAAAGAAATGCAATTTTGTCGAAATTGCTGATGCTGCCACTACCCAGTCATTTTGGGTCAACTTCTTGCCTTTGTATCTCGGTAAGTACTGATCAGAATTTTTTTTGTTTGTTTTATTACATTCACAAAAATATACTCTAATTATGTAAGATTTTTTTTTTCTTCAAAATTTCTTGGACACTGGGGCACTCCTTAAGATTTTGCCTTTGTACCCTGAAAGGGTTAATCAGGTTAGTGATGCATTACAGTGATATAGTCTCTTGAAATATGAAACAAACTCGAATCTGAAAAAAAAAAAATTATGCTGACACAATTTTACATTCTTATATTACTTGTAGTTTATAGTTTCATAGATGTCTAGGAACACAACCTCCACATGAATTTGTAAGAATGATTAAAGTAGTCATCAGTTACCTGGCGATCAGTTATCTGGCCTCCAGCATTATTTGGTGGGTTTGTTCAATCTGGCACGTAAACAGATAATCACAATAGATGTTCATAAGAAAAACGTGATCGTGTGTACAACAGATATACATAAGGAAAACATGATCGTGTGTACCCTTGCTCTATAAGTGTTGGATAATTAATGATCTACTGTATTAGCTCTTGAAGATTTTCGGTCCACCACAATAGCTATACGAGACTATTGGTCCACCACAGTATTGAGGATTGACTTGTGCTAGTTTCATGCTCAAATGTTCAAGAGTGTATTAACCCTTTGACTTTCGGTCGTATATATACGTCTTACGAGCCACTGTGTTTGACGTATATATACTCAAAAATTCTAGCGGCTTCAAATCAAGCAGGAGAAAGCTGGTAGGCCCACACATGAGAGAATAGGTCAGTGTGCACCATATAAAAAAACCTGCAGCACACAGTGCATAACAATAAAAAAAAACTCCGACTTAGTTTTTGGATTAAAACGCTGAATTTGTGGTGTATTTTCATATAGTACATGTAGTAGTATGTCACTGATGTCAGCTAGGCCTGTATACCTTTTACATGTACGTGTAGTAAATTATTATTATTATTATTATTATTATTATTATTATTATTATTATTGTTTTAATTATATTATTTTCTCAATTGTTTGTTGGGTTATCTTATTCAAACTTGGGCAATGTATGATGGAAAGATACTTCTTCACGTACACCAAAAATGAAAGAAATCAGACCATAAATAGCGGAGTTCACTTCTCAGCCATTAGTGGCCGCTTAACGGTATATTTTTGTATGGTTGTTATGGTTATATTCTCATTTTTTCAGTCTCATTTGATAGAATGAAAGATATATTGCAGAAATAGATATGATTTTGATTGCTTTCATGATGAAAAGTAGATTGAAATTGCGCTCACAGTAGCGAAAATGTTCATTTCTTTAGCGAAGCTCAAGAGTAAAATACCTGTCCACCTGCCAGTTATTTTAGTGCCAGGAATGTCTGCATTGTGTTTTCTGGATCCTATTTTGAAATTGGCATCTGTGGAAATTTGTGTGAAATCGGCCAAATTGCCACTTTCTGACCACTTTATTGGGTAGTTGAAATAAGTGAATGGGCGGTTTCTTGTACTCAGTTGACAGACTAGAAGTAAATAAGTGTATTAAGGAATACACAAATACAGTTACATAGATTATCATACATAGCAGCGTATGTATAGAGAACCTGGGATAACCCAGAAAAGTCAGACAAAGTGACTTATTTCCAGTACCTGGCTTGGGCTTGCCATACAGGAAGGCCCCGCTTTACGGTGTTTCACTTCACGGCGTTCCGCTAATACGGTCATTTCAAATTATGACCAAAACTCGCTATATGGCTCCCCCCACCTGACTTTCTAATACAGTCACCGCGCCCCACCTTGTTTGTTTACATTCTTCGTGAGCTCAGTAAGCACTAAGTCTCTCCATTTTATCTGGAAACTCCAAAATTTCAAATGTTTTTAAAAGTTATTTCATATTTTATATATACTCTGATAATTATACTTATGTATACCTGTACTTAAATAAACTTACATACTGTGCTGGCATGCAGGTACACATTAAAATCAGTAAGAGTGTCTTATGTCTCCAGACGTCATATTAGTAATGATAATAATAATCATCGAGTCTCATTTAAATGTCGTATATTACGTTAAATACACATTTTCATTAATCCATCTATGATATTTTTTCAAAATTATATAATGAACATGATACATAACATAAAAAGATGATAAATACACCCCACAATAGAATAAATAAACATAAATATGAGATGTGGTAGCAGACGACTTGCACAAGTGACGCCATATTAGAAATGCTAATAATAATAATAATAATAATAATAATCACCGAGTCTCATTAAATGTTGTATATTACGTTAATATACACATTTTCATTAATCCATCCATGATATTTTTTCAAAATTATATAATAAACACGATACATAACATAAAAAGATGATAAATACACCCTACAATAGAATAAATAAACATAAATATGAGATGTGGTAGCCAGATAACTTGTACAAGTGATGCCAAGAACAATATTTTCTCTAATCTAACATAAGAGAAAATGTGTTACTGGGGGTAACTGTAGAAAATTATTCCTTTCGTTTGTATGTAAGTAAGTTTATTCAGGTATACACAAATACAGTTACATAGATTATCATACATAACAACATATGTGTAGAGAACCTAGGATAACCCAAAAAAGTCAGAGTGACTTATTTTCATTGCCTTCACTCAGAGCATCATTTCTTCTCAAAATGATGTTACATGAGAATGGGAGTGTTCTTCTTTATTTATTCTACCGTATCAGTGTAGAGACAACCTGTACACAATGTAACTTGTACACAAACCAGACGTGTACACTTCGTTTACAAAACTTACCTTCGTCTGGTTTGTTTACATAACTCTGCACCTGTCCTCTCTCATGCACTCATTCTTTCTCTCTCTCATTTATTCGTTTTATCTCATTTACTTACTCCTGACCCTACATTAAGACTACAAATATTTTAAGGTAAGTAATGAGTGAACTGTATATACATTTTATCGCTCTGGGATGCTTAAATGTAATAGAATATTATGTGTAGTTGGGTTGGCCTGGTATGGTAGCCCGGCTGACTACCATACATACCACACTTGATTTTTTACAATAAATACTACTCACCTCACTCTATATTTTAAGGTAAGTAATGAGTGAACTGTATATACATTTTATCGCTCTGGGATGCTTAAATATCATAGAATTGTATGTGTGGGTGGGGTGGCCTGGTATGGTAGCCTGGCTGACTACCATACATACCACACTTGATTTCTTACAATAAATACTACTTGTCTCACCCTAGATTAAGACTATAAATATTTTAAGGTAAGTAATGAGTGCACTATGTGTGTATTGTACTTTTTTATTGTTTTTTTTTTGATGCCTGGTTCTATTGCTAACTTAATATATGTTAGTGTAAACTTGTTATCTAGTGTTTGTATGCATTTGTAAGTGGAAAAAAAGGGTGTTCCACTTTACGGCGGTTTCCCCTTTACGGCGGTAGCTTGGAACCTAACCAGCCGTATAAGTGGGGCCTTCCTATGATTTTTGGTAAATATTCTTTTTTCTCGGTTGTTTGTTGGGCTATCTCATTGAAACTTGGGCAATGTATGATGGAAAGATGCTTCTTAACGTACAACAAAAATAAAAAAGACGGACGATAAATGAGGGAGTTCACTTCTCAGCGATTAGCTGCCTCTTTGCAGTATATTTTTGTATGGTTTTTATGGTTGTATTCTCATTTTTTTGGACTCATTTGATAGAATGGAAGATAAATTACAGAAATAGACATGATTTTGATTGCTTTCATGACGAAAAGTACCTTGAAATTGAGCTCAAAGTAGCAGAAATGTTCGATTTTTGCCGATGTTCAGTGAACTGTGTAAGTCAAGTTGGTTAATTTTATTTAGTGTATTCTAATCTAACCACTCTGTAATTTGGCAAACTCAGTAATCCGGCACACTACAGGTCCCACTGATGCCGGATTTCTGATGGAGGACCTGTACCAGGAGGCACTTAAGATCTAATTTCTTTTCAATTAGGTAATTTTTCACATTGGGGGCAAATGCATGGTGGAACCAGCTATGGAAAAAGTGCCTAGTGACCCATGCCTTACTGTTTGCCCTCCACAGCACACACAAATTAGCCTTGAGGACATTCTTTTGCCTGAACGCTCTGGGAATTTGAGTAATACACCAATAAAGGCTTCACTTTGCAGTCACCACTAGCATTGGCACACATCAGAAGAGTAAGCCTGTCTTTCATAGGCTTATGTCCTGGGAGTGCCTTTTCCTCCTGAGTAATATAGGTCCTGCTTGGCAATTTCTTCCAAAACAGGCCTGTTTCGTCGCAATTAAACACTTGTTCAGGTTTCAATTCTTCACTGTTTATGTAATCCTTGAATTCCTTCACATATTTTTCAGCTGCTTTTTGGTCTGAACTGGCAGCCTCACCATGCCTAATCAAACTAGGTATGCCACTACGATTCTTAAATCTTTCAAACCAACCTTTGCTGGCCTTAAATTCACTCACATTACCACTAGTTGCAGGCATTTTTTCAATTAAATCCTCATGCAACTTCCTAGCCTTTTCACATATGATCGCTTGAGAGATGCTATCTCCTGCTATCTGTTTTTCATTTATCCACACCAATAACAGTCTCTCAACATCTTCTAACACTTGCGATCTCTGTTTTGAAAACAAAGTTTCGCCTTTTGCAACAAGAGCTCCCTTGATTGCCGTTTTCTTGGCCACAATAGTAGCGATGGTTGTTTGGGGTTTTGTATACATCCTGGCCAGCTCTGACACACGCACTCCACTTTCATACTTGGTAATTTTCTCTTTCTTCATTTCAATAGTCATTAGCACCCTTTTTCTCGAAGGGTTAGCACTAGAAGCATTCTTGGGGCTCATGGTGACGTACTTTGCAGAAACAAGCACCAAAAACACTGTGATAATGTGGAATGTACCGAATGTATGCTTAGATGCGAGCACACTGGCTGGCTTGTGAGGCGGGTTTTTTAACGAGTGGCGAGGCAAAATTTTTGCGTTAAAATGTATCGAATACCGGATTTAACGTATGCCGATGAGATCGAATGCCAGGGGTCCACTGTATTCAATATATACATACTGTATTCTTATGAGGGGCATGAAGCACGGCATCTACTTTTGAATTGCAATAACAGAAAAAAAAGTAAAGATTAATATTCTTATTAGTCAATATTATTTTAAGAAAATTCTTAATTTTCCCAAAATACTGTGTTTTGAAATCAGTGAAAGGTATAATGTGTGTAGACAATTTATGAGGTCATTCACATTTATTAGAGCTTTTCTGAATTGATTCTGACTAAGATCTTTATAGAGACTGTAAACAATAAAGTCAGTATGAATTTACAATAAGCAATATTATTTGTACCTACGTAGTGGTATTTAACCCTTTCAGGGCCCAGAGGCCAAATTTCAAAGTGTGCACCAGTGTCCAAGAATTTTCAAAAAACAATTTTGTTATTTTTTCTTATGAAATGGTAGAGAATCTTTTTCTGAAGGTAATAAAACAAAAAGTACGAAATTTGGTTGAAAATTGACGAAATTATGTTCTTGCGAATTTTGATGTGTCAGCGATATTTATGCATTGGCGATTTTGCCGACTTTGACTCCCATTTTATGCCAATTACCTTATTCCAGTCGACCAAATTCTTACCTATTTCACTAATATTACTTCTATTCTATTGATTGAGCACAAGAAATTGCCAACTCATCTGTTTCAACTACAAAATAAAGTGATTGGAAATTGGTAATTTGGCCAATTTAGTGCAAAGTTCAAAATATTCCATTTTCAAAATAGGGTCCAGAATAAACAATGCAGTATTCCTGGCACTAAACTAACATTTCCTCTGTTCATTAGTTATGTTTTCAGGCTTTGCAAATGAATTCCAATTTGATTTTTAATTCACAACGAATTTTTATTCAAACAAAAAAATAGAAGATTTACTGTTATGCAGTATGTAATTGTATATATAATATCAGCACATTTGTGAATGTATATTAGACCCACCAGGTGGCGTGTATTAGATGTGTGAGGTCATTTGTTTACTCTTGAACATTTTCAAAAATTTAACATTTCTGCTACTCTGAGCTCAGTTTCAAGCCATTTCCAGTACTAAAACCAATCAAAATCATCTCTATTTCTATAAAATATCTTCCATTCTATCAAATGAGACCATGAAATCACAAATGCATCTATAAAAAACATACGAGAAAACACTGCAAAGTTGCTGTTTTAACCCTTAAACTGTCCAAACGTAGATCTACGTTTTTTCAACATTTGAAAGTATGTAAAAAAGTAGATTTTTTTTTTTTTTTTTTTTTTTTGCATTTAAAAACTTGTAAAAAAACTTTGATCTTTTTTTTTTTTGTTATACAGCAGGGCCCTGCTTTACGGCATTTTGGTTTACGGCGTTCCGCTAATATGGTCATTTCAAATTATGACCAACACTCGCTATACGGCTCCCCCACCTGACTTTCTAATATGGTCACCGCGCCCCACCCGGTTTGTTTACATTCTCTGTGAGATCCGTAAGTACTAAGTCCCTCCATTTTGTCTGGAAACTCCAAAATTTCAAGTGTTTTTAAAAGTGCCAAGTTAGAGGATGATGGTGTGCCATTCTGATTTTATTTAATAAACACCCTGCCATTCACCTCTCACACATTAATATTAATATTTTAAGGTAAGTAATAAGTGTGTATCTTACCTTTTATTGTGTTTTTAATGCCTTTTTCTATTGCTAACTTTGATGTTGGTGAGGGGCTCTTGATTTAGGGAATTGGATATGTGCTCCAGTTCCCCGAATTAAGCCTGAATGCCTTCCACATCCCCCCAGGCGCTGTATAATCCTACGGGTTTAGCACTTCCCCTTGATTATAATAATAATAATATTGCTAACTTAATATAAGTTAGTGTAAACTTGTTGTATGGCATTTATTGCATATTTTATATGTGCTCTGATAATAATACTTGTAGAGCTGTGTGGTAGCCGGGTTGAGGGACATTACGTTTTCTCTGCTCAGCCATCAGAGAAAACGTGTATGAATCTGCGTTTGGCCCAGCCACTCCCCCACTTTGCTTTTGTTTACAATTTTCGGCATGAATTATTCATTACTTCTCCCTTCGTTTATGATGGCATCTAAAGGTAGTTGTTAGAAATGATTAAATTCAGTGAACAAGGTATGTCGACATTAATAATATGGCTCTGGGCGACAGTGTAGGTAGCCGGTAGGTGTAGCACAGGTGGGCTACACCTACCGGCTGCATACACTGACTTCTTACAAATAAATACTACTCACCTCTCTTCCTATATTAAGACTACACATATTTTAAGGTAAATAATGAGTGTACTGTATGTGTATTTTACCTCTCTGGGATGTTTTAAATATTGTATATTAAGTATGAGATGGGGAGCCAGGGCTACCTACACCTGGCTACCTACACCTGGGCTACCTGCACCTGGGCTACCTGCTCCTGACTTCCTACAAATAAGTACTACTCACCTTTCTCCCTACATTAAGATTACAAATACTTTAAGATAAGTAATGAATGTACTGTGAATGTATTTTACTTTGTGTGTTTTTAATGCCTAGTTCTATTACTAACTTAATATAATTTAGTGTAAACTTGTTGTCTGGCATTTATATGCATTTATACATGGAAAAAATGGCGTTCTGCCTTCCGGCAATGTCTGCTTTCCGTCGACAGCCTGGAACCTAACCCACCGTATAAGTGGGGCCCTACTGTACTCATAAATTCTAGCGGCTTCAAATCATGGAGGAGAAAGCTGGTAGGTCCACATGTAAGAGAATGGGTCTGTGTGGACAGTGTGCACCATATAAGAAAAATCCAGCACGCAGTGCATAATAAGAAAAAAAAAATCCGACCTTTTTTTTTATTAAAACGCTGAATTTGTGGTTTATTTTCGTTTAGTATTTATGGTTGTATTCTCGTTTTCTTGGTCTCATTTGATTGAATGGAAAGCATATTATAGAAAGAGAGGTGATCTTCATTGAAATGGAGCTCAAAGTAGGGGAAATGTTTGATTTTTTCCGATGTTCAAAAGTAAATCTTCTATTTTTTTGTTTGAATAAAAATTCAAAATACAAAGCAAGAGTAATAACAGAGGGGCCTGGAGACATGACTGATGAACAAAGAAAATGTTATTTTAGGGCCAGGAATGTCTGCATTGTTCATTCTGGACCCTATTTTGAAATTGGAATATTTTTTAATTTGCATGAAATTGGCCAAATTGCAAATTCTGACCATGTTATTGGGTAGTTGAAATCGGTAAATGGGCAGTTTCTGGTACTCAATCGATAGAAAAAATGGAGTTTTAAAGAAATAACTATGAGTTTTGTCGACTGGTACAATGGAATTAGCCGAAAATAGGGCTCAAAGTGGGCTAAATCGCCAATTTGTAAATATCGCTGTGGTCGCTAACTTCGTGAAAGCATAATTCCACAAGTTTTCCATCAAATTTTGTTCTTTCGGTGTCATTACAATCGGGAAAAGATTCTCTATCATTTCATAAGTTTTTTTTTTTTCGACACCAGGAGACACCTTAGGATTTGGCCCTATAAACTGCAGTGTCCTTACCCCTTGTTTAGAGTGCAGCTATTATTCTTCCCACCTCTTGAACTCAAGTCTGGTTAATCATCTTTCCAGAATCCCTATTTTGGAAACTGTTACCTTGCTCATACTCCATATGCAAGTCAAATCATAAAAGCTACTTTGCTTCAATTCATTCTGATCTTACACACTAACACATGCCTGTTGGATGTTAAAACTCCTTTCCAGCCTTTCCTGAATGATACTTACTCCCCTTTCCTTCCTTACATCCCAGATTTTTCTACTTCTTAGTTACCCTGTTTTATTACATCTTCAAGTGCTCAAACAACCTCAGCAAACTCTCCTCAGTCATCTGAATTATACTTGTGATAAGTGTGCATCTCATCTCCATGTTATGAATTTTCTGTATGAAATTAATTAACACCACGCACCACTCGCAAATATGACATCTCCAGTGTCTCCAGAATCATCCTCACTGTGACGTTAAAAAACCCTTGCTTCTCATCCATTTAAATGTTGATACTGTTTTTGCCTCCTTGAATAAAGATCTCTATCTGCAGGTGCCTCGTGCACCATCCGTCTTCTCTCTCCCCTCATCTGTTCTGTTGTTCATCTCTTCCTTCATAGAACCATCCACCAAAAGGTCAACTCCCAAATATTTAAGCATATTTCATACTATCTCCTGCCAATCTAATCTGATATCCAGTCTTTCATTGCACTGAGCATTTTGTTACTCTCATTACTATTCTTTTAATTTCCCCTTTTTATGCATATATACTGTATCTAACAAATTCTTCCAACAACTTTTGCAACTTCTCTTGAGAATCTCTCAGAATAAAAATGTTATTGGCAAAGAACTATTGTGACAACTCCCACTTTATATCAGATTCATTATATTTTAATTCAACACCACTTCCCAGCACCCTAGCATTCACTTCTTTTACATCTCCATCCATAAATATTTGTTAATTCTAAAGCCTACTTTTAATGGAAAATAATCTCCTTCTCCTGCAAAATAAGTCTATTGGCATGAAAACTCTATTACTTTTGTTAATTTATCATCTATGCCATATATTTGCAGCATCTGCCATGTTGCTTTTCTATCCACCCTACCAAATGCCTCTTCTGAATACTGCTTACTTATATACTTCAGTGTAAATACTTGATCTACATATCCCTTACCCTTCCTAAATCCTCCTTACCCCTCTGCAATCCTACCTTTTGTCTTTCCCTTAATTCTTTTAGTAATAAATCTACCATACACTTCCCACTATACTTAACAGGCTAATGCTTCTATAATTATTTTACTCTCTCTTGTTCCTATTTCTCTTCTACAGAGGAACTATGCATGTTGTCTGGCAATCCTTAGGTAACTTCTCTTTTTTCATGCATATATTGAATAAATTCATCAACAAATGATTTGTATATGATTCCCTATTTCATCTACATAATGTGTAGATGTGTGGATGTCTACAAAGCAGAGGGACAGCAACCAGCCTGTCTCCATTTCTTTAGGCCAAGAGTCTATGATGTAAAATATTTTTATTCGTTTTCTGGCCAGTGGATTGTAGGCAGTGATCCTTCCATTACACATCCATATCCAAACAAAGCTTCTTTACAAAAGTTGCTGTGATAAGCATTTTATAAGTAGCAGCTGTAGATCATGGACAGCTATACATTAGATAATTTTTTTTTAAATGCCGTTCTTAAAAATAATTATTTTGTTGTCCATTCAAATATAATACAGGTTGGCCATCACTAATCCGGCATCAATAATCCGGTTCCATCAGTAATCTGGCACTAATTTTGGCTAGCAAAATTTCAAATTTCTAGGGTTGCCACACCAACCTGCCACTACTGCTTGGTGGCGTTACTTGCTGCACAAGTCATTCCAATTTCTTTTTCTCCGTTTATTGTTATAACCTGCTCAGTTTTAGCCCTAGCCATGGTTCCAGTGAATAAAAGAAATGCTTCTCATTGTGTGAAGCACTTACACCGTACATTGTCCATAAAAGATAAGGTGGCTTTGAAACCACTGTTGGTTGCCATGAGCTCAGCTTACTCAGATAAGCTGTGATCGGTAAATTTGGGCCTACATGCGAGAGAGTAGGTCTGTGTGGTAAGTGTGCACTATATAAAAAAAAATCCTGCAGCACGCAGTGGATAAAGATAAAAATAGGCAACTGTGCTTTTAGTGTAAAACAGCGACTTTGTCGTGTATTTTCGTATGGTTGTTTTTGTTTTTATGGTCTCATTTGATAGAATGGAAGATACATTACATTAATAGATATAATTTTGACTTGTTTCACACCGGAAAGCACCTTAACCCTTTCAGGGTCCGTCCCGTAGATCTACGGCTTTATGTTCAGGGTCCAAACCGTAGATCTACGCCATGAGCTCAGCTCACTCTGATAAACTGTGAGTGGTACATTTGGGCCTAGATATGAGAGAATACATCTATGTGGTATGTGTGCACCACATAAAACAGATCCTGCAGCACACTGTGTATAATGAGAGAAAAAAAAATTAAATCATGATTTTTCGATTAAAACAGCAACTTTGCAGTGTTTTTTCGTATGTTTTTTATAGTTGTATTTGCGATTTCTTGGTCTCATTTGATAGAATGGAAGACATATTACAGAAATAAAGATGATTTTGATTGGTTTTAGCACTGGAAATGGCTTGAAACTGAGCTCAAAGTAGCAGAAATGTTAAATTTTGCCGATATTCAAGAGTAAACAAACGACCTCACACGTCTAATACACGTCAGCTGGTGGGTCTAATATACATTCACAAATATGGTGATGATATTTATACAATTATTACAGTATTGCATAACAGTAAATCTTCTATTTTTTGGTGTGAATAAAAATTCATTATGTGAATAAAAAATCAAAATGGAATTTATTTTGTAAAGCCTCAAAACATAACTAATGAACAGAGGAAATGTTAGTTTAGTGCCAGGAATGCCTACATTGTTCATTCTGGACCCTATTTTGAAATTGGAATATTTTGAACTTTGTGTTAAATTGGCCAAATTAACAATTTCCGATCACTTTATTTTGTAGTTGAAACAGTTGACTTGGCGATTTCTTGTGCTCAATCGATAGAATAGAATAATACTAGTGAAATAGCTAAGAATTTGGTTGATTGGAATAATGTAATTGGCCTAAAATGGGAGTCAAAGTCGGCAAAATCGCCGATTCGTAAATATCGCTGACACATCAAAATTTGCGAGAGCATAATTTCGTCAATTTTCCACCAAATTTCGTACTTTTTGTTTTATTACCTTCACAAAAAGATTCTCTACGATTTCATAAGAAAAAATAACAAATTTTTTTTTTGAAAATTCTTGGACACTGGTGCGTGACTCCAGATTTGGGCCTTGGACCCTGAAAGGGTTAAAAGATTGAGCTCAAATTAGCGGAAATGTATGATTTTTGCCGATGTTCAAGAGTAAAAATATCATGTTACTGTCCAATATGTGTCCAACTGACCAGTCTAATGCGCAGTCACGAATTGGTTCACATTATTAATACAATTATTACAATAATACAGTAGTCTGCATAACAGTAAATCTTCTATTTTTTATGTGAATAAAAATTCAAAGTGGAAAGCAAGCATAATGTAAGAGGGGCGTGGAGACATGACTAATGAACAGAGAAAATGTTATTTTAGTGCTAGGAATGTCTGCATTGTTTATTCTGGACCCTATTTTGAAACTGGCATCTCTTGAAATTTGTGTGAAATTGGCCAAATTATTAATTTCTGACCACTTTATTGGGTAGTTGAAATAGGTGAATGAGTAGTTTCTTGTGCTCAGTCAACAGATAGAAGGAATATTAGTGAAATAGCTATGAGTTTGGTAGATGGGAATAATGGAATGGGCCAAAAATAGGGCATAAATTGGTGGAAATCACCAAGGTGTAAATATCTCCATTGGGTTAAGTGTATTCTAACCTAACCCCTTTGTTATCCGGCAAAATCACTAATCCGGCACCCTACAGATCCCATTGATGCTGGATTAGTGATGGCCAACCTGTATATGATAAACAAGGCACATGTGTAGCACCTATATTGATGGAGATGTTTTGCCAACTAGTTTTTTTTTTTTTTCAATCCAGTGCAGAGAATGAATACTGGATACCGTGGAAGAAGTGTCGAGATAATTTAATGCGATCCATTTCTCAGCCTTGATAGATATTCATTCCCTTAGCCCTTTTAGATCATTAATGCAATGATTAAATATTATAAGTAAAAAAGCATACAACACTAACAAACATACAATGAAACTTCTGTATTCATAGGTTATTTTTCTGGAGATCTCGCAGAAAATATGCAAAAGTACTCTTGAGCACTGAATTAGGGTGTGGTGGTGAGCTGAGTTTTTGGCTTTGCATGCATCAGCATCACTAATATTAATATAATGCCGACTTTCTCCCTCAAGCATGTAGATGCCAGCAGACACTGCAATGAATTCCTCATGTCATCAAATATTAAGTTACATCTTTTTAATATTTGTTTAATTTCAGTAATACACTATTAGGCATTCTTAGGAAAGGTATCAGTGCATATAATGGAAAGATTGAGCGCATGGTTGGTGTTTAATTTAGGGGTCACACGCGAAGCCAAATAAAAATGAATATAGGATATAGTATATCATAATAATCCAAATTTCTTGATAAATTTACAGCACAGTTTGCTGAAAAATATGAGTATACTTCACATGAATCAAAACTCATTTTTTTTTTTTTAGCCACCAAGGGAGCTCAGCCCATAAGAGGAGAATAGGTGTGCCTCCTTAAGTATTTGCCTAGTTGCTTTCAAATACATTTATTTATTTATTTATTTATTTATTTATTTATTAAAAATTTGAGCACACATAGAGAGGTACAAAAAAATACAGATAAGAGCAGCATGCCAAAGCCACTTATACTATGCATAGCATTACGGGCTGGCTTAAAATTAACTTAAGATTAACTAAGCAATGACGAAATCAGTGATAAAACATTAATGTAAACAGATTACTATAAAGCACAAGTGAGTATTACAGAGACAGGTCATATGGTTGCATGCATTGTTGTACATTCAGTCGTATGGAGTATTCTGTTAGGTAGTGTATTTAAAAAATAATAGTTAGATTGGGTTTTAGGTTTAACATTTATGTGATATAATTGTGAGAAACATTTAAGATATACAATTTATAAGGTTCAGTTATTCAGTATTTATTTGGTTTTGGGTGAGTAAGTGATCTTTGAGAAGAGACTTGAATTTATAAACAGGTAGTGTTTCTTTTATATTTACAGGTAATGAATTCCAGATTTTAGGGCCTTTTATGTGCATTGAGTTTTTGCATAGTATGAGATGGACACGAGGAACATCAAAGAGTGATCTGTGCCTTGTGTTATGGTCATGTGTTCTGTTGAGGTTGGCAAGGAGATGTTTGAGGGGAGGGTTAATATCAGAGTTAAGTGTTCTATGTATGTAATAGGTGCAGTAATAAGTATGGATGTTTTGTATGGTGAGTAGGTTTAGTGTATTGAATATTGGTGGAGTGTGCTGCCTGTAGTGAGAATTTGTTATCATTCTAACTGCAGCCTTTTGTTGGGTAATTAGTGGTCTGAGATGGTTAATTGTTGTTGAGCCCCATGCACAAATTCCATAGGTGAGATAGGGGTAAATAAGAGAGTGATATAGGGCCAGGAGGGCTGACTGTGGAGCATAGTACCGTATCTTCGATAGTATGCCTACAGTCTTGGAAATTTTCTTAGAAATTTGTTGTATATGTGTATGAAATTTGAGTCTATTATCAAGGTGGATTCCTAAGAATTTTCCCTCTGTTAGCTTTGTGATAGGTGATCCGTTTATCATTATGTTAAGAGGGACATCTGTAGCTCTGTTACCAAACTGAATGAAGTAGGTTTTGTCAAAGTTTAGTGTAAGTTTGTTAGTCCTCATCCAGGTAGATATTTTCTGTAATTCGGTATTAACAGTATTGGCTAGCGTGACTGGGCTCGGGTGGGAGAAGACGTATGTAGTGTCATCTGCAAATAGTGTGGGTTTGAGTAATTGCGAAGCATTTGGTAGGTCATTTATGTATAGGACAAAGAGAAGAGGGCCAAGGACACTTCCCTGTGGGACACCAACTGTAATTGGTTGTGCAGAAGAGTTTGCACCATTTGCGTACACATATTGGCTTCTGTTGCTGAGGTATGACTTGAGGTAGTTGAGGGAGTACTCTCTTATACCATAGTGTGACAATTTTACGTGGAGCAAGTCATGGTCAACTGTATCAAAAGCTTTACGTAAGTCAATGAAGATCCCCAGTGGGACTTCTTTTTTCTCTATTGCAGTGTATATATGTTCTAGCATGTGTATAATAGCATCATTAGTATTTTTATTAGGCCTGAATCCAAATTGGCAGGGGTTGAGTATGTTTTGGGAGATAAGGTAGGAGTAGATTTGTTTATGAATTAATTTTTCGAAGATTTTTGAGAGAGGGTGTAAGTTGGATATTGGCCTATAGTTATTCAACTCTGTTGGGTCTCTTCCTTTGTGGATTGGGGTGACCCTTGCTATTTTGAGTACTGTAGGGAAGGTGGAGTATTCAATGGATTTGTTAAAGAGTGTTGCAATGATTGGTGATAGCACTTGTGACACTTTTTTGTATATAAAGGGTGGTAAGGTATTTAAATCTCCTGCCTTGTTTTTTAGTGCGTTGATAATAAGGGAGACTTCGTATGGGTTAGTTGGAGCTAGGAACAGTGTGTTCGGGTAGTTGCCGGTGAGGTAGTCATTTGGTGGGGTATCTGAGCTTGGGATTTTATTGGCAAGGTTTTGTCCTATAGTGGAGAAGAAATCATTGAGTCTGTTTGCTGTTTCTGTTGGTGGGAGTTGGGGTTCATCTGATTTTGCTACTTTTATTTCGCTATTTCGTGATATCTTTTTTGTTCCCAGAATTTCTGATAGGGTTTTCCAGGTCTTTTTTATATCACCTCGTAAGTTGGATAATCTGTTCTCATAATACAATTTTTTTGCCCTTCTTATCAGGCTGGTTAGGATTGACGAGTAACGTTTTGTTTGGTCTCTGGTTATGTGACCCATTCTGTACTGTTTTTCATATTGGTGTTTTGTATTTATGGATTTGAGAATGCTGGGTGTTAGCCAGGGACTGTTCAGTCTCTTAGCTGTCATCTGTTTAGTTTTTTTAGGGCAGTGCTTGTTATAGAGGTATTGGGTCTTTTTTAGAAAATTATTAATACATTCGTCAATATCTGTATAGATTTCTAGCTCAGTGTGCCAGTCAATGTTTGCTACTGCTGTTGTGAAGTTATTAATGGCTGCCTCATGTGAAGTCTGAAGGTGACTTTAGTAGTGTCTTGGGGTAGTTTACCAAGAGTTGTTATGAGGAAAGTAGGGTAGTGGTCTGTGGTATTATCTGTAATTATGCCTGATTTTAAAGGGGATATGGTGTTGGTCCAGATGTGGTCAAGTAGGGAAACACTAGTCTCTGTAAACCCTTTTAGGTTTTGTTATGAAGAAAACACCAGTAATATAGAATAACAGCAAGGACCCTAGAACTCAACTTGTCTACCCAGCAGGATGCCGGTATATCATCAACCCCCCTCACCACTGCCACCCAGGCGGCAACAACAACAACAACAACAAACATGGCTGACTCCCCCTCCAACTCCACTCCCTTCAAAGGATTTACCCATGATAACTCAGGTATGTTTTTCCCTTTGAAATTTCGGGACTACATCGTTGCTCTAGAAAAGAAATCAAAGATATAAAAGAAACACTCGAGCGACGATAACCCAAGAAAAACCAAACCCTCGAGAACAAGACCCAAAACCTTAAAGGGAGAAGTTTTACATCGGAAAGGGTTGACACAAAAATACTCAAAAAGCAGCTATAGCCAGTCCCCCTGAGCAAAATAAAAACAAAAAATATAAAGGGTTGAAGAAGCAATAAAGGACGGGGAATCAAAAACATGCACACTCGACAAAAGGGAATACCTTGATTTCCAAGACGAAAAAACGGAACAAGATTAATTTGGGTCTGTGCAGTTATAAAAAAAACATTTCCCCAAAATTCCTAGTGCATAACAAAAGGCACAGTGCAAAAAAACTGCTTTCGGATAATACAAAACCACTTTCAAGTCTTTCGTGCAAAAAAATGAAATCAAAAAACACGTTTGCTGGGAAAAAAACAGGAAGTATACACGTATAGGGACCGACTTCTTTCATACGATAAAAAAAAAGGCCTAAAAAAAAATCAGCAATTCCCAATGAAAAATAAAAAGTGTACATAAATGAGTGTCTCTAAAAAAAAAAACGTCAAAACCTTCTGTTCAGGCTGGGAAAAACTTAAACGGGAAAAACAAAATAATCAGTGTTTCACGCAAGAGGGGGAAATTTAATAGTAAGGAAAAAAAAAAAAACGGACAACAATATCCCATCTCAAACAAACCCATGTTTTTCTCTACCTTCCTTGGGAAAAGCGGGACTTTTCTAAAAACAGATTGGGAAAAGTGCCCTTTTTACTTTATATCCGTGTGGGGGAATTGGGGGGTGGGGGTTCTAAATTGGGGGGGTTTTTTTGTTTTAATTTTTTTCTTAAGAAAGGGAATTCCCAACTTTTATTTTTTTTTTTTGGATTTTGCCCCTTTTTTTTTTTAAATTTCCCCAAAAATTTTTTATTTTTTGGGGGGGGGGAAAGGCAATCCTTTTTTTTTGGCCCCTTTTTTGGGGGGTTGGGGAATTGGGGGGGGCTTTAATTTTTTTTGAAGGGGAATATTTTTTAAGTAAATAATATTTTTTTTTTGGGGTTTTTTTATTTTTTTGTGAATAAATTTAATTTTTAATTTAAAATTTGGTTTATTAAAATGGTATTTTGGGGGGAAATTGGGGGAAATTTTTTAAAAAATTTTTTATTTTAAATTTTTAATTTTTTTAGTTTTTTAAAAAGGGGGGAAATTTTGGGGGTTTTTGGGTTTATTGGGGCAAAGGTGTGGAATTTTTTGAAATTTGGGTTTCTTTTAGGGGGGTTAATTTTTGTTAAAAATTAGGGGGGTTTTTATTTATTAATTTTTTTAATTCTTAATTTAAAAAAATTACCAATTTTTTAACAATCTTTGGGGTTTAGGCCCTTTTTATTTTTTTTAGCCCTTTTTTTTGTTTTTTTTTTTTAAAAAAAAAAAAAAAAAAAATTCCTTAGTTAATTTTTAAATTTGTTAAATTAGGTTTTTTTTTTGAAGGATTTTGGGGGGGGGGTTTTTTTTAATTTTCCCAAAGGGTTGTTAAAATAAAAAATCTTATGATTACAAGCATTGACCCTGATCCCAACCCTTTTTTAATTTTGTTTTTTTAAAAAACGTTCGGGTTTTTTTTACTACACTGCGAAATAAAAAGGCTTTTTTTTCCCCAAAAAAACTATTTAATACTTTCAGGTTTTAAAGCAAGCATTAGAGGCCTCTTCCCATTGTTTTTAATTACAGGTTTTTATGTTCAAAATACACAAAACTGAAACCTGGCTAAAGATGATAGTACGTGTCTATCCCTTTTGGGGTTACACGGGCCCATACAAACTGAGGCCGGGACCAAAAAGGGGGGGTGGCAAGCCTTAATTTTCTCAGCCCAACTGGGAAAGGGGTTCATTAATTTTGGGGCCCCGGGAAGGGAACCCAGGGGGGAATTTTATATTTAGCCAAATTAAAATCCAAAATTTCCCTCCCAAAAACCCCCTCACATTGATAAAAATTTTACAAGTTCCACAGTCAAACTTTGACAATTTAGTAAAAACCTAGGAAAGTATGTAACTGATGCCAATGAACAAAGATCAATTCCTACTCTCAGGTGACTTAAATTATAAATCTCCTGAAAGCCCAAGGCCCGGGAAACTTTTACTGAATTCACAAAAACAATGAGAAAACTGTTTTTTGCTCCCAAACAGTAAAAAAACCTACAAGAGTTAAAGAGACTAGTTTTTCCCCTACTTGCCCCAATCTGGACCAACCCCATATCCCCTTCAAAACGGAAAAATTAAACAGTTTTTTTCCCACGACCCTTCCCTTTTTTCCTCATAACAACTTTTGGGGGAAAAACTACCCCAAGCCCACTACTAAAGCCCACCTTCAGATTTCCACAATAAAGGCAGCCTTAAAAATTTTTAAACAGCAGTAGAAAAATTTTGGGGAAACACTGAGCTAGAAAATCCAAAAACGATTTTGACGAAATTATTAATAATTTTCTAAGAGACCCCCAAAATACCTCTATAACAAGCCCCTCCCTTTAAAAAAACTAAAATGACAGCTAAGAGACTGAACGTCCCCCAAACCCCCTTTAAACCCTTTTAAAAAAAACACCAAAAAAAAAAAAAGGGGGGGAAAAAAAAAAAGGGGGCCGGTTTTTAAAAAAGGGGGTTTTTTTTTAAAAAATTTTTTGGGGGGGGAAAAAAAAAAAGGGGGTTTTTTTTTTTTTTAAAAAAAAAATTTTGGGGGAAAAAAAAAGGGAAAAAAAAAAACCAAAAAGGGGAAATTTTTTTCTTTTTTAAAAAAAAATTTTTTTTTTTAAAAAAAAATTTTTAAAAAAATTTTTTTTTAAAAAAAAAAAAATTTTTTTTTAAAAAAAAAAAGGGGGGGAAAAAATTTTTTTAAAAAAAAAAATTAAAATTTTTTAATTTGGGGGTTTTTAAAAAATTTTAATTTTTGGGGGGGAAAAAAAAAAAAAAGGGGGGGGGGAAAAAAAAAAAAAAGGGGTTTTTTTTTAAAAAAAAAAAAAAAATTTTTTTTTGGGGGGGGATTTTTTAAAAAATTTTTTTGCCAAATTTTTAAATTTTTAAAAATTTTTTTTTTTTTTTAAAAAAAGGGGGAAAATTTTTTTTCAAAAGGGGGGGGGCCCCGGGGTTTTTTTTTTTTGGGGTTTTTGGGGGGGGTTTTTTTTTAAAAGGGTTTTTTTTTTGAGGGCCCCAAAAAAAGGGGGGGGGGGGGCCCTTTTTTAAAAGGGGTTTTTTTGGGCCAAAATTTTTTTTTTTAAAAAAAAAAAATTTTTTTTTTTTTTTTTGGGGGCCCCGGGGAAAAAAAAATTTTGGGGGGGGAAAAAATTTTTTGGGGGGGGGGGGGGAAAAAATTTTTTTTTTAAAAAAAGGGGGGAAAAAACCAAAAAAATTTTTTCCCCCCGGGGTTTTGGGGGTTTTTGGGTTTTTAAAAATTAAAAGGGGCCCAAAAGGGGGGAAAAAATTTTTTTAATTTTTAAAAAAATATTTTTTTTTTTAAAAAATTTTTGGGTTTGGGGGAAAAAGGGTAAATTTTGGGGGGGGTTTTTTGGGAAAAATTTTTTTTTTTTTGGGGGTTTTTGGAGGGGGCCCCCCTTTTTTTTTTTAAAAAATTTGGGGGGAAAAAAAAAAAGGGGGGTTAAAAAAAAAAAACCCCCCCCAAAAAAATTTTTTTTTTTAAAACCCCTTTTTTTTTTTTTTGGGGAAAAAAACCCCCAAAAAAAAGGGCAAAACCATTCCCTTTTTGGGTGACAGAGCTACATGTCCCTTTAACAAAATTTGAAAAATTGGATCACTATCCAAAGCTAACAGAGGAAAATTCTTAGGAATCCCCCTTGATAAAGACTCAATTTTCTACAACATATACACAAATTTCTAAGAAAATTTCCAAGACTGTAGGCATACTATCGAAGATACGGTACTATGCTCCACAGTCCAGCCCTCCTGGCCCTTATATCACTCTCTTATTTACCCCTATCTCACCTATGGGAATTTTGTGCATGGGGCTCAACAACAATTAACCATCTCGGACCACTAATTACCAACAAAAGGCTGCAGTAGAATGATAAATTCTCACTACAGGCAGCACACTCCACCAATATTCAATACACTTAAACCTACTCACCATACAAAACATCCATACTTATTACTGCACTCATTACATACATAGAACACTTAACTCTGATATTAACCCTCACCTCAAACATCTCCTTGCCAACCTCAACAGAACACATGACCATAACACAAGCACAGATCACTCTTTGATGTTCCTCGTGTCCATCTCACACTATGCAAAAACTCAATGCACATAAAAGGCCCTAAAATCTGGAATTCATTACCTGAAATATAAAAGAAACACTACCTGTTTATAAATTCAAGTCTCTTCTCAAAGATCACTTACTCACCCAAAACCAAATAATACTGAATAACTGAACCTTATAAATTGTATATCTTAAATGTTTCCACAATTATATCACATAAATGTTAAACCTAAAACCCAATCTAACTTTATTATTTTTTAAATACACTACCTAACAGAATACTCCATATGACTGAATGTACAACAATGCATACAACCATATGACCTGTCTTTGTAATACTCACTTGTGCTTTATAGTAATCTGTTTACATTAATGTTTTATCACTGATTTCATCATTGCTTAGTTAATCTTAAGTTAATTTTAAGCCTGCCCGTAATGCTATGCATAGTATAAGTGGCTTTGGCATGCTGCTCTTATCTGTATTTTTTTGTACCTCTGTATGTGTGCTCAAATTGTAAATAAATAAATAAATAAATAAATAAATAAACTGTTGGTAGCAACATACAGTTACTCATTGTGTTCGTGAATTCAGTAACGTGTGGGTCCTGGGCTTGCAGGAGATTTATATTGAAGTCACCTGAGAGTAGTAAGTGATCTTTGTTCATGCGTGCATCAGTTATCATACTTCCTTGGTTTTGACTAAATTGGCTAATGTTTGACTGTGGAACTCTGTAGATGTTTATCAATGTGAGAGGTTTTTGTACGTATTTGGATTTGAATTTGGCTATTATATATTCCCCATGTTCATCCCTTGTGCAAGTATTAGTGATACATTCTAGTTGGTCTGAGTAGTATATGGCTGTGCCACCCCCTTGTTTGTCTGGCCTACAGTTGTGTATGACTGTGTAACCAGGAATGGCATAGACATCTGTACTATCAGGCTTTAGCCAGGTTTCAATTAGTGTAATGATGGACATATTGGGATGTAAGGAATTTAGTAATGCTATGAGGTCATTGTAATGCTGGCTTAAAGGTCTGATATTGTAGTTAAAGATAGTTATGTTGTTGTTGGCACTGAGAAGTGCCTTTGATTGTTCTGCAGTGTAGTAATTACAGTAACTGTTTGATTCATTTAAGTCATTAAATAAGAGGTTGGTATCAGGATCAATGCTTGTAATCATAAAATTTGTAGTGAATCTATAGTTAAGCTAAAAAATAGCACCTGAATTATTTAACAAATGTAAAATAATGAGCTAAGGTTTTTTTTTTTTTTTTTTTTTTAAGCTAAAATAAAAGGGGACAATAAAAGGGACTAATGCAATAAAGTATGATAAAAATAATGGGTTTGGGAATATGATAGAAAGGAAAGAAACTAAAAAGGTAATTCTTTTAAAGTTTAAGGAATTTATAGTAAAAAATTATAATAAAAAAGGGGGAAAATTTTAAGTTGTGGTGAAAAAATAAAGTGGTAATCAAAAAAATGACCCTTTGGGGGAAAATATAATGAAAAAAAATTGTGAACTTATTCAAATTTAGAAAAACCCCTGGGGAATAGCACCTTGTTTATTTTAACAATTGGGGAATTATAAAAAACTGGGGTAGTTATATAAGCTAAAATAAAGGAGGGAAAAAATATTAAGGGACTAAAATTAAGTAATGGTAAACAAAGTTTTTAAAAGGACAGGTTTGGGCCCCTATGAAATTTAAAATTGGTTTTTGGGAAATTTAAAAATCTGATTTGTAATATTAAATAAAAATTGGGGCAGTTTATTGACAATAAAAAGTTTTAAAAAAAAAAGAGGTGTTGGGGACTAGCTAGCAAAAGATAGTTTTGGTATGGGAAAAAAAGTAATTGGAAAAATTTTCACTAATTGAAAAACACAATGAAAAATGACTAAAAAAACAAGTAGATGAAAAAACAAAAATTTAAAAGGGGCAGGTAAGAATAATGGAAAATTTTTTAATTTGGAAATTTAAATTTGAATTGTAAATTTTAAAAATTGTGAGCAATTTTAATATCAGTAAGAAAGAAGTATAGAGTATTGGAGGTAGTTGGCATTAGCTAGTGATGAAAAATAATAAAATTAATAATGCACAATATAATAGTAATGTACACTATATGCACCACACGTATACAGTGGACCCCCGGTTAACGATTTTAATCCGTGCAAGAGGGGTAATTGTTATGCGAAATAATCGTTATGTGAATGAATTTTCCCCATAAGAAATAATGGAAATAAAATTAATCCGTGCAAGACACCCAAAAGTATGAAAAAAAAAATTTTTTACCACATGAAATGTTAATTTTAATACACACAAACTGAAAAAGGCATGCACACTTACATGACACTTTTATTGAAGATCTGGTGATGATTGATGGGATGGGAGGAGGGGAGAGTGTCGAACTTATTGTTTAGAAGGGGAATCCCCTTCCATTAGGACTTGAGGTAGCAAGTCCTTTTCGGGGGTTACTTCCCTTCTTCTTTTAATGCCACTAGGACCAGCTTTGAGAGTCATGGACCTCTGTTTGCACAACAAATCTGTCCATAGAGCTCTGTACCTCCGTTTCCTTTACGATTTGTCTAAAATGGGCCAAAAAATTGTCATTGAAATAGTCACCAGCACGGCTTGCAACAGCTGTGTCAGGGTGATTTTCATCCCTAAAGGTTTGCAGTTCAACCCACTGTGCACACATTTCCTTTAATTTTTGAAGTAGGCACAATGGATTCCACAACTGGCATAGGCTTCTCAGGGTTAGCCCCAAACACTTCAAAAACTTTCTTAATTTCCATACTAATTCTCACCCCTTTTTACAAAAGGGTTGGCACTAGAAGCTTTCTTGGGGCCCCTTTGGGCACTTATTTTCCAGAAACAGCACCGAAAACACTGTAATAATACGAAATATTCCGAGTGTATGCTTGGATGTTACCGCGGAGGCTGGCTGGTAAACAATGGCACGGGCGGCACATGTGAGGTGGCTGAGGGCGCACTTGGAGCGTCTCGGCGAAAAATCCCCAGGGGCGGGTTTTTATCGGTAGGCGGCAAAAATTTTGCTTTTAAAGTAAGGGTTTGCGGAAAATCGCTTGTGATGCCACTTTTTGGGGGGGTCCACTGATATTATTAAAGGGGACTTTTTAATCTGTTTCAGAAATGTCAGTTTTTAAGGAAGGTAGAGAAATCTTGTTCGTTTGGATGGTATATTGTTTCCTGTTATGTTTTCCTTACTATTTTTTCCCATCTGCGTAAAACATGATGTATTTTGTTTTCCTGTTTAATTTTTTCTCAGCCTGAACAAAAGATTTTACGTTTTTTTGTTGACACCTTTTATGTGCACTCCATTTTTCATTGTTTTTGCGATTTATTTGGGGCCCTTTCTTTTACGTATGAATAAATCGGATTTTTTAATGTGCTTACTTCCTGGTTTTCCTAAAAAATTTGTTTTTTTGATTTATTTTTTTGCACGTGACTTGTCGGGTTCTGTATTTCCTGAAGCGTTTCTTTGCACTGTCTTGGTTTTTCACAGGAATGTGTGGATTTTTTTATAACTGCATCAAAAAAACTTTCTTGTTCGTTTTGGTCTTGGAAATCAAGGTATTTTTTTGTCAAGTGTGCATGTTCTGATTCCAGTCCTTGATTGTTTCTTAAACCTTCAATTTAAATTGTTGTTATTCGTCAGTGGCGTATAGTGTTTTTTAGAGTTTTTTCTTGAAAAACACTTCCCGATGTAATCTTTCGGGGTTTTGGACCCTTGTTCTCGAGGTGGTTTATTGGATTTCCCGTCGTCAGTGTTGCTTTGAATTTTTTGATTCATTTTCTAGAGAAACGATGAGCCCTTGATATTGTCAGGAATAATATCCCTGAGTTATCAGGTGAATCCTTTGAAGGGAGGGGAGCGGGAGGGGGAGTCACCCAGTTTGTTGTTGTTGTTGTTGCCCCGGGGTGGGGGGGGGTGAGGGGGGTTGATGTACACCGGCGCCCCTGCGGGTAAAATTGATTTCTGGGCCCTTTTGCGTATTCTTTTATTAGGTTTTGTTTCTTCTGCGATACCCTTTCTTATCACTGAAGTAATACGGTAGAAATGGAGGAGAAGGTTTTTTTCTCCGAGCTTGGGTTAAGTGGTTTTTGGCAGGGAGCATTTTGGGTTAACAGGGCTGTCTTCCTTAGTTCTTCAAATTTTGAAAAAGGGGGGTTTTAAATTCTTAGTATTTTTGGGGTCATGTTGTGGTTTTACGTGGGTTCATGTAGTTTAAATAAAAGGGAAAATTCTGACAAAAGCATTTTTTTGTGTGGTTATGTCCCCATAAATATTTCTCGACCGATTATTCTTGACATTTTTTAAGAGTGCCCGGGTTGAAGAGATTTTTGATGGAATTGTTTATAGTTCCATCCAGAATAATTCAAGTGGCAAATTTTGAGGTTTTTGGTTTCAGAAAAGGCTGAATTTTTCATGGGACCCATTTCATGAAAAACAAATTTAGTAAAAGAGGCTCTATGAATGTGAGGGTTTTTTTTTTCTGTTTTTATATCAGTTATATAAAATAAAGAAAATACAGTGGAAAAATTACTTGCGGCGATTCCACGTGCGAGTTTTTCCAAAAATGGAGTTTATGGGGTTTATTTTTTTTTTCCATACACAACAAAAATTTTATAAACGAGCGCCTCAAGGTAGGTTCCTTGACGCTGGGAGGGGGGCCTTGCTCTTGGTCTGGGGAAATTTTTTCTCATTTGTTTGTTGGACTATCTTATTGAAACTTGGGAAAAGTAAAGATGGAAAGATGTTCTTAAAGTCCCAAAAATGAAAAAAATCGGGATAAAAAATGGAGTTCCTTCTCACAATTATCCCCCCTTCAGCGGTATTTTTTTTTTTTGGTTTTTTAGGTTGATTCCGTTTTTTTTGGTCTCATTTTATTGAAGGAAGATATATTACAGAAACAGTATATTTTGATTGCTTTCACGACAAAAAGTACCCTTTAAATTTAGCTCAACGAGAGAGAAATGTTGTTTGCTTTCTTTGTTCAAAGTAACAAATGAACACTGTCCATTCCCAAAATTTCAGTCGTGGGTGGGTTTTTCATTTTTTATACAATTATTGCAAAAATTCATAAAAGTAAATCTTATATTTTTTGTGTGAATAAAAATTACAAAAATTTTTAATTATTATAATAATAATAATTAAAAAACCTACCCTCCGATTAGGACCCGCTCGACTTACGACACTTGACTTACGACGATGTTTTTTATGCCAAATTTCTGGGGGAAAAAAACAACTATTTTTGTTGTAAACAGTGTTTATCCCAAAACCCTTTCAGATAAAATACAGTACTAAGCCTAAAAAGTAAAAAATAAATACAAAAATAAAACAAAAAATTAAAGTCTTACAAAAATGTGATGTTGATATTTTATAGTAAAGTTGATTTCTCCCTTTCACTTTTGACCCGGGTTTTTGGGAACCCAATCGGTCGTAAGTTTGGGTGGAGGGGTAATAAAAATTTAAAAGTATGATAAAAACGTATAATAATGAAGTATAATACATAATAATAAAAATAATAATAATAATAATAATATACAAATCTCCCTCAACATTCATGTTTTCAACTTTCGCGGGCTTCACACATTTGCGAATTCCTAACCGCTAAATTCCCAGGTGCCAAATCATATTTAACCCCTTCAGGGTCCAAGGCCAAAATCTGAAGTGGTGCTCCAGTGTCCAAGAAATTTTGAAAAAAAAAAAAAAAAAAAAAAAAAATTTTACATAATTAAAGAGTATATTTTTGTGACGGTAATAAGACAAGAAAAAAAAAATTTCTGATCAGTACTTACCGACATACAGCAGCAGGAAGTTGACCAAAATGACCGGGTGGGGGCAACATCTGTAACTTCTGCAAAATCCCATTTTTTTTATTTTATGTTTTTTATACTTTTTTCTTTTCTTTTCTAATTTTTTTCTTTTTCTAATAACATTTGTGGCCTGTGAGACCAGTATAATGTATATTATACTAGTGTACACTCATTGTATTCCACGTAATAACTGCACTAATTTGTTTATCATTATATTGCGTACAAAACTTGTAAACAAGTTTATTGTAAACAAAATGATGAAAATATTAGTCTGGTTATTGTGTTGTATACAACGGTACCATATAGTACCATGTGGTACAATGGTGCTATAGGGTGCAATGATACCATATGGTACAATGATACAATGGTACCATATGGTACAATATGGTATACAATGGCTACATGATACAATGGTACCATATGATACAATGGTACCATATGGTACAATGGCACCATTTGGTACAATGGTACCATATGATACAATGGTACCATGTGGTGCAATGGTACCTTATGGTACCATATGGTGTAATGGTACCATATGATGCAATGGTACCATATGGTACTGTTGTATTCAACACAATAAACACTTATATTTTCATTATTATTTTGTTTACAATAGTCGTTTACAACAAAAATATGCAAAAATGTTATATATTAGTAATGTTCTATTATACATTTACAAGTGTACAGGAACTTGATGCGTTCCTTGAGGGGGCAGTACACGTTACTAGGCGCGAACAAAAAATTTTGTCGAAAAATTCACAAATTGACTTAATCTTATAGAAAAATAGCATAACTCTCTGGCAACACAATGGTACCAGAATCATTGTTCTATGACATTCCTACAAGGAATTATGGTCATTTAAAACACCTAGGGTGACGTCACCACCCGCGGCAGGTGTGCTCACCTGTCGTCAATTTTCATTTTTTTTTTCCGTTTTTTTTTTTTTGTGTATTTATTGTATTATTCTTTCTAAGATAATAATTGACGATTTGGCATCATAATTCAGTGGGTGGGACTTATACGTAGACTTCCAGCCAACCAGGAACCTTCTGGCACCATTTTGCTGACGTCATGGAAAATTCCAGTCTCGGGGTGGCCGGGGAATATGCTTCAATATAAAGCTATTATAGCTTCTACGGCTTATTTATCTATCACAATTGATCTAATATGACATAATAAACAATATACAGTGGACCCCCGCATAACGATGGCATCACATAGCGATTATTTCGCATACCGCTTACTTTAATTGCAAAAATTTTGCCTCGCATACCGCTTAGAAACCCGCTTACCGATTTTCGTCCGAGACGCTTCCAATGTGCGGCCTGAGCCACGCTCACATGTTCCGCCGGTGGCATTGTTTACCAGCCAGCCTCCGCAATAACATCCAAGCATACAATCGGAATATTTCGTATTATTACAGTGTTTTCGGTGCTGTTTCTGGAAAATAAGTGACCATGGGCCCCAAGAAAGCTTCTAGTGCCAACCCTGTGGTAAAAAGGGTGAGAATTAGTATGGAAATTAAGAAAGATTTTGAAGGGTTTGGGGCTAACCCTGAGAAGCCTATGCCAGTTGTGGAATCCATTGTGCCTACTTCAAAAATTAAGGAAATGTGTGCACAGTGGGTTGAACTGCAAACCTTTATGGATGAAATCACCCTGACACAGCTGTTGCAAGCCGTGCTGGTGACTATTTCAATGACAATGTTGTGGCCCATTTAGACAAATCGTAAAGGAACGGGAGGTACAGAGCTCTATGGACAGATTTGTTGTGCGACAGAGGTCCAGTGACTCTCAAGCTGGTCCTAGTGGCATTAAAAGAAGAAGGGAAGTAACCCCGGAAAAGGACTTGCTACCTCAAGTCCTAATGGAAGGGGATTCCCCTTCTAAACAGTAAGAAGATAATGCTCTCCCCTCCTCCCATCCCATCAATCATCACCAGATCTTCAATAAAAGTAAGTGTCATGTAAGTGTGCATGCCTTTTTCAGTTTGTGTGTATTAAAATTAACATTTCATGTGGTAAAAAAATTTTTTTTTCATACTTTTGGGTGTCTTGCACGGATTAATTTTATTTCCATTTTTTCTTATGGGGAAAATTCATTCACATAACGATTATTTCGCATAACGATTACCCCTCTTGCACGGATTAAAATCGTTAACCGGGGGTCCACTGTAAATAACAAAGAAATATGGTAAATACTCCAGAATGAATAATATATGGCATATTCCCAGAGCGTTCCCTCGGGAATAAAAGATTCCCATCGCCAGGGACGGGCTTCCATTCTCCTTCTTTCACCTCCAGGGTCCTTATATTAAAGAAAACGAAATGGGGTAACTATGATATACACTCGTAATGCTGAGAAAAATGCTATTTTCTCGAAAAAAAAAATCAGTGGTCTGGCTGTTTCGTGGATTATCTCGGAAGTAGGTTATTCACATATATATGACTGTATTTTCGTTAATAATAGCAGGAATGCAATGAAATTCACAGAGAACATAAAGGAAAGATTGTTTTACAAACAAACAGTTGCCTTTTTGAGATATAATTTGTTTTTGATTTTTGTGAGGGCAAAAGTCAGATATTTGGCTGAATGTCAAAACCATACAAACTTTATTTTTTTTAAGAATGAAGAAAGGATAAATTACAGTTTTGGCAATTGTTATAAATATAGTTTAGCATTGTTATATGCGTAGATAATGCCAAAACAGCTTCTCCAAGTCCCATTACGAAAATACTGTTCAATATGATGATTATTAGTAAATAATTTTTTTCTCAGTTGTTTTTGAGCTATCTTATTGAAACTTGGTCACATTACTATTGAAAGGTGCTTCTTTACGTACAAAAAAAAAAATGAAAGAAATCGAACGAAAAATAAAAAAGTTCATGTGCTACCATAGTATTCACCCCTTGAGGTGGATGACAAAGCACTTTGTCTTGGAAACTGGGGAGTCAGTAGCTAGCTTGTGTTGCCACTCACTCAGTCTTGGCTGGTGTCTCATGCCACCAACACCTATTGACCATATGGTACACGGTATCATATGTTACAGGGTACCATATGGTACATTGTACTATATGGTATAGGGTACCATGCAGTACAGGATAACATATGATGCAGGGTACCATATGGTGCAGGGTACCATATGGTACAGGGTACCATATGGCACAGGGTACTATATGGCACAGGGTACCATATGGTACAGAGTACCATACAGTACAGGACACCATATGGTACAGATACAGGGATAACTGTGGAAATAAGTCACCTTGACTTTCTTGGGTTATCCTAGGATTTTATACGTATGCTGCTATGTATGATAATCTATGTAATTGTATTTCTGTACACCTGAATAAACTTACTCAAGTGCATGTGGCATCGTAAGTTTATTTAGGTATACACAAATAAAGTTACATAGAATATCATACTTAGCAGCATATGTTTGGAGAACCTAGGATAACCCAAAAAAGTTAGACAGACTTATTTCCATTAGGGCCCCTGTACCCCGTACCAAATAATATAATGTACAATATGGTACAATGTTCTATATGGTACATTGTACCATATGGTACCACTCTACCATACGATACCATTGTACCATATGATACCATTGTATGACATGGCACCATTGTACCATATGGTACCATTGTACCATATGGCACAATGGTACCATATGGTTCAAAACCATAGAATTCGTTTTCATCTCCACTTCCATCAGTCTTAGAACTGTAAGTTGTGAAGAGGAGAGTCAGAATTCACCCGGAGAGTGAGTGGGGAGTGAGAGCTTCCTTGCCGCGGCATGATGAACAAAGCTACTTTGCCAGCGTTCCCACAATGCCATGCGGGCGTCCAGATTTTTTCTATTGTGTGCACACTGACCACCCAGACCCATTCTCTCAGATGTAGGCCTACCAACCTTCTCGCACTAAATTTGACGCCGCTAGAATTTTGGGGTAGATCTACGGTTTGGACCCTGAACGTAAAGCCGTAGATCTATGGGACGGACCCTGAAAGGGTTAAGTTTCCTGCCACCAGCGAGTCCCTACTACCCTTCCTCTGACCCCTGCAACTGGCAGTCAGCCCTCCAGCCACTCATTGTGGTGAGAGTTTTGTTTGTTCATTATTTGCTATTAAACTACAGTATAAATAATGTCAACCCATTCATGACTGCATATTGGAATGGCCATTCGGACAGATATTGGACAGTGACATCGTATGTTTACTCTTGAACACGGCAAAGAATCAACATTTCTGCTACTGCTAATAATAATAATAATAATAATAATAATAATAATACATACTATAGAATTGAAGAAGGAAATTGTACAAAAATACGAGGGTTGAAGCAGTGGTGGAGTAAGTGGTTGAGGCATCGTCAGTTAGTGTGGTCTTGTTTATGCTGGAGTTAGCAATAGTCTCTGTGCTCTTCCAAACATTTCACAACAATTCATTGTTTGGTGCTTGTAGATTGAGTGCGACTGGAGTGGTTGAAGCAGTGGTTGCGGTAGCAGTTGAGGCAGTGGTAGAAGCAGTGGGTGCGGCAATAATTGAGGCAATAGTTGAGACAGTGCCTTAGGCAGTGGTTGAGCCAGTGGTTGAGGCAGTGAGTGAGGCAGCAGTTGAGGCAGTGGTGTTTAATAACATCTATGTTATTAATGTTATTACATAATAATAATATATATTATTATTAATATTATTATTATTATTATGATGTATATTATTAACCCTTTGAGGGTCGACAGGCCCTCTCCAAGACTCGTTCTCAGGGTCAGCCAAATTTAAAAAAAAAAATATTTTTTCTTTGAAAAGATAGAGAATCTTTTCCCGATCATATTGACACCAAAAGTATGAAATTTGATGGAAAACTTAAGGAATTATGCTCTCTCGAAGTTAGCGGTCTCGACGATGTTTATGCATCGGCGATTTTGCTCACTTTGAGCCCTATTTTCGGCCAATTCCAGTGTACTAGTCGACAAGAATCATAACTATTTCTCTAGAACTCTATTTTTTCTGTTGAATGAGTACAATAAGCCACCCATTTACTGATTTCAACTATCCAATACAGTGGTCAGAATTTAGCAATTTTGCCAATTTCACATAAATTTCAAAAGATACCAGTTTCCAAATAGGGTCCAGAAAACAAGAAAGACATTCCTGGCACTAAAGTAAGATTTCCTGTTTGTTAGTTACTTCCCCAGGCTCCTCTTATATTTCTTTGGCTTTCCACTTTCAATTTTTATTCTTACAAAAAATAGAAGATTTACTGTTATGCGGAGTGCTGCATTAGTGTAGAAATGGTATAAATAATATCAGCACACTTGTGAAAGAATATTAGACTCGCCAGTTGATGTGTATTGGACACTTGGCATAATTTGTTTACTTTTGAACTTTTCGTAAAAATCGAACATTTCTGCTACTTTGAGCTCAATTTCAAGGTACTTTTCATTGTAAAACCAGTCAAAATGATCTCAATTTCTGTAATATGTCTTCCATTCTATAAAATGAGACCAAGAAAACTAGAATACAACAATAAATACCATACGAAAATACAGTGCATAGTCGCTGTTTTTTTTCCAAAAACACGGTCTAAGTTTTTTTTTTCTCATTATGCACTGTGTGCTGCAGGATTTTTTTTATACTGCACACTCTGACCACATAGACCCATTCTTTCATATGTATGCCTACCAGCTTTCTCCCACTAGATTTGAGGGCGCTGGAATTTAGGCGTACTAGTACGTCAAAAACCCTGGGTCGTAAGCCGTACTAGTATGGCCGAAACCCTCGAAGGGTTAAATACCACTGTCTCAACCACTGCCTCAACCACTGCCTCAACCACTGCCTCAACCACTGCCTCTACCACAGCCTCAACTGCTGCCTCAACCACTGCCTCAACCACTGCAGTTGCACTCAATCTACAAGCACCAAACACAATGAATTATTGTGAAATGTTTGGAAGAGCACGGAGGCTAATGCTCACTCTAGCATAAACAAGACCACACTGACTGACGATGCGTCAACCACTTCCTCCACCACTGCTTCAACCCTTGTATTTTTGTGCAATTTCCTTCTTCAGCTCTATCATATTGATAATAATAATACGATAGAATTGAAGAAGGAAATTGTATAAAAGTACGTGGGTTGAAGCAGTGGTGGAGGAATTGGCTAAGGCATCGTCAGCCAGTGTGGTCTTGTGTATGCTGGAGTGAGCATTAGCCTCCACGCTCTTCCAAACATTTCACAATAATTCATTGTGTTTGGTGCTTGTAGATTGAGTGCAACTGCTACATAATTAACCATTGGCCCAAAGAAACTTGCTAGTTCCAGCCCTTTGGTAAAGAAATTGAGAAACACGATAGAATTGAAGAAAGAAATTATTCCAAAATATGAGCAGTGTACCGCAGTGGTTGAGGCATTGATATTAATGACATACATGTTATTAAACCATATCATGTATGTATTTAGCACAATATTTTATGACGTTTTCATGTATTTTATGACTGTTCATAGTTCAACAAGTTAAGGAAGCAGTATGTATTATATTTCCCTGCAATATATTGGGGCACCAAACATTCGCGATTTTTCAACATTGGCGAGGCTCTTGATCCCCTAACCCTCGCGAATGTTGATCGAGACCTGTAATACGTATAATAATAATACGTGTATATAATAATAATGTACAACATAATAATTCTAATAATAGACGCCTTCAAAAGGCCGTCACTAGATGGCAGTATTTACCACAACGAAGAGGGAGCAGTTGTCGCCGCCTCCACCTGTTACATAATGACATATTTTATTCATTCTAGGGTATATATCAGGTTTCTATATTATTTATATTGTTTATTATTTCATATTAGATGAACTGTGATAAGCCGTAGAGTTGATGATAGCGAAATATTCAAGGAGCATTTTGTCCTGTCTCCAGACAAACTCTCGTTGGCCACTGCCGCCGCCACATATATGATGACATATTTTATTCATTCTAGAGTATATATCAGGTTTCTATGTTATTTATATTGTTTGTTATATCATATTAGATGAACTGTGATAGATAAATAAGTCGTAATGTTGATGATAGCGAAATATTTTAGGAGTATTTTGTCCTGTTTCCAGACAAACTCTAGTTGGCTGCTGCCGCTGCCACACATATAATGACATATTTTATTCATTCTAGAGTATATGTCAGGTTTCTTTGTTATTTATATTGTTTGTTATGTCATAATATATGAACTGCGATAGATAAAAAAGCCATAGAGTTGATTGCAAAATGTTCATGGAGTATTTTGTCCTATCTCCAAACACTCGTTGGCCGTTGCCGCCGCCGACACATAATGACATATTTTATTCATTCTAGAGTATATATCAGGTTTCTATGTTATTTATATTGTTTGTTATGTCATAATATATGAACTGCGATAGATAAATAAGCTGTAGAGTTGATGATAGTGAAATATTCTAGGATTATTTTGTCCTGTCTCCAGACAAACTCTCGTCGGCCGCCGCCACACATATAATGACATATTTTATTCATTCTAGAGTATATATAAGGTTTCTATGTTATTTTTATTGTTTGTTATGTCATATTAGATGAACTGTGATAGATAAATAAGCCGTATAGATGATGTTAGCGAAATTATTTAAGAAGTACTTTGTCTGGTCTCCAGACAAACTGTCATCCACTGCCAGCACTGCCCATACCACTGCATGAATCACATATTTTATTCATTGTAGAGTATATATCAGGTTTTGACTCTACAAACGAGCAAATCCAGTTGCAAGCAAGGTCATGGAACGGATTAAACTCACAAGTAGAGGTTCCACTGTATAATTTTATTTTTTTAATTTTATGTGAAATATGCAAAACACATACAGTACAAAATTCTTTTTTCTCTATATTTGAGCGAGTGTAATAAAACTAACAATTACAATAATTGGAAATTTCTCACTGTCTGGCATATATGGTTCCTTAACCCCTTCAGGGTCATTACCATAGTTCTATGGCTGAACTCTGGGTCAGTGCTGTATTTCGGTTCTACACAATGAGCTCAGCTCACTCAGATAAGTTGTGAGCAGTAAATTTGGGCCTAGAGATGAGAGAATTGGTCTATGTGGCAAGTGTGCACCATACAACAACAACAAAAAAAAAAATACTGGAGCACATAATGTGTAATGAGAACAAAAAACTGTGACCGTGTTTTTGGTTTAACCCTTTCAGGGTCCAGAGGCCAAATTTCAAAGTGTGCACCTGGGTCCAAGAATTTTCAAAAAATAATTTTGGTATTTTTTACTTAGGAAATGGTAGAGAATCTTTTTCTGAAGGTAATAAAACAAAAAGTACGAAATTTGATGGGAAATTGATGAAATTATGCTCTTGTGAATTTTGATGTGTCAGGGATATTTATGCATCGGTGATTTTGCCAAATTTGACTCCCATTTTAGGCCAATTACATTATTCCAGTTGACCAAATTCTTAGCTATTTCACTAGTACAGTGGACTCTTGACCAACGATATTAATCCGTTCCCGAGAGCTCATCGTTAATTGAAATTATCGTTAGTCCAGTTAATTTTCCCCGTAAGAAATAATGGAAATCAAATTAATCCGTACAAGACACCCAAAAGTATTGAAAAACAAAAATTTTATCACGTGAAATATTAATTTTAATTCATACAAACTGAAGAAGACATGTACAATTACATGACACTTACCTTTATTGAAGATCTGGTGATGATTGATGGGATGGGAGGAGGGGAGAGTGTGGATGGTGTTAGTGTTTAGAAGGGGAATCCCCTTCCATTAGGACTTGAGGTGTCAAGTCCTTTTCTGGGGCTACTTCCCTTCTTCTTTTAATGCCACTAAGACCAGCTTGAGAGTCACTGGACCTCTGATGCACAACATATCTGTCCATAGAGGCCTGTACCTCCCGTTCCTTTATGACGTTCCTAAAGTGTTTCACAACATTGTCAGTGTCACAATTAAACACTTGTTCAGGTTTCAATTCTTCACTATGTACTCCTTGAATTCCTGCACATATTTTTCAGCTGCTTTTTGGTCCGAACTGGCAGCCTCACCATGCCTTATCACACTATGTATGCCACTACGATTCTTAAATCTCTCAAACCAACCTTTGCTGGCCTTAAATTCACTCGCATCACCACTAGTTGCAGGCATTTTTCTAATTAAAGCGTCATGCAACTTCCTAGCCTTTTCACATATGATCGCTTGAGAGATGCTATCTCCTGCTATCTGTTTTTCGTTTATCCACACCAATAACAGTCTCTCAACATCTTCTATCACTTGCGATCTCAGTTTCGAAAACATAGTTGCACCTTTGGCAAGAACAGCTTCCTTGATTGCCATTTTCTTGGCCACAATAGTAGCGATGGTTGATTGGAGTTTTGTGTACAACCTGGCTAGCTCGGAGACACACACTCCACTTTCATACTTAGCAATGATCTCTTTCTTCATATCCATAGTAATTCTCACTCTTTTTGCTGTAGGGTTGACATGGAAGCTTTCTTTGGGCCCATGGTGACTTACTTTGCAGGTGCTATCACTAAAAACGCTGTGATAATATGAAATGTTCCGATTGTATGTTTGGATGGGACTGCTGTGGCTGGCTGGCTTGTAAACACTGGCCACAAGTTGATGCGTCTCGAACGGAATGAACCGTGTTGGTCGAGTTTTTTAGCTCTAGTCGAGGCAAAATTTTTGCGTTAAAATGTATCGTTAGTCGGATTTAACGTTAGATGATGCCTTTGTTGGTCGAGGGTCCACTGTATTACTTCTATTCTATTGATTGAGCACAAGAAATTGCCAAGTCAACTGTTGCAACTGCAAAATAAAGTGATTGGAAATTAGTAATTTGGCCAGTTTAATGCAAAGTTCAAAATATTCCAATTTCAAAATAGGGTCCAGAATAAACCATGCAGGGATTCCTGGCACTAAACTAACATTTCCTCTGTTCATTAGTTACATTTTCAGGCTTTACAAATGAATTCCATTTTGATTTTTAATTCACATAATGAATTTTTTTTCAAACCAAAAAATAGAAGATTTACTCCTATGCAATATTGTAATAATTGTATAAATAATATCACCACATTTGTGAACATGTATTAGACCCACCAACTGGTGTGTATTAGATGTGTGAGGTCATTTGTTTACTCTTGAACATCTGCAAAAATTGAACATTTCTGCTACTTTGAGCTCAGTGTCAAGCCATTTTCATTGCTAAAACCAATAAAAATCATCTCTATTTCTGTAACATATCTTCCATTCTATCAAATGAGACCAAGAAATCGCAAATACAACTATAAAAAAGATACAAAAAAATTTCGTACTTTTTGTTTTATTACCTTCAGAATAAGATTCTCTACTATTTCATAAAAAAAAATAGATTTTTTTTTTTTAAATTATGGGACCCTTTGGACAAGTTTCGGATCAGGAGTCTGGACTCTGAGAGGGTTAACAATAATGTTTTGATTTCATTGTGATAATGCAAAAGAAAATATTTTTTCCAAGCAAGAGTTGAATTATGGCTTTATTAACCCTTAACCCCTAAACGGTCCAAACGTACATACACGTTCTTATGCGTAGCGCCCCAGATGTATATATACATTTTAATTTTCCTGCCTCCAAATTTGGTACGATTGCCCTGAGATGCCTGGTCCACATAGAATGCATCTTAATACTCGGTGTGCACCATATTAAAAAATTCTGGGAACACTTAGTATCTTGTGGGAGCGCCAGTTAAATTGAGCGCCAGCTAGAGCAAACAGTGCGGCAAACACCAAGGATTCACTGATGTAATGTCATATTAACACTCCTCTTTTAAGAGGAAAGTGATGTTAACCCCAAGTTTAGGGTCTGTCAATCTCTGTCTATCTGTATTTCTGTATTTCTTTCTTTCTCTATCTCTGTCTCTATCTGTCCCTGTCTCTATGAGTCTGTCTTTGTCTATCTGTCTCTGTCTATCTCTTTCAATCTGTCTCTATCTCTATCTCACAGGTACACATAAATGCAAGTAGTATACATTGTGTAAATTACCTAGGATAACCCCAAAAATACAGACAAAGTGCTATACTCTACTTGTAGATGTGAGTAAACGTGATGATGACGCAGTCTTGTGGCTCTCTCTGAGACAGAGACAGAGACGGATATCTCAGTAGTACCAGTTACCAGTAACCAGTTACCAGTAGTATGACTCACTACCAACAGTCTGTGTGAATCACTGACTGCTATTCATGTTGCTGCTGACCATAGCATGTTTTTGAACGTTGAAAATAAATGGTATAAAATACCGACACATTGGAAACATAAACACATATGCAGTTTAATGTGATCCTTTATTGACAACATTTTGCCCACACTGTGGGCTTTTTCAAGTCACAAACAGATCTACCTGGGGTGGAAGGTTGAGGTCAGGTGGAGAATGCTGCATCTGATGATCTACTGGGTGGGGTTATAGAGTCTTGGGTTGCTTGGCAGGGGTATTGGACAAGTTGTGAGTAGACCTTCTGCAGTGTTCTATGTTCTTCTGTGGGATAGCGATGAAGAAGTTTCTTGGCAAGTGGTTCAGCTATGTTATAGAAGCCATTGTTCTGGTTGAAGTTGTTGGTTATAGAGATAAGCGATGATTCCAGGATTCTTCGATATTGAGTGTTGTCTTCTGTGGCGATAAGTCTTGAGTTTCTGTAGTTAATTAAATGGTTGTGTGAATTGCGATGTCGTACACAGGCATTCCTTGTATCGTCAGTCCTGCTTACGTATTGGTGTTCTGAAATACGTGTTTGGAGGTCTCTTGATGTTTCGCCCACGTATAATTTGTTGCAGTCATTACAAGGGATTATGTATACCCCTGCAGAGGATGGAAGCTTGTCCTGTCTACTACTGGTGATTCCCTTGATGGTCGTAGTTGTGGAGGTAGATACTTGGAATGATGTATTGGAAAAGATGTTGGAAACATGTTTGGCAATGGAGTTGGTGGGGAGGACTATGTAACTCTTCTCGGCAGTGTCTTCTCTGGGTGTGTTGAAGATGTTTAATGCCCGCCGTCTGCAGTCTCTGATGAAGTGACGAGGATAGTGGAGTTTAGAAAATACTTGTTCAATTATAGTGCATTCTTTCTCAAGGAACTCATTGCTGCAGATTCTGAGTGCACGCAGGAAGAAGCCTATAATTACATCACGTTTAGTTTTGGTGTCGTGGTGAGAGTAGAAGTGGAGGAGATCGTTTTGGTTGGTTGGTTTTCGATAGACTTTAAAATGAAGTTCATGGTCAGTTTTGCAGAGAAGAGCATCAAGGAAAGGAAGAGTGTTGTCGACTTCTTCTTCAAGTGTGAACTGGATTGAGGGCTCGACCTGGTTGAGCTTGTCTTGGAGAGCTTGAATGTTGAAGTGCCTGGGAGTTATGAGGAGAATGTCGTCAACATAACGGAGCCAGGTGACAGTCAAAGGAATAATGGGATGAACTTATACCTGATGTGCAGTGTGCTATAAATTCTGCTTTCAATGTTTCTATAGGTGACACTCCACATTATGCATTGTACGGTGAAGATAAACTCTTGCTTATGAGTTGCTATATTCTAATCCGAAACCAAATTACAACCCTGATGATTTCATAGCAACTCGTACCAGCTTAGCTCAGAGCGTCTTTAGAAGAATCCGTGAAACACTTCATAAATCAACAGCAGAATTTACGAGAGTCACAAACACTCAAGCAAAGCCGTCCAAAATCAAAGTAGGTTCGAGAGTTATGCTGACTAACTTTAACAAAACGTCTGCAATGCCTAAGCCGCCGGTGGCGGTGGCGGCGGCTGCTGCGGTGGCAGCTGCTGCTGCTGCGGCAGCTGTGGCTGCTGCTGCTGCGGTGGCGGCGGCTGCTGCTGCGGTGGCAGCTGCTGCTGCTGTGGCGGCTGTGGCTGCTGCTGCTGTGGCTGCTGCGGCGGCGGTGGCTGCTGTGGCTGCTGCAGCGGCGGTGGCTGCTGTGGCGGTGGCTGCTGCTGCTGCGGTGGCTGCTGCTCCTGCTGCTGCGGTGGCTGCTGCTGCTGCTGTGCTGTGGGGCTGTGCTGCTGCGCTGGGTGGGCTGCTGCTGCTGCTGGCTGCTGCTGCTGCTGGTGGCTGCTGCTGCTGCGGGGTGCTGCTGCTGCGGTGGCTCTGCTGCGTGCTTGCGTGTGCTGCTGCTGCTGCTGGGTGGCTGCTTTCTGCTCGCGGTGGCTGCTGCTGCTGCTGCGGTGGCTGGCTGCTGCTGCTGCTGCGGTGGCTGCTGCGCTGCGGTGGCTGCGTGCTGGGTGGCTGCTGCTGCTGTGGTGGCTGCTGCTGCTGTGGTGGCTGCTGCTGCTGCTGCGGTGGCTGCTGCTGCTGCTGCTGCGGTGGCTGCTGCTGCTGCTGGGTGCTGCTGCTGCTGCGGTGCTGCTGCTGCTTGCTGCTGCGGTGGCTGCTGCTGCTGTGCTGCGTCGCTGCTGCTGTGCTGCTGCGGTGGCTGCTGCTGCTGCGGTGGCTGCTGCTGCTGCTGCTGCGGTGGCTGCTGCTGCTGCTGCTGCGGTGGCTGCTGCTGCTGCTGCTGCTGCGGTGCTGCTGCTGCTGCTGCGTGCTCTGGCTGGCTGCGGTGCTGCTGCTGCTGCGGTGGCTGTGCCTGCTGTGGCTGCTGCTGCTGCGGTGGCTGCTGCTGCTGCTGCTGCGGTGGCTGCTGCTGCTGCTGCGGTGGCTGCTGCTGCTGCTGCTGCGGTGGCTGCTGCTGCTGCTGCTGCGGTGCTGCTGCTGCTGCGGTGGCTGCTGCTGCTGCGGTGGCTGCTGCTGCTGCGGTGGCTGCTGCTGTGCGGTGGCTGCTGCCTGCTGCTGCTGCGGTGGGTGCTGCTGCTGCTGCTGCTGGCGGGGGCTGTGTGCTGCTGCTGCTGCGTGGCTGCTGTGGCTGTGCTGTGCTGCGGTGGCTGCTGCTGCTGCTGGCGGTGGCTGCTGCTGCTGGCTGCTGCGGTGGCTGCTGCTGCGTGCTGCTGCTGCGGTGCGCTGCGTGCTGGCTGCTGCTGCGGTGGCTGCTGCTGCTGCTGCTGCTGCTGCGGGTGGCTTGCTGCTGCTGCTGGCCTGCGTGCTGTGCTGCTGCTGCGTGTGCTGCTGCTTGCTGCGGTGGCTGCTGCTGCTGCGTGCTGCTGCTGCTTGCGGTGCTGCTGCTGCTGCTGCGGTGGCTGCTGCTGCTGCTGCTGCTGCGGTGGCTGCTGCGTGCTGCTGCTGCTGCTGCGTGGGCTGTGCTGCTGCTGGTGCTGCTGCTGCTGCTGCGGTGGCTGCTGCTGCTGCTGCTGCTGTGGCTGCTGCTGTGCTGCTTGCTGCGGTGGCTGCTGCTGCTGCTGCTGCTGCTGTGTGGCTGCTGCTGCGTTGCTGCTGCTGCGGTGCTGCTGTGCTGCGTGCTGGTGCTGCTGGCTGCTGCTGCTGCTGCGGTGGCTGCTGCTGCGCTCGTTGCTGCTGCTGCTGCTGGGTGCTGCTGCTGCTGCGGTGGCTGCTGCTGCTGGCTGCGGTGGCTGCTGCTTGCTGGCTGCTGTGGCTGCTGCTGCTGCTGCTGCTGCTGCTGCTGCTGCTGCGTGGCTGCTGCTGCTGCTGCGGTGGCTGCTGCTGCTGCTTTCTTCTGCTCTGCGTGGCTGCTGCTGCTGCTCGTGGCTGCTGCTCTGCTGCTGCTGCTGCTGCGGTGGCTGCTGCTGCTCTGCTGCTTGCTGCTGCTGCTGTGCTGCTGCGGTGGCTGCTGCTGCCTGCTGGTGCTGCTGCTGCTGCTGCTGCTGTGGCTGCTGCTGCTGCTGCTGCTGCGGTTGGTCTGCTTGCTTGCTGCTGCGGTGCTGCTGCTGCTTCGCTGCGTGGCTCTGCTGCTGCGGTCTGCTTGCTCTGCTGGCTGCTGCTGCTGCTGCTTGCTGCTTCTGGACTGCTGCTGCTGCTGCTGCTGCTCTGCTCTGCTCTCTCGCTGCTTCTGCTCTGCTCTTCTCTTCTGTTGTTGCGCTGCTGCTGCTAGTGCTGTCTCTTCTCTGGCTTTGCTTCTTGCTTGCTGCTGGCTCTCTGCTGTGGCTAGTCTCTGCTTCTTGCAGTGCTGCTTGCGTGCTGTCTTGCTGCTGCTGTTCTTTGCTGCTCTTGCTGCTGTCTTCTGCTGCTGCTGCTGCGTGGCTCTCTGATTTTTTTTTCTTTCTGCTCTTGCTGCTGTGCGTCCTGCTGCTAGCTGCGTAGACACTGCTTGCTGTCTGCTGCTTGCTAACTGCTGGCTGCCTGCTGCTGCTGCTGTGCTGCTGCTTGCGCTCTGCTGCTGCTGCTGCTGCTGCTGCTGCTGCTGGCGTTTGCTGCTGCTCGGTGGCTGACTCTCGAGCTGGTGACTGCTGTTCTCTTCTGCTGCTGCTGCTGTGCTGCTGCTGCTGCTTCTGTGCTGCTCTTGCTTACTTCTCTCTCTTGCTCTTCTTCTATCTCTACTTCTTCTGT
>NC_069404.1:99866434-99922816 GCF_026875155.1 Cherax quadricarinatus
TGCTGTAAACAATGTGTAATCATTCCTTATAATATTTTCGTATCCAACAAATAGGATAAATCTTCAGTTTTTTTTTTTTTTTGTAATGATAAATTTAAAATGGAAAGCAAGTGAAATACGGAAACGGCCTGTGGACATAACTAATGAGCAGAGGAAATGTTGTTTTAGTGCCAGGAATGTCTTCAGGGTTTATTTTGGACTTCCTTTTTAACCCTTCGACTGTCGCGGCCGTATATATACGTCTTACGAGGTACCGTGTTTGATGTATATATACTCATAAATTCTAGCGACTTCAAATCAAGCAGGAGAAAGCTGGTAGTCCCACATGTGAGAGAATGGGTCTGTGGGGTCAGTGTGCACCATATAAAAAAATCCTGGAGCACGCAGTGCATAATGAGGAAAAAAAAAACTCCGACCTTTTTTTTTTTTTAATTAAAATGCCGACTTTGTGGTCTATTTTCGTATAGTATTTATGGTTGTATTCTCGTTTTCTTGGTCTCGTTTGATAGAATGGAAAACACATTATATAAATAGATGTGATTTTGATTGATTTTACTATAAAAAGAACCTAGAAATGGAGCTCAAAGTAGGGGAAATGTTTGATTTTTGCCAATGTTCAAGAGTAAACAAATGATGCCATTGTCCAATAAATGTCCAACTAGCCATTCTAATGTGCAGTCATGAATGGGTTGATGTTATTTATACAATTATTACAGTATTGCAGTAGTCTGCATAATAGTAAGTCTTCTATTTTTTGTTTGAATAAAAATTCAAAATATAAAGCAAGAGTAATATCAGAGGGGCCTGCAGACATGTCTGATGAGCAAAGAAAATGTTATTTTAGAGCCAGGAATGTCTGCATTGTTCATTCTGGATCTTATTTTGAAATTTACATATTTTTTAGTTTTTGTGAAAGTGGCCAAATTGCAAATTTCTGACCACATTATTAGGTAGTTGAAATCGGTAAATGGGCAGTTTCTTGTACTCAATCGATATAAAAAATGTTGTTCTAAAGAAATAGCTATGAGTTTTGGCGACTGGAACAATGGAATTAGCCGAAAATAGGGCTCAAAGTGGGTGAAATCGCCGATTTGTAAACAGTGCCGAGGTCGCTAACTTCACGAGAATATAATTCCGTCAGTTTTCCATCAAATTTCGTTTTTTTGGTGTCATTGCAATCGGGAAAAGATTCTCTATCATTTCATAAGAAAAAATAATTTTTTTTTTAAATTTTGCGACACCAGGAGACACCTCAGGATTGGGGGTTGCGACAGTCAAAGGGTTAAATTATTTTTTTTCATTTTGTGTGCAATTGGCCAATTTACTGACTTGTATGCATTTTTTTAGGGTAGTTCTGATACCTAAATAGGCAGTTTCTTGTGCTCAATTAGTGGAAGGCATACTAGTAAAATAGCTAAGAATTTCGTCAAATTGTTCAATGGAACTGGTTAAAATAGGACTTAGGATGATCAGTCTGAGGCTTTTCTAACCTCATAGATGTTAGGTTACTTATGCACAAACAACTACTGTACTACACACACAAACAACTACTGTACTACACACACACAAACAACTACTGTACTACACACACACAAACAACTACTGTACTACACACACACAAACAACTACTGTTCTACACACACAAACAACTACTGTACTACACACACAAACAACTACTGTACTACACACACAAACAACTACTGTACTACACACACAAACTACTGTACTACACACACAAACAACTACTGTACTACACACACAAACAACTACTGTACTACACACACAAACAACTACTGTACTACACACACACAAACAACTACTGTACTACACACACAAACAACTACTGTACTACACACACACAAACAACTACTGTACTACAACACACACAAACAACTACTGTACCACACACACAAACAAGTACTGTACTACACACACAAACAACTACTGTACTACACACACAAACAACTACTGTACTACACACACACAAACAACTACTGTACTACACACACACAAACAACTACTGTACTACACACACACAAACAACTACTGTACTACACACACACAAACAACTACTGTACTACACACACACAAACAACTACTGTACTACACACACACAAACAACTACTGTACTACACACACACAAACAACTACTGTACTACACACACAAACAACTACTGTACTACACACACAAACAACTACTGTACTACACAAACAACTACTGTACTACACACACAAACAACTACTGTACTACACACACAAACAACTACTGTACTACACACACAAACAACTACTGTACTACACACACAAACAACTACTGTACTACACATACACAAACAACTACTGTACTACATACACAAACAGCTACTGTACTACACACACACAAACAACTACTGTACTACACACACACAAACAACTACTGTACTACACACACACAAACAAGTACTGTACTACACACACACAAACAACTACTGTACTACACACACAAACAACTACTGTACTACACACACAAACAACTACTGTACTACACACACAAACAACTACAGTACTACACACACAAACAACTACTGTACTACACACACAAACAACTACTGTACTACACACACAAACAACTACTGTACTACACACACAAACAACTACTGTACTACACACACAAACAAACTACTGTACTACACACACAAACAACTACTGTACTACACATACACAAACAACTACTGTACTACATACACAAACAACTACTGTACTACACACACACAAACAACTACTGTACTACACACACACAAACAACTACTGTACTACACACACACAAACAAACCACTGTAAATACACAAAACACAAACAACTACTGTACTACACACACAAACAACTACTGTACTACACCCACAAACAACCTGTACTACACACACAAACAACTACTGTACTACACACACAAACAACTACTGTACTAACATACAAAAAAAGAGAGGCAACCCGCCCTAGCTTTTTGCTTTTTTTTTTTTTTTTTTTAATGTAGGGTTTTTTTTTATAAAATTAAAAAAGCCCATCAATCATCAAAGGGAGGTGGCACAATCATTTCTTTAAGTGTGAAGAAAAAAACCGTTAAATTTAGTTTTACTCTGGCGGGATAGTTGGTTTTTTTCTTTTTTTCCCTTCTTCTCTCTTGTTTTTCCACAAGATGAAGAAAGGAAATCTTGTAAACTATAAAAATACAAATTTTATTTTTTTTGAAAGGCGGGGAATTTACAATTAAAATTAAAATTGTTAAGCACAAAAAAAGGGCCACGGGCATGCCTAAAATTTTTTAAATCAGACAAATTACTAATGCTTACATAAGCATTTAAAACTGGGACATAGGTTTAGGGGGGTTAAATTTAAATTACAGTAAAAACCCCCCCCTTTACGATATTAATTTTTCCCGAAAGCTCATGTAACCCCAAAAATTATCGTTAGCTAAATTTAAATTTTTTCCCCATAAAAAATTTAAGGGAAAATTTCACTTTAAATTCCTTTTCCCGGGACCCCCCCAAAGTAGGGTTTTTTTTTTTTTTTTACCCAGGGAAATATTAATTTTAATACACAAAAATTTGAAGAAGACATGCACAATTCCCACTCTATAAAAAATTGAATACAGGGACCTTCCCTTTATTGAAGATTGGTAAATGATTGATGGGATGGGGGGAAAGGGGAGAGTTTGGAAGTTATTGTTTAGAAGGGGAACCCCCTTCCTTTTTAGGACTTGAGGTAGCAAGTCCTTTTCCGGGGTTTTTATTCCCTTCTTCTTTTAATGCCCCCCCCCTGGGACCAGCTTGAGAGTCATGGCCCTCTGCGAACAACAAATCTGCCATAAGCCTGTACCTCATGTTTTTGAAGATTTTCAAAAGGGGGGCCAAAACTTTGTCTTGTACGGTTCCCAAACACGGCTTGCGTAGCTGTGTCGGGGTTTGTTTTTCCCATCTGTAAGGGTTTTTGCAGTTAAACCCCCTTTTTGGGCAACTTTTTTCCTTAATCTTTTTTTTTAAATTTCCCCCCATACAAATTCCTTTTTTTTACCACGGGGGATGGCACTAGAAGTTTTCTTGGGGTCCTGGGGGACTTTTTTTTGGCGTTACAACCCAACTAAAAAAACGGGTTTAATGTGTAATGAAACCGAATGAAATGCGTAGAGCCCGCTTTGGGCTGGCTTGTAAACACTGGGGGCTGAGGCCACATGGGGGAAATGTCCAGGACGAATCACCCCAAGGCGAGTTTTTTATCCTGGGGGGGGGGAAAAAATTTTTGCGTCAAATTTTTCTTTTTGGCAGTTTTAAAAACAACGCAATGCGTTGGGAAAGGCGGGGGCCCACTGTACACCTCCCCATCCGACTTACGCCGAATTCGGTTCCAAGAAACCGGTCGTAAGTCGAAAGGGCCCGGGTTAAGTCGAACTTTACTAGGGAATTTCAACTTTAAAAATTTTGTAAGGGACTTTATTTTATTGTTTTTTTTTTGGGTATTTCATGTTTTAATTTTCTTTTTATGCGTTAGAAACTGTATTTTATACTGAAGGGTTTGGGATAAAACTTGTGTACAAAAAAATAGTTTTTTTTTTTTCCCCCAGAAATTTGAATAAAAACCCCGTCGTAAGTCGAGCGGGTTTTTAATTTGGGATGATAGGTGTATTTTACATTAAAAAAACGAGGGGTAGAAAAAAATTTTTAAAATTTATTAAGGCTTTATAGAAAGGAGAGGTAGAAAGGAAACAAATAAAAGATTGCAGTTAAAAAACAGTTTACAGTTTTAAAACAGTACAATTTAAAGGTTTTGTACAGTGGGCCCCACTTATAGGGGCAGGTTAAGTTCCGGCTATGCTAAAAGGGGGGAAAAATCGTTTGTAAAGTGGAACCCCCTTTTTTTTTCCCAATTTATAAACGATTTACAGTGGCCCCCTCGACATTCAAGACTAACCGGGTTCCTGAGAGCTATCGGTGCCCAAAAATATCGAAAGTCGAATTTTTTTTCCCCAAATAAGAAAAAAAGGGAAATAAAATTTAAATTCCATGGCAAGACACCCAAAAGTATGAAAAAAAAAATTTTACAACATAAATTTTTAATTTTAAATGCAATAAAATTTAATTACAAATAAATAATAACAATAGAATAATTGAAAAAATTTTACTTTAATAAAGATCTGGTGATGTTTGAGGGGATGGGAGGGGGGGAGGGTGTTATGTTTAGAAGGGGAACCCCCTTTCCCATTGGGACTTGGGGTTTAGAAAGTCCTTTTCGGGGTTATTTCCCTTTTTTTAATCCATTGGACCAGTTTGAGAGTCACTGGACCTGGGGTCGCCCCCTTTTAAACCCCTTTGAGGGTTTTGGTCGAAACAGTTTTCTTACGGAAGGGGTTTTTGTCGTATAGTCCCGTTTAAATTCTAGGGCCTCAAATCTCACAGGAAAAGGCTGATAACCCTAATGTGAGAAAAGGGGGTCTGGGGGGTGGGTGGGGGCGGTGGGAAAAAAAATCTGGACCCAGTGGTGCTTGTGGGAACCCATCATAGTACAAAAATTTCCACCTTTGCCCTGTGGTAAAAGTCCTCACTCCTCGGCGAATTGGGACACTTTTGTTCCCCAGTGACAGTTTTTAATCAAGGGGAAAGGGCGTGAAGATGAGTTTTTAAAGGGTTTGGTTTAGGTTTTGAACCCAAACTAATGACCTAAAATGGGTAATTTGTGAGGAAAACCCCGACAACCCACCCTTTTCCCCCCTGGTGCTGGGCCCTTTGTTCAGTTCAGTTGTCCCCGAACAAAGAGGAAACTTTCCCTTTTTTTCCAAAAACCCCGACTCAGTTTTGACATTGGTGATGATAGTGATAGTGATTTTGAAATACAAGCTCTTCAAAAATTGTTCCAAGAATGGAGGAGGGGGGAGGCAGGGAGGGGAGGAGGGAAAGGGAGGGGGGGAGGGAAAGGGGGAGGGGGCAAGAGGAGGGGGGGGAAAGAAGAAGGGGGAAAAAGAAGGGGGAGGAGGAAGAAGAGGGGGTGGGGGAGGAGGAGGAAGAAGAAGAGGAGGAGGAGGAAAAAGAAGAATACGTAATTTTAACAATAAAATTTATTAAAAATAATACATAATAAAAAATCAAAAAATAATACATAATTTAAAAATAGGTAAATAAATGTTCCCCCCATGGGCAGTAACAAATTTGGGGGGAAAAACATTTGATAAGTGCTGACGTTTGATGAGGGTAAATGAGGGGAGAGCTGATGCCAAAAGATGAGATAAAAAATCTCCCCCCCTTTGTTTTTGTGGTATACTAACATTTCTTTTCGTCTATTTTCCTGTCTGTCAAGCTCCCCGTCTATCCCTCTTTTGCTCTTGTTCAGGAGGGAAAAAGATGTTTTCTTCACTTTTAATCCATCTTAAGCAAGTATAGCACTTTGTCGGGGGTTTTTGGGGTTTTCCTAGGTAATTTTTTACTATGTTTTACTTTTTATTTTGTGTACCTGTGAGAAGAAAATAAAAAAACAAGGGTAGAATTTAGGGAAAGTTTAAATTTGATAGAATGGAGGAAAAGGGGAAACAAACATCCGACCCCATTGTTTTGGGAAAGGGGGGAAGGGGGGGGGAGGGAATTGAAAATATGTCCCTTTTGCAGCTGCGACCCGGGAAATTTTCACTATGGAAAGGGAAGGAAAGGGGGAAGAGTAGGGGGAAAAAGGGAAGAGGGGGAGGAGGGAAAAGGAGGAGGAGGGGAAAAGGAAAGTAGGAGGAAGAGGAATAAGAGGAAGAGGAGGAGGAAGAGGGGAAAAGTGGAGGAAGATTAGGGGGGAAAAGGGGGGAAGAGGGGGAAGAGGAGGGGAGGAGGAAGAGGGAGGAGGAAGGGAAAAGAGGAGGAGGAGGGAAAGGGGGGGAGGGGGGAGGGGAAAGGGAAAAAAGAGGAAAAGGGGTTTGGGAAGAGTTTGGGGGAAGAGGAGGAAGGGGTAGGGGGGAAGAGGGGAAGAGGAAGAAGGGGGGGAGGGGGTGGAACATATTCACTGGTATTTTTTGGGACACAACCCCTTTCTGGCTGTCTAATTTTTTGCTGTCAAGGGTCCCCGTCTATCTGTCATCCCTCTGTTTTTGTCTCAGAGAGCCACAAGACTGTGTCACACTTTTACTACATCTTCAAGCAAAAGGGGGTTATAACCTTTTTTTTTTCTGGATTTTTTGGTTATCCTAGTAATTTATTTCTATGTATACTTGTATTTTTTGTGTTCCCTTGAGACGAGGGTAGACAGACAGATGAAAAAAGAGAGGCAAAATTGAAAAAAATAGAAAGGGGGGAGAAAGATTAAAAAAACCATTGTGTATGACACCATGGGTTTTTGAGTTCCACAAGGGTGCAGAACTAAAAAGGGGAAAATGTTTCAGTGAAAAGGATATTGGTAAAAATATATTTTAGAACAATAAAAAAAAAACAATGTTTTCTTTTTTTTTTTTTTAAACAAGTTTTGTAAACAATTTTTGATTTAAATTTTGTTTGTTTTGCTTATTGGTTGTATACAAAAGAGTGAAAAATATGTACATTTGCCCCCTTACTTTGGGCTCATGGCCACATAAGTTATGTGAAAAAAAAATATTAAAAAAACAACAACCTTAAAAACAAGTGAAATTAAAATTTTGGGTGAGCGGGGAGTCGCCGCTGTTTCCATACCGGGGTCTTTTTTTGCAAACTTCATGCATCCCCTATACTCCCTAAGTATTGATGGTAAATTTTTTTTGTTTATCCCATAATGTTTAGAAAAAAAAAACCCCCTATTTTTTCTTAAAAAAAAAAATTTTTTTTTTTTTTTTAAAATTTTGGCCCGACCCTGAGAACGAGTTTTCCCGGGGAGGGGGCCCGTCGACCCCTTTAAAGGGTTAAAAATTTGCTAAAATGGGCCCCTAACTTGTCCTTGCAATAGTCACCAGCATGGCTTGCAATAGCTGTGTTAGGGTGATTTTCATCCATAAAGGTTTGCAGTTCAACCCACTTTGCACACATTTCCTTAATTTTTGAAGTAGGGACAATGGAGTCCACAACTGGCATAGGCTTCTCTGGGTTAGCCCCGAACCCTTCAAAATCTTTCTTAATTTCCATACTAATTCTCACCCTTTTTACCACAGGGTTGGCACTAGAAACTTTCTTGGGGCTCGTGGTGACTTATTTTGCAGAAACAAACACCAAAAACAGTGATAATATGGATAAGATGGAATGTACTGAATATGGATAATATGGAATGTACCGAATGTATCCTTAGATGTGCGCACACTGGCTGGCTTGTAAACACTGGCACACACGGAGCAGTTCAGGCCACACGTGGACACGTCTCGTACGATTCGTATTGAATGTCGGGTTTTCCATCGAATGTCGAGGCGAAATTTGTGCGTTAAAATGCATCAAATGTCGGATTTATCGAATGTCGATGCCATCGAATGTCGGGAGTCCACTGTAAATACTAGATAACAAGTTTACACTAACATATATTAAGTTAGCAATTGAACTAGGCATTAAAAAACAAAAAAGTAAAATACACGTATAGTATACTCATTACTTAAAATATTTGTAGTCTTTATCTAGGGTGAGAGGAGTAGTATTTATTGTAAGAAATCAAGTGTGGTATGTATGGCAGTCAGCCAGGCTACCATACCAGGCCAACCCATCCACACATAATATTCTATGACATTTAACCCTTTGACTGTTTACGCCGTATAAATACGTCTTACGCACCACTGTTTCTGACGTATATATACTCAATAATTCTAGCGGCTTCAAATCAAGTGGCAGAAAGCTGGTAGGGCCACATGTGAGAGAATGGGTCTGTGTGGTCAGTGTGCACCACATAAAAAAAATCGTGCAGCACACAGTGCGTAATGAGAAAAAAAACTGATTGTTTTTTTTGGATTAAAACGCCGACTTTTAGGTGTATTTTCGTATAGTATTTATCGTTGTATTCGCCACTTTGAGCCCTATTTTCGGCTAATTCCATTGTTTAAGTCGATGAAACTCATAGCTATTTCTTTAGAACTCCATTTTTTTTCTATCAATTGAGTACAAGAAATTGCCCATTTACTGATTTCAACTTCCCAATAACGTGGTCAGAAATTTGCAATATGGCCAATTTCACGGAAATTGAAAAATATGACAATTTCAGAATAGGGTCCAGAATGAACAATGCAGGCATTCCTGGCTCTAAAATAACATTTTCTTTGTTCATCAGTCATGTCTCCAGGCCCTTGTGATATTACTCTTGCTTTCTATTTTGAATTTTTATTCAAACAAAAACTAGAAGATTTACTGTTATGCAGACTACTGCAATATTGTAATGTGAGAGAATGGGTCTGTGTGGTCAGTATGCAGCATATAAAAAAAATCCTAGAGCAAGTAGTGCATAATGAGGAAAAAAACTGCGACTTTATTTGAATTAAAATGCTGACTTTGTGGTCTATTTTCGTATAGTATTTATGGTTGTATTCTCGTTTTCTTGGTCTCATTTGATAGAATGGAAAATATATTATAGAAATAGAGGTGATTTTGATTGGTTTTACTGTTAAAAGAACCTGGAAATGAAGCTCAGAGTAGTGGAAATGTTTGATTTTTGCCAATGTTCAAAAGTAAATAAATGATGTCATTATCCGATAAATGTCCAACTAGCCATTCTAATATGCAGTCATGAATGGGTTGACATTATTTGTACAATTATTACAGTATTGCAGTAGTCTGCATAACAGTAAATCTTCTATTTTTTGTTCAAATAAAAATTCAAAATAGAAAGCAAGAGTAATATCAGATGATGAACAAAGAAAATGTTATTTTAGAGCCAGGAATGTTTGCATTGTTCATTCTGGACCTTATTTTGAAATTGTCGTATTTTTTAATTTTCGTGAAATTGGCCAAATTGCAAATTTCTGACCATGTTACTGGGTAGTTAAAATCGGTAAATGGGCAGTTTTTTGTACTCAATCTATAGAAAAAACGGAGTTTTAAAGAAATAGCTATGAGTTTGGTCAACTAGAACACTGGAATTAGCCAAAAATAAGGCTCAAAGTGGGTGAAATTGCCGATTTGTAAATATCGCCGAGGTCACTAACTTTGCAAGAGCGTAATTCCGCCAGTTTTCCATCAAATTTCGCTCTTTTGGTGTCATCACAATCGGGAAAAGATGCTCTATCACTTCATAAGATTTTTTTTTTTTTTTTAAATTTTGCGACATCAGGAGACACCTCAGGATTGGGGGTTGCGACAATCCAGGTGTTAATGTAATACACGACATTCAGTGAGACTCGGTGATTATTACTATTACAGTGGTCCCTCGCTTTTCATACCTCTTGGCAATCATAGATTTCGGAAATCATAGCGATATTTTCGTATAAACATGGGCTCGCTTTTCATAGGTTGACTCGCGAGTAGTAGTTCGTCCGGGACTCGTACCCACGGCGTGAGCCGGGGCGGCAGCCAGTCTGGCATTGTTTACCAGTGAGCGAAGGTCCCCTCACAGCAAAATATTTCATAATATTCCATTTAATTTAGTGCTTGCAAGTACTAAATAAGCTACCATGGCTCCAAAGAAAGCTCCTAGTGCCAAGCCTGTGGTAAAGGTGAGAAATACGATTGAATTTAAGAAAAACATCATTGAACAACATAAAAGTGGTACAAGTGCGGCCGAACTGGCCAGGATGTATGAGAAACCCTACACAACCATATGTTCCATAGTGGCCAAGAAAAAGGAAATCAAGGATGCTGTTGTTGCAAAGGGGGTAACTATGCTGACAAAAATGAGATCACCAGTACTCGATGAGGTTGAGAAGTTATTATTGGAGTGGATAAATGAGAAACAATTAGCAAGAGATACTCTTATGACTTTGATTTTTTGTGAAAAGGCTAGGCAGTTGCACAACGATTGGTAAAGAAAAATTTCCTGAAAATAGTGGTGATGTGAGTGAATTTAAGGCCAGCAAAAGGGTTTGGTTTGAGAGATTTTAAGAACCGTACTGGCATACACAGTGTGGTAAGGCATGGTGAGGCTGCCAGTTGGACCACAAGGCAGCTGAAAAAATTTTGGCATGAATTCAAGGAGTACATAGAGGGTGAAGGACTGAACCCCGAACAAGTGTTCAATTGTGACGAACAGGGCCCCTTTTGGGGAAAAAAATGCCAAGAGGACCTTCATTACACAGGAGGAAAAGGCAATGCCAGGACACAAGCCTATGAAAGACAGGCTGATGCTCATGTTCTGTGCTAATGCTAGTGGGGATTTCAAAGTGAAGCCATTATAGGGTACCAATCTGAAAACCCCCATTTGGTTCGGGAAAAAACAATTTTATGAAGAGTAAATTTTGTGTGTTTCGGAATCTAATAGTAAGGCATGGGTCACAGGGAAATTTTTTGAGTGGTTCAATGAATGTTTGGCCCAAATTTGTGAAAAAATTAAACCTCCCTGGAAAAAAAATTTGGGGATTCAAGTGCCTGCTAGTAATGGATATGCCCCTGCCATCCCCCAAAAACTTGGATGACCTAATTTTCGGGGAGTTTGGGTTCATAAAAAGTAAATTTCCCTTGCCCCCGAAACCACTCCTTTCCCTCCCCCCCCAGGGACCGCAGGTCATTGCAAATTTTAAAAAAATTTTACACCAAAGCTATTGTTTTTCACAGGTGCTTGCTGTGCCCACAGACACTCACTTGACCCAAAGGGGAATTTTGGAGAGAACACTTCAGCATCCCCCATTGATAACCCTTATGGGGATGGTTGGGGGGGAGGGAGTGACTACCAGGTCTTTGAACTCTGTTTGGGGAAAAAATTTGGGGCCAATTGTGTCGACAAGAGGGATTTTGAAGGGTTTGGGGCTACCCTGATGTTTCCTATGTCTGTTTTTTAAATCACTTGTGGCACGGGGGGTTCCATGGGGTTTTGGGTGTGGGGTTTTGAAGGATGTGGAAGAATTTTGGGGGGGGAAAACCACAACGAAGAGCTCACCACTGAGGAGGGGATGCAAGAGCTTCGCAGGAACCAAACAGATCGCAGTCAGAATCTGCTACAGAGGGGGGGAGGAATAGAGATGGAAGATGGTTTCCTTCTTCCCAAAAATTTAAAAAGATTTTTTCTAAAGTGGGGTAAGATGGAAAGCTTTTTTGGGGAAACATCACTCTGACAAGGTTTTTTCAAGCCCTGTTGGCAGCATGTACAGTGACAAAATTTTTGGGCCCCTTTTAGGGAAGTTTTTAAAGAGAAGCCAAAAAAGAGCTCTTTCCACAGTTTTTTGTGAGACAGGAAATCCCCTGACTCTCCCGGTGGTCCTAGGGCATTAAGAAAAAAGGAAGAGAACCCAAAAACCCGAAAACAATTGGTACCCCGAGGGGTTTCTGGAAGGGGATTCCCCCTTTCCCCAACTATAAACAATCCACTCTCTTTTGCTTTCCCCCATCTCCCCTACACTAAGAAAAATCTCCAAAAAAGGTAAGTGTTTTTCCCGTTAATGGGTTTTTTTTCATTTTTTTTCCCATTGATTGTTTATGTAAACATGTATATTTAAAGTAAAAATTTTTTTTTTTTTAAAAAACTTTGGGGGTAAAGGAAAAAGGAAAATTTAAATTTTATTTACCCCTTTTTTCTTATGGGGGAAAAAATTTATTCGCAAAAACGTAGGGTTTGTTAAAAATTTTGCAACTCCAGGAACGGGTTAACTACGAAAAACGAGGGGAAACCCCCCCGTAATTTTTATTATTTTTATTTTTATTAAATTTTTAAATTTCTAATTGGTGTCCGAGACATGAAGAAACTTACTGAAATTTTTAAAGGGTACCCCAAATGCCCCACAGTGGGTAAAGTTTATTTAGGTACGGGTATACATAAGTATAATTATTAGTGTATACATAAAATATTAAATACAGTGGACCCCCGGTTTGCGATATTAATCTGTTCCTGAGAGCTCATCGTAAACCAAAATTATCGAAAAGTGAATGAATTTTCCCCATAAGAAATAATGGAAATCAAATTAATCCATGCAAGACACCCAAAAGTATGAAAAAAAAATTTACCATATGAAATATTAAGTTAATGCACACAAACTGAAGACGACATACACAGTTTGTAGTATGTACTCTACTAACAATAGAATACATTACACTTACGTTTAATGAAGATCTGGTGATGATTGATGGGATGGGAGGAGAGGAGAGTGTCGACGTTGTTAATGTTTAGAAGGGGAATCCTATTCCATTAGGACTTGAGGTAGCAAGTCCTTTTCTGCGGTTACTTCCCTTCTTCTTTTAATGCCACTAGGACCAGCTTGAGAGTCACTGGACTTGTGTTGCACAACATATCTGTCTATAGATGCCTGTACCTCATGTTCCTGTATGACTTTCCTAAAGTGGCTCACAACAGCGTCATTGTACAGGTTGCCAACACGGCTTGCAGTTGCTATGTGAGGGTGATTTTCATCAAAAAAGCTTTGCACTTCAAGCCACTTTGCACACATTTCCTTAATCTTTGAAGTAGGCAACTTCTTCAATTTCTCTATCCCCTCCTCCGAAGCAGTTTCCTCAGGTCTTGACTCTTGCTGTTGAAGATGATCTAGCAGCTCATCAGTGGTTAGTTCGTTATTGTCCTCCTCCACCAACTCTTCCACATCCTCCCCACTAACCTCCAACCCCAAGGACTTCCCCAATGCCACAATGGATTCCTCAACTGGCATAGAATTCCCAGGGTTAGCCTCAAACCCTTCGAAATCCCTTTTGTCTACACATTCTGGCCACAGTTTTTTCCAGGCAGAGTTCAAGGTCCACTTAGTCACTCCCTCCCAAGCCTTACCTATAAGGTTTAAACAATTGAGAATATTAAAATGATCCTTCCAAAACTCTAAAAGAGTCAATAGAGTGTCTGTGGTCACTTCAAAGCACCTTTCAAACATAGCTTTTGTGTACAGTTTCTTGAAGTTGGAAATGACCTGCTGGTCCATGAGCTTCAGGAGAGGAGTGGTATTAGGAGGCAAAAACTTGACGTTAATGAAGCTCATGTCCCCAGAAAGTCGCTCTGCCAAGTCTGTAGGATGACCGGGGGCATTGTCTAATACCAGGAGGCACTTAAGGCCTAATTTTCTTTCAATTAGGTAATTTTTCACATTGGGGGCAAATGCATGGTGTAACCAGCCATAGAAAAAGTCCTTAGTGACCCATGCCTTATTGTTTGCCCTCCACAGCACACACAAATTAGCCTTGAGGATATTCTTTTGCCTGAACGTTCAGGGAGTTTCTGAGTGATACACCAATAAAGGCTTCACTTTGCAATCACCACTAGCATTGGCACACATCAGAAGAGTAAGCCTGTCTTTCATAGGCTTATGTCCTGGGAGTGCCTTTTCCTCCTGAGTAATGTAGCCCTGCTTTGCATTTTCTTCCAAATCAGGCCTGTTTCATCGCAATTAAATACTTATTCAGGTTTCAAGTCTTCACTGTCTATGTAATCCTTGAATTCCTTCACATATTTTTCACCTGCTTTTTGGCCCGAACTGGCAGCCTCACCATGCCTAATCACACTATGTATGCCACTAAGATTCTTAAATCTTTCACACCAACCTTTGCTGGCCTTAAATTCACTCGCATCACCACTAGTTGCAGGCATTTTTCTAATTAAAGCGTCATGCAACTTCCTAGCCTTTTCACAAATGATCGCTTGAGAGATGCTATCTCCTGCTATCTGTTTTTCATTTATCCACACCAATAACTGTCTCTCAACATCATCTAACACTTGCAGTCGCTGTTTCGTAATCACATTTGCACCTTTTGCAACCACAGCTTCCTTGATTGCCGTTTTCCTGGTCACTATTGTAGAGATGGTTGTTTGGGGTTTTGTATACAACCTGGCCAGCTCCAACACCCGCATTCCACTTTCGTACTTTGCAATTTTCTCTTTCTTCATTGCAATAGTCATTAGCACCCTTTTTCTCGAAGGATTGGCACTAGAAGCTTTCTTGGGGCCCATGGTGACTTATTTTTCAGAAACAAGCACCAAAAACACTGTGATAATATGGAATGTACTGAATGTATCCTTAGATGCGAGCACACTGGCTGGCTTGTAAACACTGGCACACACGGGGCAGTTCAGGTCACACGTGGACACGTCTCGGACGTGTCCTCGGAACTGAGGCAAAATTTTTGCGTTGAAATGCATCGAATACCGGATTTATCGGATACCGATGGCATCGCAAACCGGGGTCCACTGTAACTTATAAACACTTGAAATTTTGGAGTTTCTAGACATAATAGTGAGACTTAGTGCTTAAGGATCTCGCGGAGAATGTAAACAAACCGTGTGGAGCACGGTGACCGTATTAGAAAGTCAGGTGGGGGGAGCCATATAGAGAGTTTTGTTCATAATTTGAAATGACCATATTAGAGGAACGCTGTAAAGCGAAGCGCCGTAAAGCGGGGCCCTACTGTATTAATATTTTAGAGAGATTTAGTGGTTTTGAGTTGATAGGGATTACATGAGTAGTTTTAAACTGGTTGAATGATCACAGGCTGGGTGGTACGGTTACAGTCATGTTCAGTTACAATACAGTTGCAGTATACACATGCCCCCAGTGACCATGACTTCCTTTTTGGGGTGATAGAGGTTAGGACCTTGGGTAGCTTTAAGAAGAGACTGGACAAATATATGAGTGGGAGGGGCTGGGTTTGATTGGTGTCAAGGGGTACGGGAGTTATTTCTTGAGTAGCTTTAGGTAGATGTCGTTTTGATAAGGACCTGCCTCGTATGGGCCAGTAGGCCTTCTGCAGTGTTCCTACATTCTTATGTTCTTATGTTCTTATGTTTAGTTAAGTTTGGGGGATGAGACGGTTTTTAATTATAGCCCTAAATTGATTTACAGGCAGGGAACATTTTCCTAGTTTGGGCACAGAATTCCAGATCTAAGGCCCTTTTTGTGCATTTCATTTTTGCATAGTGTGTGGTGGACACAAGGGAAGTTGAAGAGAATTGTATGACTGTGTGTTCTGTTTAGCTATGAAGGAGAAGTTTGAGAGGAGGGTTTATATTAGAGTTTATCGTTCTGTATATATATAATAGGCACAATAATATGAGTTCATATTTTATAAATTAAGTAGGTTCAAACTCTTCAAAAGGAAGGTGTGTCTTGTATGGTACAGGAATTGGTGATCATCCACACAGCAGCTTTTCTATTGGGTTATTAATGGTTTAAGGTGCTGGTTGTGGTAGATCCCCAAGCATCAATTCATACATTTTGTATGCACTTATCTTTCCTACATGTTACTTATTAATTTTTATTCTTCTAGCATTTGGGGGCCTGGTTTCAGACCAGACTTTTAGGACTATGATCCCTGGAACTATTATGAGGTGTATATTTTACCAGATATAGTCATGCATAGTTGCCTGGAGAGTAGAACTCGTTTCATATTTGAATTGCAGAATTCTCTTAACAGGTTTTTTCACATGGTAATCCTGGAATTTTTCTGTTTAATTTTTCCATTCCTCAGTCTGTCTTCTTCGGTGCTTCAAGAGGTTTGTGTGGTTAAATCTTTAGGGAAGTAGACAATTCTTTTAGGTTTTTCTACCCACCATGCATTATTAGGATTTTTGGCTCAAAACATTGCCATTTTTATCTGTTCTATTGTAATACAGTGGTCCCTCGTTTTTTGTAGTTAATCCGTTCCTGGAGTTGCTACTATTATCGGAATCTACAATTTGCGAATTAATTTTCCCCATAAGAAATAATGTAAATACAATTAATCCGTTCCTGACACCCAGAAGTATTAAAACAAAAAAATTTTTTACATGAAATGTACATGTAGTACATAAACAATACAATGGGAAATTATAAATGAAACATTAACAGTATAACACTTACCTTTATTGGAGATTCTTCTTAGTGTATGGGAGACTGGAGGAGCAGAGAGATTGTATTGTTTACAGTTTGGAAGGGGAATCCTCTTCCATCAACACCTCAGGTACCAATTGCTTTTCTGGGGTTGCTTCTCTTCTCTGTTTCTTAATGCCACTAGGACCACCTTGAGAGTCACTGGAGTCCTGTCTCGCAAAATAACTGTGGAGAGAGCTCTGTTTCTGGCATCTCTTTAACACTTCCCTAAAATGGCCCAAGACTTTGTCACTGTACATGTTGCCAACATTGCTTGCAACAACCTTGTTAGGGTGATGTTTCTCCATAAAGCTTTCCATCTTACCCCACGTAGTAAAAATCTCTTCAATTTCTGAAGAAGGCACCTTCCATCTCTCTTTCTCCTCCTCTGCAGCAAGATTCTGAGCTGCGATCTGTTGCTGTTCCTGCTGAAGCTCTTGCAGCTCCTCAGTGGTGAGCTCTTCGTTGTGGTCTTCCACCAATTCTTCCACATCCTCCAAACTCACATCCAACCCCATGGAACTCCCCAGTGCCACAGTTGATTTAACAACAGACATAGGCTCATCAGGGTCAGTCCCAAACTCTTCAGAATCCCTCTTGTCGACACAATCTGGCCACAATTTTCTCCAGGCAAAGTTCAAAGACCTGGTAGTCACTCCCTCCCAAGCCATACCTATAAGGGTTATGCAGTGGAGGATGCTGAAGTGTTCTCTCCAAAATTCCCTTAGGGTCAAATGAGTGTGTGTGGTCACAGTCAAGCACCTGTGAAACATTGCTTTAGTGTAGAGTTTTTTAAAGTTTGCAATGACCTGCTGGTCCATGGGCTGGAGGAAAGGAGTGGTATTCGGGGGCAAGAACTTTACTGTGATGAACCCAAACTCCTCGAAAATTAGGTCATCCAAGTTTGGAGGATGAGCAGGTGCATTGTCCATTACTAGCAGGCACTTGAGATCCAATTTCTTTTCCAGGAGGTAATTCTTCACACTAGGGCCAAACACTTCATTGAACCACTCGACGAAAATTTCCCTCGTGACCCATGCCTTACTATTAGATTTCCAAAACACACACAATTTACTCTTCATAACATTGTTTATCCTGAACACACTGGGATTTTCATAATGGTACACTAGTAATGGCTTCACTTTGAAATCCCCACTAGCATTAGCACAGAACATTAGCGTCAGCCTGTCTTTCATAGGCTTGTGTCCTGGCATTGCCTTTTCCTCCTGAGTAATGAAGGTCCTCTTTGGCATTTTTCTTCCAGAAGAGGCCTCTTTCGTCACAATTGAACACTTGTTCAGGTTTCAGTCCTTCACTGTTTATGTACTCCTTGAATTTATGCACATATTTTTCAGCCGCCTTGTGGTCCGAACTGGCAGCCTCACCATGCCTTACCACACTGTGTATGCCAGTACGGTTCTTAAATCTCTCAAACCAACCTTTGCTGGCCTTAAATTCACTCACATCACCACTATTTTCAGGCAATTTCTTTACCAGATCGTTGTGCAACTGCCTAGCCTTTTCACAAATAATCGAAGTCATAAGAGTATCTCCTGCTAATTGTTTCTCATTTATCCACACCAATAATAACTTCTCAACCTCTTCGAGTACTGGTGATCTCGTTTTTGTCAGCATAGTTAACCCCTTTGCAACAACAGCATCCTTGATTTCCTTTTTCTTGGCCACTATGGAACATATGGTTGTGTAGGGTTTCTTACATATCCTGGCCAGTTCGGCCGTGCTTGTTCCACTTTCATATTGTTCAATGATGTTTTTCTATAATTCAATCGTATTTCTCACCTTCTTTACCACAGGCTTGGCACTAGAAGCTTTCTTTGGAGCCATGGTAGCTTATTTAGCACTTGCAAGCACTAAAATGAGTGGAATATTATGAAATGTTTCGTAGGAGCATGTGAGTCGACCTTTGCTCACTGGTGAACAATGCCAGACTGGCTGCCGCCCCGGCTCACACCGTGTGTACGCGTCCCGGACGAACTACTACTCACGAGTCAACCTATGATTAGCGAGCCCATGTTTATACAAAAATATCCCTGTGATTTCCGAAATCTATGATTCCCGAGAACTACGAAAAGCGAGGGGCCACTGTATTCTGTGTTTCTAGTACAGGAAGGCCCCGCTTTACGGCGTTTCACTTTACGGCGTTCCGCTAATACGGACATTTCAAATTATGACCAAAACTCGCTATATGGCTCCCCCCACCTGACTTTCTAATACGGTCACCGTGCCCCACCCTGTTTGTTTACATTCTCCATGAGCTCAGTAAGCACTAAGTCTCTCCATTTATACTTATGTATACCTGTACCTAAATAAACTTGCATACTGTGCTGGCATGCAGGTACACATTAAAATTGGTAAGTGTCATGTCTCCAGACGTCATATTAGTAATGATAATAATAATCATCGAGTCATTTAAATGTCGTATATTACGTTAATATACACATTTTCATTAATCCATCCATGATATTTTTTTTCAAAATTATATAATAAACACGATGCATAACATATAAATAAGATAAATACACCCCACAGTAGAATAAATAAACATAAATGTGAGATGTAGCAGACGACTTGCACAAGTGACGCCATATTAGAAATGATAATAATAATAATGACAATACTCACCGAGTCTCATTAAATGTCGTATATTACGGTAATATACACAATTTCATTAATCCATCCATGATATTTTTTTCAAAATTATATAATAAACACGATGCATAACATATAAATAAGATAAATACACCCCACAGTAGAATAAATAAACATAAATGTGAGATGTGGTAGCAGACGACTTGCACAAGTGACGCCATATTAGAAATGATAATAATAATAACAATACTCACCGAGTCTCATTAAATGTCGTATATTACGTTAATATACACATTTTCATTAATCCATCCATGATATTTTTTTTTCAAAATTATATAATAAACACGATACATAACATAAAAAGATGATAAATACACCCCACAATAGAATAAATAAACATAAATATAAGATGTGGGAGCCACATAACATGTACAAGTGACGGCAAGAATAACATTTTCTCTAATCTAACATAAGAGAAAATGTGTTACTGGGGGTAACTGTAGAAAATTATTCCTTTCGTATGTATGTAAGTAAGTTTATTGAGGTATACACAAATACAGTTACATAGATTATCGTACATAACAACATACGTGTAGAGAACCTAGGATAACTCAAAAAAGTCAGTGTGACTTATTTCCATTGCCTTCACTCAGAGCTTCATTTCTTCTCAAAATGATGTTACATGAGAATGGGAGTGTTCTTCTTTATTAATTCTACCGTATCAATGTAGAGACAACCTGTACACAATGTAACTTGTACACAAACCAGACGTGTACACTTCGTTTGTTTACAAAACTTACGTTCGCCTGGTTTGTTTACATAACTCTGCGCCTGTCCCCTCTCATGTACTCATTCTTTCTCTCTCTCATTTATTCGTTTTATCTCATTTACTTACTCCTGACCCTACATTAAGACTACAAATATTTTAAGGTAAGTAATGAGTGAACTGTATATACATTTTATCGCTCTGGGATGCTTAAATATCATAGAATAGTATGTGTGGGTGGGGTGGCCTGGTAAGGTAGCCTGGCTATTACCATACATACCACACTTGATTTCTTACAATAAATACTACTTGTCTCACCCTAGATTAAGACTATAAATATTTTAAGGTAAGTAATGAGTGCACTATGTGTGTATTGTACTTTTTTATTGTTTTTTGATGCCTGGTTCTATTGCTAACTTAATATATGTTAGTGTAAACTTGTTATCTAGTGTTTGTATGCATTTATAAGTGGAAAAAAAGGGTGTTCCACTTTACGGCGGTTTCCGCTTTACGGCGGTAGCCTGGAACCTAACCTGCTGTATAAGTGGGGCCCTCCTGTACTTGGCAATATTATTGAAAATTCCAGACTTGGGGGCTTCTTGGAGCAGCCGTAAATATGGCAATGGGATTTTTAGGCATCTTGTGTGATGGTAATAGTAATTAGCAACACTCAGTGTGGCTTGTACTTGACTACTACCTGTATAAATCACTAATATGCCACCCCTTGCATATGACAGATAATCCATTGTGTTCAGTAGTATGCTCCTCGCTTTTCTATTTCATGATTACATGATAATAATTATTGTACACCTTGAAAGGACTTCTAAAGCTAATTAAACAGTCAAAGCAAAACTGAAGTACATTATGCAAACTTTCAAAGAAATTATCACATGACCCTTTCACTCTCCATCACATAGAACTACGTTATTGAGGTCAGGGTCCCTGACGTAGTTCTGTGTTATTGAATTCAGCTCTCTCAGGTAAGCTGTGAGTTGTAAATTTTGAACTCGATATTAGAGAATGGGCCTGAGCAGTGATTGTGCCCAGTACTAAAAAAAAATCTTGCCCCACACAATGCATGATGGGAAAACAAAACTTCTCATGTGTATAGTGTAAAATATGGATGGTCTTTTGGTTTTATTGACTCTTTTATAGTATCATTTGATAGAATAGAAGACATATTATTGAAATAGAGATGATTTTGATTTGTTTCAAGACTGGAAGTAGCTCAGATTAGAGGAAATGTTAGATTTTTGCCGATATTCCAATGGAAGGGTAAGGGTCCCTTACAACCCCCAGTCTGTTTTATTGGGTTTTAGTAGGTCTGATTCAATTATTGTGACACTGCAAACCATGACTAATCTTTCCTTGTTATACTATATTATTTGATGTATAGAGTAAATCTTTTATTTTTGTGTGAATAAGAATTCAAAATGGAAGGCAAGTGTAATATAGGAGAGGCCTCAGGATATGGTCAAGGACAGACAAGGTTATCTGCCTGATGAACTCATTCCACCTCTAAATCGACAGGATGGGACCACCTCTACTAGTAGTCAAGAGAAGGCGGACCTCTTTGCTGAACACTTTGCTACCAAAATGCAAGTTCCTGATCCAGCAAGGGACCCTCCTTGGCTAGCTGCAAGAACTGTGTCAAAACTGTCAGTGGTGACAATAAGGCAGGAGGAGGTGCATTTCCTTCTTAAATCGCTTGACCAAGAAAAGGCTGTGGGCCCCATACAAGTTGAGCCCAAGATTGTTGAGAAGATGTGCAGACCAGCTAGCAGCACCTCTAACTTGCATCTTTCAGCACTGCCTAGTACAGTGTAAATGGCCCTCTCTATGGAAAGAGGCAAATGTAGTCCCTGTTCACAAAAAGAAGAGCAGAGCAGAAATCAGCAACTACAGACCAGTGTCACTCCTGTCAATCACTGGTAAGATCCTTGAGACAATAATCTCAAGACAAATGACAGAGTTTTTTGACTACCACTCACTACTTTGTGATCGTCAATATGGCTTCAGGAAAGGCTACTCTGCTACTGATCTGTTGTTTAACCTCTCCACTAAGTGGCACCAGTCACTGGATGAATCCAAAGTCAGCTGTGTGGTAGCACTGGACATTGCTGGCACTTTCGACCGGGTGTGGCACCAGGGCCTCTTAGCAAAACTTCAAGCACTGGGAATTGCAGGCACTGCGCTATGTCTCCTCAGTGATTACCTTCATGGTAGATCTCTAAGTGTAGTTCTCAATGGAACGGAATCAGCAAGACATCCTATTGGGGCAAGTGTTCCACAAGGAAGCGTGCTGGGTCCATTGTTATGGAATGTCTACTTCAACGACCTTCTTCATCTCATCCCAGAATCACATGCATATGCAGACGACTGTACACTGACATTCACTTATCCAAGAGAAGAAATGCCAGCTGCTCTAAGCTACATCAATCACCAGCTGAGAGCTATATCAGCTTGGGGAAATAGATGGCAAGTAACATTTGCACCTGAGAAAATGCAAGTGATGATCGTCTCTAGGCACCATGATGGTAATGCTGGTGCAGTAGTAAGGATGAATGGGAGGGTGTTGGCACCTGGAGAAGAAGTTGATATCCTTGGGGTGAAATTTGACTCCAAACTAACCATGAAGAACCATGTTGTAAATCTTGCAAACAAAGCAGCCAGGAAGCATACAGCACTTCGCCGTATCTCGCATCTGCTTGACAGTAGGGGTTGCAAGATCGTGTATGAGGCACAAGTACGCTCACACCTTGAGTATGCTCCACTTTCTTGGTTTGCCTGCCCTCCCTCTCATCTGCAGAGCAAGACGTCTCATCTCTCACCTGGACCCATCCTGGATAGATCTGTCATTTCAGCAGAGCCTTCAACATAGGAGGGATGTGGGTGGCCTTACTGTTATGTACAAGGCCAATATTGTCAAAGTACCACACTTGGATCCACTTCGAGGACAGCGTGAAACAAGCTTTTATGCCACAAGACGGGCAGAAAGCAGCAACTTCACTCTGGCTGTACCCTTCTCCAGAACATCACTCCATCTGAGATCATACATACCCAGGATGACTCGAGTATGGAACACATTCGTACAGCATAATGATGTCAATGAGATAAAGTCAGTTGATCAAATGAAAATGCTGGCCCACAGGTGGCTCCAACTTCATCCTGTTCCCTACTTGTATGTCTCATAACAATAAAAATGCTTTCAAATGAGCTGATGTAGGTAACAGCTCTTAGCTTGCCAATAAAGATAGGAATCCCTAACCTGTAAATAGCTTGTCAATAAAGCTAGGGATCCTTAACCTTGTCAAACCCTGTGTAAAAAAAAAAAAAAACAGTTAATGTTTTAGTGCCAGGAATGTCTACATTGTTTATTATGAACTTTTATTTTTAAATTGTTGTTTTTTAATTGTGTAAAATTAGCCAAATTACCAACTTCTGTGCATTTTATATGGTAGCTGAAATAGTTGAATGTGCACTTTCTTGTGCTCATTTGCTTGAACAGCAAAATAGGTAATTTTTTCAAAGGGAATTGTCTTAAAATAGGACTCAAAGTGGGTGATATTTCTGCTGTGTAAACTATGCTGAGACTGCTAGTTTTTTTACGTTTGTAATTCCATAAGTTTTCTATCAAATTTCTTACTTTTGGTGTCATTACTATCAGGAAAAAAAGTTCTCTCCCATTTCAGAAAGAGAAATTTAAGAAAATGTTTACACTGATAGCAATATTAATTTTTGGGGGTCTGGACAGTGAAAAGGTTAAATAAGGATATAAATATCTGTTATAGGTAGAAGATTGGTAGACAGCAACCGCCCAGTGAGGTACTACCGTCCTGCCAAGTGAGTGTAAAACGAAAGCCTGTAATTGTTTTACATGATGGTAGGATTGCTGGTGTCCTTTTTTCTGTTTCATAAACATACAAGATTTCAGGTACATCTTGCTACTTCTACTTACACTTAGGTCACACTGAACATACATGTACAAGCATGTATATACACACACCTCTGGGTTTTCTTCTACTTTCTTTCTAGTTCTTGTTCTTGTCTATTTCCTCTTATCTCCATGGGGAAGTGGAACAGAATTCTTCCTCCGTAAGCCATACATGTCATAAGAGGCGACTAAAATGCCAGGAGCAAGGGGCTAATAACTCCTCCTCCTGTATATATTACTAAATTTAAAAGGCGAAACTTAAGTTTTTCCTTTTGGGCCACCCCGCCTCAGTGGGATATGGCTGGTGCATTGGAAGAAAGAAAGAATAAATATCTGTACACAGACTGAGCTTTTTGACACTTGCCATCTTTTCCCTTGTTTTTACTTATTACATTGTATTTATTTTCACTTAATTATTTTTATTTAGCTTTTGGGATTTTTCTTTGTTATTTCTGGCCTTTTCTTGTATTGCTCATAATTGATTTCTCTCTCTGATATCTTCAACTTTGTCTTTGTTTCCTCTATTTCATCACATTTTTCTGATTTTTCATTTTGTTTTATTAACCTCTTAACTGTTCAAATGTGGATCTATGTTCTTTGCCCAGTGCTCCGAATATTTTGATTTTTTTTTTAAATGAAGAGGACATTTTTTTTACATGTGATAATCTAAAAAAAAAAATTTTTTTAGAGTCAGTACTTACAGAGTTATAGGGCCGCAAAGTAAGTGCTTCTCACTCACCTGAGGGCAACATGAAGTGCTGCCGTTTGCAGAAGTGTTGCTGATATACCTTTTTTCGTCATTTTTTTTTTTAACTTATATAATTTTTATGTTCTGATTGCAATTTGTAGTAGTTCTTGTGATTTCATTGCCAGTCCTTCTTCTGGCACTAATACAGTGGACCCCCAGTTTACGATATTATTTCATTCCAGAAGTATGTTCAGGTGCCATTACTGAACGAATTTGTTCCCATAAGGAATACAGTGGACCCCCGGTTAACGATTTTAATCCGTGCAAGAGGGGTAATTGTTATGCGAAATAATCGTTATGTGAATGAATTTTCCCCATAAGAAATAATGGAAATAAAATTAATCCGTGCAAGACACCCAAAAGTATGAAAAAAAAATTTTTTTTACCACATGAAATGTTAATTTTAATACACACAAACTGAAAAAGGCATGCACACTTACATGACACTTACTTTTATTGAAGATCTGGTGATGATTGATGGGATGGGAGGAGGGGAGAGCATTATCTTTTACTGTTTAGAAGGGGAACCCCCTTCCATTAGGACTTGAGGTAGCAAGTCCTTTTCTGGGGTTACTTCCCTTCTTTTTAATGCCACTAGGGCCAGCTTCAGAGTCACTGGACTTCTTTCGCACAAGATATCTGTCCATGTGGCCTGTACCTCTCGTTCCTTTATTACTTGCCTAAAGTGTTTTCACATCATTGTCAGTGTACAGGTTCCCAAAACACGGCTTGCAATAGCTTTTGTGAGGGTGATTTTCATCCATGAAGGTTTGCACTTCAAGCCACTTTGCACAGTTTTCCCTTTATCTTTGTAGTAGGCAACTTCTTCAATTTCTCTCTCCCCTCCTTCTGAACCAGTTTCCCCAGGTCTGGCCTCTTGCTCTTGAAGTTGATCTATCAGCTCATCAGTGGTTAGTTCTTCATTGTCCTCCCCCAAACCAACTCTTCCACATCCTCCCCACTAACCTCCAACCCCAAGGACTTTCCCAATGCCACAATGGATTCCTCAACTGGCATAATCCTCTCAGGGTTAGCCTCAAACCCTTCAAATCCCTTTTGTCTACACATTCTGGCCACAGTTTCTTCCAAGCAGAGTTCAAGGTCCTCTTAGTCACTTCCTCCCAAGCCTTACCTATAAGGTTTACACAATTGAGGATATTAAAGTGATCTCTCCAAAACTCTCTTAGAGCCCATTTTGAGTTTCTGAGGTCATTACAAAGCACCTTTCAAACAGAGTTTTTGTGTACAGTTTCTTGAAGTTGGAAATGACCTGCTGGTCCTTTGGGCTGCAGGAGAGGAGTGGTTTTAGGAGGCAAAAACTTCACCTTAATGAAGCTCATGTCCCATAAAGTCGCTCTGCCACGTCTGTTGGATGACCAGGGGCATTGTCTAACACCAGGAGGCACTTAAGTTCTAATTTCTTTTTTAGTTAGGTAATCTTTCACATTGGGGGGAAATGCATGGGGGTAACCAGTTATAGAAAAATTCCCTAGTGACCCATGCCTTACTGTTTGCCCTCCACAGCACACACAAATTATCCTTGAGGACATTCTTTTGCCTGAACGTCTGGGAGTTTCAGAGTGATTTCACTAATAAAGGCTTCACTTTGCAATCACCAGTGCATTGGCACACATGAGAAGAGTAGCCTGTCTTTCATAGGCTTATGTCCTGGGAGTGCCTTTTCCTCCTGAGTAATGTAGGTCCTGCTTTGGGATTTTCTTCCAAAACAGGCCTGTTTCATCACAATTAAACACTTTTTCAGGTTTCAGTCCTTCAGTTTCTATGTACTCCTTGAATTCCTGCACATATTTTTTAGCCGCTTTGTGGTCCGAACTGGCAGCCTCACCATGCCTTATCACACTAGGATGCCACTACGCTTCTTAAATCTCTCAAACCAACCTTTTCTGGCCTTAAATTCACTCACATCATCACTAGTTGCAGGCATTTTTTTAATTAAAACCTCATGCAACTTCCTAGCCTTTTCACATATGATCGCTTGAGAGACGCTATCTCCTGCTACTGTTTTTCATTTATCCACACCAATAAGAGTCTCTCAACATCTTCCTCACTTGCGATCTTTGTTTCGAAAACCCGTTTAAACCTTTGGCAAGAACAGCTTCCTTGATTGTCTTTTTGGTGCCCACAATAGTAGCGATGGTTGATTTGGGGTTTCTTGTACAACTTGACTAGGTCGGCGATACGCACTCCACTTTCATACTTATCAATGATCTCTTTCTTCATTTCAATGGGAATTCTCACCCTTATTGGTGTACGGTTGGCACTAGAAGCTTTCTTGGGGGCCCATGGTCACTTATTTTCCAGAAACAGCACCGAAAACACTGTAATAATACGAAATATTCCGAGTGTATGCTTGGATGTTACCGCGGAGGCTGGCTGGTAAACAATGGCACGGGCGGCACATGTGAGGCTGGCTGAGGGCGCACATTGGACGCGTCTCGGACGAAAATCGGTGAGCGGGTTTTTAATCGGTATGCGCGGCAAAAATTTTGCGATTAAAGTAAGCGGTATGCGAAATAATCGGTATGTGATGCCATCGTTATGCGGGGGTCCACTGTATTGTGAATTAGATTAGTCCATTTCAGATCCCCAAACATACACGACAAACGCACTTACATAAATACACTTACATAATTGGTCGCGTTGGCAGGTGATCGTAAAGCGGGGGTCCACTGTATTATGTACTGAAATAGTACAGCCTCTCCTCACTTAACAACGGAGTTCCATTCCTAACACCACATCGGTAAACGAATTCATCACTAAGTAAGGAGTATACTATAATGGTAGGGGGAGTTTGTGTCAAGCATCTTTCATGTTTTTTTATTGTCGCCTTTGCACCATTTATAACACTTTAAGTATATTTTTTAAATGTTTATACAGTAGTGTACTGTATATTATAATAAACAGAATAGAGGAAATGAGCTCTGATATACATTATTTAGGTATGCATACTGGTCAGAGAGCCTTTTGTAAGTCCAAGTCATCATTATCGAGTACGTTGTTAAGTGAGGAGAGGCTGTACTCAAATACAGTGGACCCCCGGTTTACGATCAGCTCCCAATGCGACCAATTATGTAAGTGTATTTATGTAAGTGCATTTGTATGTGTATATTTGGGGGTCTGAAATGGACTAATCTAATTCACAATATTCCTTATGGGAACAAATTCGGTCAGTACTGGCACCTGAACATACTTCTGGAATGAAATAATATCGTAAACCGGGGGTCCACTGTCAAATAATGATTACAGAGTGTACCACTAGAACGCCTAGCATGGCTAGGCATTTCGGGCAGACTTAGTTTAATTCTTTATTTTAAAATATTACAAATTATGAGGTAAGTTGGTATTATGGCTAAGTGACTAAATACTAGTTTGTGAGTTTAGCAATGTGAATGCTTTTGTTTTGGCACAGTACATAGTTTCAGTATTGGAGTATCATAGGATTCATTATTTTAAGATTGAGATTAATATTTCTGTTTATGGTCAAATGGGTGAGTGAGTGTAAGTGTGAACCACCAGGTGGTATTAGTGTAGTTAGTTGATGGGGTTTATCAGGGAGATAAGATGTTTTCTAATGGTAGTTTTGAAGGTGATGAATGTGTCTGCAGTTCTAGAGTTCTCAGGTAGGGTGTTCCAGATTTTAGGGCCTTTGAATTTTTGTAAAGGTTTAGTCGGACATGGGGAATGTCGTAGAGATGTTTGTGTCTGGTGTTATGCCTGTGGGTTCTGTCACAACTATCAAGAAAGCATTTTAGGTCAAGGTTGATGTTGGAGTTTAAGGTCCTGTAGATGTAGATTGCACAGTAGTAAGTGAGGATGTACTGAACAGGGAGTAAGTTTAGATCTATGAAGAGTGGGGGGGTGTGTTGCCAGGGATGGGATTTAGTGATTATTCTTACTGCAGCTTTTTGTTGGGTTATTATTGGCTTTAGGTGTGTTGCTGCAGTTGATCCCCAAGCACAAATAGCATAGGTGAGGTATGGATAAATAAGTGAGTGGTATAGTGTGAGAAGGGCATTTTGCGGCACGTCGTATCGCATCTTGGAGAGGATCCCAACTGTTTTGGATACTTTTTTGGTTATGTGTTGGATATGGGTGCTGAAATTCAGGTTGTTGTCAAGATATAGGCCTAGGAATTTGCCCTCATTATGTCTGTTAATTAGAAAGTTGTCGATCTTAATGTTAATTTGTGCATCTCCTGCTCTGCTACCAAACATAATATAGTAGGTTTTGTCAGTGTTAAGCGTAAGTTTATTGGCTGTCATCCAAGTTGATATTTTGATCAGCTCCTCGTTAACAATGGTGTTGAGGGTGGCAAGATTAGGGTGAGAGATGACAAGTCGTGTCGTCAGCAAAGAGAATGGGTTTCAGGTGTTGGGATACGTTTGGAAGATCATTGATGTATATGAGGAAGAGCAGGGGACCAAGGACACTTCCCTGCAGAATTCCAGTATCAAGTGGCCGTGTTGTTGATGCTGTGTCTTTAATGGTAACATACTGATACCTATTAGTAAGGTAAGATTTGAAATAAGCAAGCGCATGGCCTCTTATACCGTAATGGTCAAGTTTGTGGAGTAGGATGTCGTGGTCTACTGTGTCAAAAGCTTTTCTTAGGTCAATAAAAATTCCTAGTGGATATTCCTTATTTTCCAATGCTGTGTAAAGCAGATCTAGCATTTTTATGATTGCATCATTAGTGCTTTTATTTTTCCTAAATCCAAATTGGCAGGGGTTGAGTATGTTTTGTGCTGTTATAAATGAATATAGTCTCCTGTGCACGAGTTTCTCAAAGATTTTGGATAGCAATGGTAAGTTTGATATTGGCCTATAGTTGTTTAAGTCTGTAGGGTCACCACCTTTATGTATTGGTGTAACCCTTGCCATCTTGAGTAGTTTCGGGAAGGTGCTAGTTTCTAGTGACTTGTTAAAAAGTAATGAAATAGCATGCGAAAGGATATGGGCCGCTCGCTTGTACAGTAATGGTTGGACATAACAGATTCCCTGAGTTGTTTTTAAGCGACTTTATAATCTCGGTGACTTCCGAGGGCTCAGTTGGTGGAAGATAGAAGGAATTTGGGAAATTCCCATCTAGGTAGTCCCTGGCATGGGCATTAGTATGTGGGATTTTATTGGCGAGATTAGATCCTATGGTTGAGAAGAAGTCGTTTATCTTGTTAGCTGTGTCATTGGGATGTAGTGGTGTTTCATTAGGTTTAGTTAGGACAATATTCTTGTTTTTTTTTCAGTTTGTTAGTCCCTAGAATCTGAGAGAGTGTTTTCCAGGTCTTTTTTATATCTCCTCTAGTGTCTGTGAATCTACTGGAGTAGTATAGTTGTTTGGCTTTCTTTATTACTTTGGTGAGAACTGATGAATAGTGTTTAAGAATATCTTGGTGTATTAAGCCCTGTCTATATTGCTTTTCATATTGGTGTTTCTTGTCATTGGATTTCAGAATGGTGCTTGTTAGCCATGGGCAACCAAGCCGTTTGTTTGTGATCTGTTTCGTTTTTATAGGACAATGTTTGTTGTATAGTCTAAGTAATTTGTTAAGAAAAATGTCTGTCCAGTCATCAATACCATTGGCCTTGGAGAATTCTGTAGGCCAGTCAACAATCTCTAGGTCAGTTGTGAACTTCCTTATTGAGGCCTCGTCATGGAGTCTAAATGAGACTTTGTTGTATTCAAGTGGTGGTTTATTAATGTTTGTCAGGAGGAAGGTAGGGTAGTGGTCTGTAGTGCTATCTGTGATTATCCCTGATTTAAGGGGGGCTAGTATATTGGTCCATATGTGGTCTATTTTGGTTGCACTTGTCTCAGTGAGCCTGGTTGGTTTAGTTATTGTTGGTATGAGAAGTGTGTTGTTCATATTGTTGATGAAATCAGTTACAGGCTGATCATCTAGTAAGCCAAGGTTGATGTTGAAGTCTCCAGCTAAGAGAAGGTGGGGCTTATTCATTTGTCTGTTTGTTATTAGTGACTTTAATTTCTCACTGAAATTTGGGATGTTTGTGTGAGGTATCCGGTAAATGGCACCGATTGTTATAGGTGTCTTAAGTTTTTTTACAGTAAAATTAGCAAAAATGTATTCCCCATATTCATCACTAAAGCAAGTGGTGCTAATACAAGATAATTGGTTAGAGTAATAGATTGCAATACCACCCCAACTTGGTTTGGTCTGCAGTTGTGAATTGCTGTGTATCCTGGTAGAGGGTAGATATCTATTGTGTCCTGCTTAAGCCAGGTCTCAGTAAGAATAATGCAGGAGAAGGGTGTCTTTAGTGATTCAAGGAGTGCCAGGAGGTCATCATAGTGTTTGCTTAAGGACCTGATGTTGTAGTTAAGTACTGAGAGGCTTTTAGCATTGTTTAGGATAGTGCTGGCTTGTGATGCTGTGTAATAAAGGCAGTTACTTTCCAATAGGTTTTGATTGGGTGTCAGATTATGGAGGTTTAGATCAGGGTCAACGTGATCAATCATCTTCTTGGTTTAAATTATGGTTATTTATATCCTGAGTTATGTGTTGAGTTCTAGTACTGATATCTGTAGTGGTGGGAAGCTTGGATAAGTATATAGCTAGAGTATTTTGGTCATATAGAGTATAGTCACTACTACACATAATGAAGTTGATGTTGTCTATGTGTTGTGCTGGAATGAACTAAAGTACAACTAGGTATAAACTAGTAATATAAAAATACAAATTTAAAATAGAACAAGACTCTCACTTGTAATTGCACTAAGGTCTAATATAATGACTTTTGTGGAGTCTATGTTTTGAGCTAGAATGAGCTATAGTACAACTAGATTTAATCTAGTAATATGAAAATAAAAATTAAAAATAGTATCATGTGGGAGTTCGAACACGTGGATAGGGTAAAGTAATACTTACGTAGGCTGGAAGTACATATAATTATGGATAATGTGGGGAGCGCCCTAACAGCCGTAACCTTGTCTCCTTGCTCACTCTCGTAACACTGACTCGCCGCCCACAGTACCCATATGTGAGGGGGTCTTTGAATACTGCTGTGGTCAGCACAATATGAATACAGACAGTGACTCAGGCAAAGACGGTTGGTAGTGAGTCATCTACTGGTACACTGGTTACTGGTAACTGGTTACTACTACTGAGAGCGACCATTTATCATGTGGGAGTTCGAACACGTGGATAGGGTAAAGTAATACTCACGTAGGCTGGAAGTACGTATAATTACGGATAATGTGGGGAGCGCCCTAACAGCAGTAACCTTGTCTCCTTGCTCACTCTCGTAACACTGACTCGCTGCCCACAGTACCCATATGTGAGGGGGTCTTTGAATACTGCTGTGGTCAGCACAATATGAATACAGACAGTGACTCAGGCAGAGACGGTTGGTAGTGAGTCATCTACTGGTACACTGGTTACTGGTAATTGGTTACTACTACTGAGAATAGCACCAGTCTCTCACTAGTAATTGCAATATGGTCTAATATAATGAATTTGGTATTGACTATAGTACAACTGAGTTTAATCTAATATAAAAAAGGCACAAGACTCTCAATTGTAATTGAACTAAGGTGTTATATAAGTTGTTTACAAGAATTAGAGTATAACTAGATTTAAATTGACAAGATAAAATATACAAGTTAAGGTAGCAAAAGAATAAAAAAAGTAGAAAAAAAAAAAAAGATATATGAGGTAGTTGGTACTAGTTAGCAAAAGATAGTTAACCCTTTGAGGGTCGACAGGCCCTCTCCGAAACTCGTTCTCAGGGTCGGCCAAATTTAAAAAAAAAAAAATTATTTTCTCTTATGAAAAGATAGAGAATCTTTTCCCGATCATAACGACACCAAAAGTTTGAAATTTGATAGAAAACTTAGGGAATTATGCTCTCGCAAAGTTAGCGGTCTCGGCGATGTTTACGGATCGGCGATTTTGCCCACTTTGAGCCCCATTTTCGGCTAATTTCACTGTACTAGTCGACGAAAAACATAAATATTTCGCTAGAACTCCATTTTTTCTATCGAATGGGTGCAAGAAACCACCCATTTATAAATTCAACTATCCAGTACAGTGGTCAGAATTTAGCAATTTGCCAATTTCACACAAATTTCAAAGATGCCAATTTCGAAATAGGGTCCAGAATAAACAAGAAAGACATTCCTGGCACTAAAATGACATTTCCTCTAGTCATTAGTCACGTCTCAAGGCCCCTCTTATATTCTTTTGCTTTCCACTTTGAATTTTTATTCTCACAAAAAATATAAGATTTACTGTTATGCAGACTACTGCATTAGTGTAAAAAATGGTATAAATATTATTGGTGCACTTGTGAAAGAATATTAGACTCACCAGTTGACGTGTATTGCACGCTTGGCACGATTTGTTTACTTTTGAAGTTTGGTAAAAATCGAACATTTCTGCTACTTTGAGCTCAATTTCAAGGCACCTTTCATTGTAAAACCAGTCAAAATCATCTCAATTTCAGTAATATGTCTTCCATTCTATAAAATGAGACCAAGAAAACTAGAATACAACAATAAATACTATACGAAAATACACTGCAAAGTCGCTGATTTATTAAAAAAAAAATGGAAAAAGTTTTTTTTTTCTCATTATGCACCGTGTGCTGCAGGATTTTTTTTAGACTGTGCACACTGACCACAAGACCCATTCTTTCATATGAAGGCCTACCAGCTTTCTCCCACTAGATTTGAGGTCGCTAGAATTTATGAGTACTAGTACGTCAAAAACCCCTACGCATAAGACGTACTAGTACGACGAAAACCCTCAAAGGGTTAAGGGCCTTGAATAATAATATAATTGAAATATACACTAATTGCACACACAATATAGTCACTAAGATATGAAACAATCTTAGAGTAGGAATTATAAACTTATAATATAAAAATACAAATTGAAATGGTACTTGCAATTGCACTAGAGTCTGGTATAGGTTGTTGACAAGATCAAGAGTATAAGTAGATTTAAATTGACAAAATAAAATTCACAATTAAAGTACCAAAAGAATAATAGTAAAAAATAAAAATGGTAATGTCTTGGTTATAATATGATAGTAAGATGGTAGACAGGTACACAGGTACAAAGGAAAATATAAAGGTTGGAGTTGAATATGCAAACTTGATAATTTGGCAACAAAATGTTATGGGAAATATAAAATAATGTTTAATGTACAAAAGTAAAATTGACTGGTAGTAAATATGGTGTTTAATAAAATTTTAGTAAGTAATAATGATTACAAAAAAAGTGAAAAAGTAATGTTTATTTCATTCAATATTGCACTGGTAGTTATACTTGAGATTATATGGCAGTACAAGGTAATTAAGAGTAATCTAGGATAGTAAATGTGGTATTAAAACAGGTAAAGGTAATTAGACAAGTAATGGTTATTAACCCTTTGAGGGTTTTCGTCGTACTAGTACGTCTTACGCGTAGGGGTTTTTGACGTACTAGTACTCATAAATTCTAGCGCCCTCAAATCTAGTGGGAGAAAGCTGGTAGGCCTTCATATGAAAGAATGGGTCTATGTGGTCAGTGTGCACAGTCTAAAAAAAATCCTGCAGCACACAGTGCATAATGAGAAAAAAAAAACTTTGACCATTTTTTTGGAATAAATCAGCGACTTTGCAGTGTATTTTCGTATGGTATTTATTGTTATATTCTAGTTTTCTTGGTCTCATTTTATAGAATGGAAGACATATTACAGAAAATGAGATGATTTTGACTGGTTTTACAATGAAAGGTGCCTTGAAATTGAGCTCAAAGTAGCAGAAATGTTCGATTTTACCAAACTTCAAAAGTAAACAAATCGTGCCAAGCGTGCAATACACGTCAACTGGTGAGTCTAATATTCTTTCACAAGTGCACCAATAATATTTATACCATTTTTTACACTAATGCAGTAGTGTGCATAACAGTAAATCTTATATTTTTTGTGAGAATAAAAATTCAAAGTGGAAAGCAAAAGAATATAAGAGGGGCCTTGAGACGTGACTAATGACTAGAGGAAATGTCATTTTAGTGCCAGGAATGTCTTTCTTGTTTTATTCTGGACCCTATTCGGAAATTGGCATCTTTTGAAATTTGTGTGAAATTGGCAAAATTGCTAAATTCTGACCACTGTACTGGATAGTTGAATTTCATAAATGGGTGGTTTCTTGCACCAATTCGATAGAAAAAATGGAGTTTTAGCGAAATATTCATGTTTTTTGTCGACTAGTACAGTGAAATTGGCCGAAAATGGGGCTCAAAGTGGGCAAAATCGCCGATGCGTAAACATCGCCGAGACTGCTAACTTTGCGAGAGCATAATTCCGTAAGTTTTCTATCAAATTTCAAACTTTTGGTGTCTTTATGATCGGGAAAAGATTCTCTATCTTTTCATAAGAGAAAATAATTTTTTTTTTTTTTTAAATTTGGCCGACCCAGAGAATGAGTTTCGGAGAGGGCCTGTCGACCCTCAAAGGGTTAAGTTTTCTGACTCTATACAGGAGGTTCTGACGTTTTTTGGTAAGACACTCGTTTATGTATACCTCTTTCTTTACTTTAATAGATGCAGTCACAAACACAGTGACAAGTGAACATTTTCACCTACCCTTGTCACATACTATTGTCTAGAAATGTATCCAGAGTATTTATAGGTCCCAGCAATGTTTTGGATATGCAGGAGTATATAATAATAATAATAATAATGTTTACTTAAAGCATGGTGTAAGACAAGTGTCACTCCAGTGCTGACAGTGCAGCAGTGGAATGACATTTGATAATCTTGCACTGCCTTGGCTTTATTTATTTTCATTGTTACACATAAACATGTCTGTCTGTCTAGCTCTCCAGTTATCTCTGTCTCTGCTTATCTGTCTTTCTGTCTCTGCTTATCTCTTTCTGTCTCAGAGCGACTCATGAGCCAACAGGTATCACACATGATGCAGAGTAGTCACGTCTGATTCCTGAACAAATGAAAATGCGTATTACTTGCCAGTCATGCTTATTATGCATTGCATGTATCTGCAAGCACAGTATATCCTAGGTAATGTACACTATGTATAATTGTATTTATGTGTACAGATAAAGAGATAGAGACAGAGATACAGACACAGACAGATGTAAGATAGAGACAGCCAATCAGCCAGCCAGCCAGCTGGTCAGCCAGCAGGCCAGCCAGCCATGCCGAACACGTATTACATGTTTCAGAATTGTTTCTCTTACTGGGTGCAGGTGTGGAGGAACATTATGCCAGATGGACACTACCAGTGTGTACCAAAAAAAAAGGAATGTTGCACAATGAGTACACAAGGGTTATATTGATGTTTTTGAAATTTCCTAGACCATTGTGGCCACATCTACCTCAAAGCCACTAAATTCGGTCAACATCACTTTCCTCTTAAAAGGGAAGTGTTAATACAACATGACAATCAGTGAATCCCATGTGTAGCCAAGTCAGTATGCTCTAATCTGGTTGTTTCATTTGATCTGGTGCCCCACAAGGAACTAGTGGTCCCAGATTTATTTATACTGCACACAGCCCATAGGTCTATGGCTTTGAAGCTAGGTCCAAACCATAGATCTAACACCGTGAGCTCAGACACTCAATAACCTGTGAGTTGTAAATTTGGGCCTAGATATGCGAAATACATCTAAGTAGATAAGAAATTCCACCACATAAAACAAATCCTGCAGCATCAGTGCATAATAGAGAAGAAAACTGCGACTGTAATTATGGATTAAAACAGTGACTGCGGTTTTTTTTACAGTTGTATCATGATTCTGTCTCAATTTGATGGGAATGGAAGATATAGAAATAGAGGTGAATTTATATTGGTTAGTACCTGAAAATGGCTTGAAAATGAGCACAAATAACGAAAATGCTCAATTTTTTGCCTGATTCTTCAGGAATAAACAAGTCAAATATGCAGCATCTGGTAGGTCTAATCCATGTTCACACGAATATGCGATATTATTTATACAATTATTACAATATTGCATAACAGTAAATCTTCTATTTTTAGGTGTGAATAAAAAAATTCATTAGTGAATAAAAATAATGGGAATTCATTGTAAAGCCTCAAAACATAACTAATGAACGAGGCAATGTGTTAGTTTTAGTCAGGAAGTGCCTGAATTGTTTATTTGGACCCTATTTTGAAAATTGGAATATTTTGAACTTTGGTGATAAATTGGCCTAAATAACCAATTTCCAATCACTTATTGGGTCGTTGAAACAGTTGACTGGGCTTTTTCTTGTGCTCAGTCAATAAAATATAAATACTAGTAGAAATAGCTAAGAATTTGTCATATGGAATAATGTAATTGGCCTAAAATGGAGTCAAATTCGAAAATTGTCAATGCATCAATATCGCTGATGCACAAAATCACGAGAGCAAAAGTTTCATCAGTTTTTCCCACCAAAATTTCGGACTTTTTGTTTTATTTACCTCAGAAAAGTTTTCTCTTATCATTTTCATAAGAAAAAACAAGAATTTTTTTTTTTTTAAATTCTGGACCCTGCTTCACTTTGGAGATTTTGGCTCAGACCCTTAATGGTTAAAACCCATTCTAATACTGAGCAGGCATATCATGTCAATCATGCCAAAATTTGAGGCAGGAAAATTAAAAACTTCATATACTTTGGACGTGCCGCAGTAACAATGAAAAGATTCTATGTTTGACAGTTTAGGGGTTAAATGCTACTATCCTTTTTTCCACTATCCACCTTTTTAGCACCAGTATTCTATTTTATTTCTTGTGTTAACACAAATTGGTTATCTTAAGAAAGGCCTTTTCCAACAGCCTGTACCTACGGGCCTTAATAATGAATTCTTTGGCGACTTGTGATGTCTTGGCGGTGTCGCCTTGGAGAAGGAGAGTTCACACATGACAATCAAGTCAAGTTATAAAGTTGAAGCAGAAAAGGAAAACGCATCGACGTTGGACCCGTTGGAAGTAAAGTTTAACCTCCTATGAAGTAGATTCGCTAATATATATATATATATCCTTTTTTGCATAATAAGTAATTTTAATGGTGTTGCAGTGGTAATCCTTCTGAGAGGTAATTTTTTTTTTTTTTTTTTTGAGAGTTTCTTTTCTTTTCATTGTTTTATTTCTAAAAATGTCTTTTATTCCGTAAAGTATTGACCATTTTTTCCTACCAAGGCAATATGACTAAATGAATGAAACATATTTACAATTGCTCATTCCCAGCAATCAATCCAAGAGTGCCTGGACATCACAAATCTAGACAGTCACAGATTTTCAGTGCCTCCACTTCTCCTTTACATTTAATCCTTTCACTGTCACATAGATCTACATCATTGACACGAGATCTGCATTTTGAACACAGTTCCCTCAGATAAGCTATGAGTGGTAAACTGTGGCCTAGACATGAAAGAATTGGTCTGTGCAGTGGGTGTGCACAGTATAAAAATATCCTGCCACGTGTAGTGCATGTTTGTAAAATCTAAACTGACCCTGTGTTTGATTTAAAAAAGTTACTTTGAGGTGTTTTTATTGGCTGCTTCTTAATTTTATACGATAGAATTGAAGATATTTGGCTCAAAATAGCAGAAATATTTGATTGTATTGAGGATGGGTTTTTATAGCTTTGATTCAGTTATTGGGATGCCATAAACTGTGACGAGTCATTTCTGGTTACACAGGTCCGCCATCACAAATCCGGCAATCAGTTATTCGGTTCCTTCAGTTATTCGGCACTAATTTTGGGAAGCATAATTTCAAATTTCCAGGGTCGCCACACCAACCTGCTGGTACTGTTTGGTGGCACTACTTGCTGCATAAGTCATTCCAATTTCTTTTTCTCCATTTATTGTTTTAACCTGCTTACTTTTAGCTGTAGCAATTGTTCCAATGAATACAAGAAATGCTTCTCATTATGTAAAGCACCTACACAGTACATTATCCATTAACACTTTGAGGGTTTTGGTCGTACTAGTACGTCTTACGCGTAGGGGTTTTTGACGTACTAGTACTCATAAATTCTAGCTGCCTCAAATCTAGTGGGAGAAAGCTGGTAGGCCTTCATATGAAAGAATGGGTCTATGTGGTCAGTGTGCACAGTCTAAAAAAAATCCTGCAGCACACAGTGCATAATGAGAAAAAAAAAACTTTGACCATTTTTTTTAATAAATCAGCGACTTTGCAGTGTATTTTCGTATGGTATTTAATTGTTGTATTCTAGTTTTCTTGGTCTCAATTATAGAATTGAAGAACAAATAACAGAAATTGATATGATTAATGACTAGTTTTACAATGAAATGTGCCTTGAAATTGAGTCAACGTAGGCAGAACTGTTCGATTTTTTAACCAACTTCAAAAGTAAACCAATTCATGCCAAGCGTGGCCATTACACTCAACTGGTGAGTCAAATATCTTTCACAAGTGCACCCAATAAATATTTTAACCATTTTTTTACAACTAATGCAGTGTCTGCATAACATAAATCTTATATTTTGTTGTGAGAATAAAAAATTCAAAGTGAAAGCAAAAGAATATAAAGGGGGCTTGAGACGTGACTAATGACGAGAAATGTCATTTTAGTGCTCAGGATGTCCTCTCTAGTTTAATCTGACCCAAAAAAAAAAATCTGAAATTGGCATCTATAGAAATTTGTGTGAAATTGGCAAAATTGCTAAATTCTAACCACTGTACAGGATAGTTGAGTATCATAAAAGATGGTTTCTTGCACCCTTCGATAGAAAAAATTGGAGTTCTAGCGAAATTAATTCATGTTTTTGTCGACAAGAACAGTGGGGGGAAAATATTATTTTTGGGCCGAAAATGGGGCTCAAAGTGGGCAAAAACGCCAAAGCGTAAACCATCACCGAGACCCACCCGCGCCGTCTAAACTTATCACATAATTCGCGTTCGAGAGCATAATTCCGTAAGTTTTCTATCAAATTTCAACTTTTGTGTGTCTTTATGATCGGGAAAAGATTCATCTATCTTACATAAGAGAAAAATAATTTTTTTTTTTTTTAATTTGGCCGACCACCGAGAACGAGTTTCGGAGGGGCCTTTTGGACCCTCAAGGTTAAAGATAAGGTGGTTCTTTAGAAGCTCACTGTGGTTGCCATGAGCTCAGTCCTCATGAAGCAGGAGAATATGCTTTAATTATTTATCTATTATTTACAATTTGAGCACACATACAGAGGTACAAAAAAATACAGATAAGAGCAGCATGCCAAAGCCACTTATACTATGCAAAGCATTACGGGCTGGCTTACAAAATTACTTACGATAACTAAGCAATGATGAAATCAGTGATAAAACATTAAATGTAAACAGATTATTATACAAGCACAAGTGAGGTATTTACAAAAGACAGGTCATATGGTTGCATGCAATGTTTGTACATTCAGTCATATTGAGTATTCTGTTAGGTATGTATTTAAAAAATAAAGTTAGATAGGGTTTTAGGTATTAACATTTATGTGATATAATGTGAGAAACATTTAAGATATACAATTTATAAGGTTCAGTTCTTTCAGTATTTATTTGGTTTTGGTTGAGTAAGTGATCTTGAGAAGAGACTTTAATTTATAAACGGTAGGTTTTCTTTATATTTACAGGTAATGAATTCCAGATTTTTGGGCCTTTTATGTGCATTGAGTTTTTTTGCATATAGTGTGCGATGACACGAGGAACATCAAAGCGGGATCTGTGCCTTGAAGTTAAGGTCATTGTTCCGTTGAGGTTGGCAAGATGTTTGAGGGCGAGGGTTAATATCAGAGTTAAGTTTTCTATATATGTAATAGGAGCAGGTAATCAGTATGGAGTTTTGTATGGTGAGTAGGTTTTAGTGTATTGAATTTGGTGAGTGTGCTGCCTGTAGTGGAGAATTGTTATCATTCAACTGCAGGCCTTTTTGTTGGGTAATTAGTGCCCCCTGAGATGGTCAAATTGTTGTTGAGCCTCCCATGCACAAATTCCATAGGTGAGATAGGGGTAAATAAGAGAGCGATATAGGGCCAGGAGGGCTGACTGTGCAATAGTGTGGTTTTGAGTTATTGCGAAGCATTTGTAGGTCATTTATGTATAGGAAAAGAGAAGAGGGCCAAGAACCTTCCCTGTGGGACACCAACTGTAATTGGTGTCTAAGAGTTTGGGCCCATATGCGTACACATATTGGCTTCACTTTGCTGAGGTATGACTTGAGGTTAGTTGAGGGAGTGCCCCTCTAATACCATAGTGCTGCAATTTTACCGTGGAGCAAGTCATGGTCAACTGTATCAAAAGCTTTACGTAAGTCCAAAGAAGACCCAGTGGGAACTTCTTTTTCTCTATTGAGTGTATATATGTTCTACAGGTGTAACAAGCATCATTATATTTTTATTTAGGCCTGAATCCAAATGGCAGGGTTGAGTATGTTTTGGGAGATAAGGTAGGAGTAGATCGTTTATAATTAATTTTTTCGAAGATTTTTTCGAGAGAGTGTAAGTTGATATAGGGCCTATAGTTTATGCAACTCTGTTTTGGACTCCCTCCTTTTGTGAATCGGAGTGACCCTGCTATTTGAGTACCTGTAGGGAAGGTGGAGTGATCAATGTATTTTGTTAAAGAGTGTTGCAATGATTGGATAGCACTTGTTACACTTTTTGTATATCAAGGGTGGTAAGTATTTAAAATCCCTGCCTTGTTTTTTAGTGCTTGATAATAAGGGAGACTTCGTATGGTTAGTCCGCAGCTAGGAACAGTGTGTTCGGTAGTTGCCGTGAGGTCGTCTTTGGTGGTATCTGAGCTTGGGAATTTATTGGCCAGGTTTTGGTCCTATAAAAAAAAAGTGGAGAAAAAATCATTGAGTCTGTTTGCTGTTTACGTTGCGTGGGTTTTGGGTTATCTGATTTTGCTAATTTTAATTTTCGCTATTTCGTGATTATCTTTTTTGTTCCCAGAATTTCTGATAGGGTTTTCCAGGTCCTTTTTTATATATCACCCCTCGAAAGATTGATAATCTGTTCTCATAAATACAATTTTTTGCCCTCTATGATCAGGCTGGTTAGGATTGACGAGTAACGTTTTGTTTGGTCCTCCTGGTTATGTGACCCAATCTGTAGTGTTGTCTTCATATGTGTGTTTTGTATTTATGGATTGTTGAGAATGCGGGGTTTTAGCCAGGGACTAATCAGTCCTCTTAGCTGCCATCTGTTTAGTTTTATTTAGGGCAGTGGCTTGTTATAGAGGTATGGGTCTTTTTTAGAAAATTAATTAATACATACGTCAATATCTGTATAATTTCTAGCTCAGTGTGCCAGTCCAATGTTTGCTACTGCTGATGTGAAGTTTATATTAATGGCTGCCTCATGAGAATTCTGAAGTGACTTAGTAGTGCTTGGTAGTTTACCAAAGTTGTAATGAGAAAGTATGGTAGTGGACCAGTGTGTATTATCTGTTATAAAGCCTGATTTTAAAGGGGATATGGTGTTGTCCAGAAGTGGTCCAGTAGGGAAACACTATCCTCTGTAACTCTAGTAGTTTTTGGTTACTGTTGGTAGCAACATACAGATACTCATGTGTTTGTGAATTCAGTAACGTGTGGTCCCTGGTCTTGCAAGGAGATTTATATTGAAGTCACCTGAGAGTAGTTAAGTGATTCTTGTTTCATGCGTGCATCAGTTATCATACTCCCTAGGTTTGACTAAATGGCTAATGTTTGACTGGACACTGTAGAAGTTTTATCAATGTAAGAGGTTATTTGTAGGTATTTGGATTTGAATTAGGCTATTATAAATACCCCAAGTTCATCCTTTGTGCAAGTATTAGTGAAACATTCTAGTTGGTAGATAAGTATATGGCTGTGCCACCCCCTTGTTGGTCTGGCCTACAGTTGTGTATTGCTGTGAACCCCAGGAATGGGCATAGACATCTGTACTATCAGGCTTTTAGCCAGGTTTCAGTAGTGTAAATGAGGACATATTGGCATTATAGGAATTTAGTAAAGCTATGAGGTCATCGTAATGCTGCTTAAAGATCTGATATTGTAAGTTAAAGATAGTAATGTTGTTGTTGGCACTCAGAAGTGCCTTGATTGTTCTGCAGTGTAGTAATTACAGTAACTGTTGATTCATGTACGTCATTAATAAGAGGTTGGTATCAGATCACTGCTTTGTAATCAAAGATATGAAGTGAATCTATAGTATAGAATAAAGTATAAAATAAAGTAAATAGTCTTAAGCTAAAAAATAGCACCTGAATTATTTAACAAATGTAAAATAATGAGCTAAGGTAGTTTTTTTTTTTTTAATGCTAAAATAAAGGAGCACAATATAAAAGGGACTAATACAACAATAGTGATGAACAAATAATGGAGCATGGGAATAGAAATGTAGGTAGTACATATTAAAGGTAATTCTTTTAAAGTTAGAAATTAGAGTATTAAATTATAATATTAAAAGCACTAATATAAGTTTGGTGAACAATAAAGGTTGTAATCAAATAAATGAGCTTTGGAATATAATGGCAAAATTGTGAACTTATTCTACTTTAGCACCTGAGAAAAAAATAAAGGGCAAAAAAACTGATTATTTTAAAAACCATAGTGAATATATAACATATGGTAGTTATATAAAGCTAAAAATAAGGAGAAAATATATAAGGGACTAAAATTAAGTAATGGTAAACAAAGTAAATGGACATATGGTCACTAAAGAAATAATATTGGTTAGGAGTAAGATTTGATTTGTAATATTAAATAAATTGAGCAGTTTATTGCAACACATAAAAAGTAAAAAAAAAAAAAAAAATGAGGTAGTTGGTACTAGCTGCAAAAGATCTTTTGGTACTGCAAAAAAGTAATGAATATACACTAATTTTCAATACACAATGAAAAGTGACTAAAAAACTAGTAGTGATAAGCAAAATTAAAAGTGACAGGTAAGAATACAGAATATTATTAATTTGGAGTAAGATTTGACTTGTAAATTTTAAAATTATGAGCAATTAATAGCCATAAGAAAGAAGTATAGAGAATTGGAGGGTAGTTGGCATTAGCTAGTGATGAAAAATAATAAAATAAATAATGCACCATATAATAGTAATCATACCCTATATGCACCACACGTAAATATTATTAAGGGCACTTACCTAATCTGTTTTACAGAAAATGTCAGCTTTTCTAAGGAAGGTAAGAGAAAATCATATCGTTTGAGATGGTATATTGTTGTCCTGTTGATTTTTCCTTACTAGTATTTTCCCATCTCGCGTGAAACACTGATTATTTTGTTTTCCTTTTCAGTTTTCCAGCCTGAACAAAGGTTTATGACGTTTTTTTGTTAGAGACACTCATTTATGTACACAACCATTTTTTCATGTAATTGCGATTTAATTAGGCCTTTCTTTATCGGTATAATGAAGTCGGATCATTATACGTGTTTACTTTCCTGTTTTCCTACAAACGTGTTTCTTTGATTTCTTTGTTTTGCACGATGACTTGTCTGTGGGTTCTGTATACCTGATAGCAGTTTCGTGCAATGTGCTGTGTTAGTCACTAGAATGTGTGGACTGGTTTATTATAACTGCATCAGACCAACATAACTTGTCAGTTTTGGTCGTCTTGGAAATCAAGGTATTCATTTAGGTCGAGTGAGCATGTTCTGATTCCAGTCCTTGATTGCTCTCAAACCTCATATTTTTGTGTTATTTGCTCAGTGTGACTGGCTATAGCTGCTTTGAGTATTTTTCTGTGTCAACAACTTCCCATGAATCTTCTCATCAAGGTTTGGATCTTGTTCTCCGAGTATGGTTCTCCTTGGATTCTCGTCGCTCGAGTGTTATGCTTTGATATCTTTTGATTTCATTTCCTAGTAGCAACGATGTAGTCCTTGATATTGTCAGTAATAAAAATACCTGAGTTTTATCAGGGTGAATCATTTTTTTTCCTTTGAAGGGAGTGAGTTGGGAGGGGGAGTCACCATTTTGCGTTGTTGTTTGTTGTTGTTGCCTGGGTTGCCGTGGTGAAGGGGGTGTTGATGATACACCGGCGTCCTGCTGTAGACAAGTTGAGTCTAGGTCCTTAGCTGATATTCTATTCTTAGCTGGTGTTGTCTTCTTCTGCGATATCCTTTCATAGTATCACTGAAGTAGATATGTGTAGCTAAGGAGAAGGCTGTTTTCCCTCGTAGCTTGGGTTTAAGAGGTTGTTTGGCAGCGTAGGCAGTGGTTTGGGTTAGCAGGCTGTCTTCCTTAGATCTTCTAATTTTTGTCAAGATTTGGGTTACATTCATAGTATTCTTGGTCATGTGTGTCCTAACTGGTTCATGTAGATAACTTTCCACTTATGCCATCACAAGTTTTGATGAGCGATGTTTTTTTGAGAAGGTAGAGCTGGTAGGATACCGTTCAGCCGCTGCCGCCGACCGCCGCAACGATTACGCTAAATCAACACTACAAGCTTATTTGCCTATCCACAATTTGATTTAATATGAACCTAATAAACAATAAAAATAACATAAACCATGTTAAATACCCCAGAATGAATAATATTTGGCATAACACCGAGGCAGTTCGCCGAGGTAGAAGAGGAATGTGGTATACAAAAACCATTCACCTATCCCTGTCTAGGGACTACATTAGCAGAAAAACGGAGTGTAGCACAGGGCTAACTGTGATATACACTCATACTGCACCATAAACCTGAAACAAAAGTTATTTTCTCTATATAGATTATCACACATAGCAGCATATGTGTAGAGAACATGGGATAACCCCAAATAAAGTCAACGTGGCTTGGGTTAGCCATATATGATTTTTGGTAAATATTGAATTCCCAGCCAGGGTAGAAACATTAGGCATGTTTCTTTACACCTATTGTCTATGTTTACCCATCAGTAAATGGGTACCTGGGTGTTAGTGGACTGGTGTGGGTGTTATCCTGGGACACTGACCTAATTTTCTTGAAATACTCTGCATAACAAGCGGCTTTCTATATAGTAGTATGTCACTGATGTCAGCTAGGCCTGTATACCTTGTACATGTATGTGTAGTAAATATATTACAGTGGACCCGCGACCAATGTTGGCATCGTCTAACGTTAAATCTGACTAGCGATACATTTTAACGCAAAAATTTTGCATCGACTAGCGCTAAAAAACCCGACCAACGCTATTCGTTCCGTTCGAGATGCGTCCACTTTGGCTTGAGCATGCCTCACTTGTCCCATGGGTGCCAGTGTTTAGAAGCCAGCCAGCCACCACGGTCCCATCCAAACATACAAACAGGCCTGTTTTGGAAGAAAATGCCAAGCAGGACCTACATTACTCAGGAGGAAAAGGCACTCCCAGGACATAAGCCTGTGAAAGACAGGCTTACTCTTTTTTTCTGTGCTAATGCTAGTGGTGATTGCAAAGTGAAGCCTTTATTGGTGTATCACCTGAAACTCCCAGAGTGTTCAGGAAAAACAATGTCCTCCCATCCCATCAGTCATCACCAGATCTTCAATAAAGGTAAGTGTCATGTAACTGTGCATATCTTCTTCAGTTTGTGTGTATTAAAATTAATATTTCATGTGGTAAAAACATTTTTTTTTTCATACTTTGGGATGCCCTACACGGATTAATTTGATTTCCATTATTTCTTATGGGGAAAATTAACTTGACTAACGATAATTTTGACTAACGATGAGCTCTCAGGAACGGATTAATAGCGTTAGTTGAGGGTCCACTGTATTATTATTATTATTATTATTATTGATTGTTATATTATTTTCTCAGTTGTTGTTCGGTTATCTTATTCAAACTTGGCAATGTATGATGGAAAGATACTTCTTCACGTACACCAAAAATGAAAGAAATCAGACCATAAATAGCGGAGTTCACTTATCAGCCATTAGCGGCCGCTTAGTGGTATATTTTTGTATGGTTGTTATGGTTATATTCTCATTTTTTCGGTCTCATTGATAGAAATGAAAGATATATTGCAGAAATAGATATGATTTTGATTGCTTTCATGATGAAAAGTACCTTAAAATTGCGCTCACAGTAGCGAAAATGTTCTATTCTTTAGCGAATCTCAAGAGTAAACAGATGACGTCACTGTTCAATACCTGTCCGCCTGCCAGCCCAATATGTAGTCAAGAATGGCTTGACATTATTTATACAATTATTACAATAATGCAGCAGTCTGCATAACAGTAAATCTTTTATTTTTTTTTTTTTTTTGTGAATAAAAATTCCAAATGAAAAGCAAGAGTAATATAAGAGGGGCCTGGAGCCATGACTAATGAACAGAGAAAATGTTATTTTAGTGCCAGGAATGTCTGCATTGTTTATTCTGAACCCTATTTTGTAATTGGCATCTGTTGAAATTTGTGTGAAATCGGCCAAATTGCCAATTTCTGACCACTTTATTGGGTAGTTGAAATAAGTGAATGGGCGCTTTCTTGTACTCATTTGACAGACTAGAAGTAAATAAGTTTATTCAGGTATACACAAATACAGTTATATAGATTGTCATACATAGCAGTGTATGTATAGAGAACCTGGGATAACCCAGAAAAGTCAGACAAAGTGACTTATTTCCAGTACCTGGCTTGGGCTTGCCATATATGATTTTTGGTAAATATATTTTTTTCTCGGTTGTTTGTTGGGCGATCTCATTGAAACTTGGGCAATGTATGATGGAAAGATGCTTCTTAATGTACAACAAAAATAAAAAAGACGTACGATAAATAAGGGAGTTAACTTCTCAGCCATTAGCCGCCTCTTTGCAGTATATTTTGGTATGGTTTTTATGGTTGTATTCTCATTTTTTGGGACTCATTTGATAGAATGGAAGATATATTACAGAAATAGACATGATTATGATTGCTTTCATGACGAAAAGTACCTTGAAATTGAGCTCAAAGTAGCGGAAATGTTTGATTTTTGCTGATGTTCAATGAATTGTGTAAGTCAAGTTGGTTAATTTTATTAAGTGTATTCTAACCTAACCACTCTGTAATCTGGCATACTCAGTAATCCGGCACACTTCAGGTCCCAATGATGCCGGATTTGTGATGGAGGACCTGTATTTTATTTTATGAAAAATAGGGCAAATCTTTGATTTTTTTTTTTTATGAATTCAGAATGGAGGGCAATTGTAATACAGGAGAGGCATTAGGATGTGATTAATTAACAGAAGAAATATTGCTGTTGTGTCTGGAAGAAATATTGCTCTTGTATCAGAACTACCCTATTAACCCTTTTAGGGTTGGTGCCGTACTAGTACATTATAAATCTAGCGCTTTCAGAGGTAGCGAGAGAAAGCTGGTGGGCCTACAATATGAAAGAATGGTCTATGTGGTCAGTGTGCACAGTATAAAAAACCCTGCAGCACACAACTGCATAATGAGAAAAAAAAACTCCGATCGTGTTTTTAGTTTAAAACATCAACTTTGCAGTGTATTTTTGTATGCTATTTATGGTATTCTAGTTTTCCTGGTCTCATTTTATAGAATGGAAGACATGATGATTTTTATTGGTTTCACAATGAAAAGTACCTTTATATTGAGCTCAAATTTAGCAGAAATGTTCGATTTTTGCTAAAGTTCAAAAGTAAATAAATCAAGCCATGCGTCCAACACCCATCAGCTGGTGAGTCTAATATTCTTTCACAAGTGCGCTGATATTATTTATACCATTTCTACACTAATGCAGTAGTCTGCATAACAGTAAATCTTCTATTCTTTGTGAGAATAAAAATTCAAAGCGGAAAGCAAAAGAAATGTAACAGAGGCCTGGGGAAGTGACTGATGAACAGAGGAATTGTTATTTTAGTGCCAGGAATGTCTGTCTTGTTTATTCTGGATCCTATTGGAAATTGGCATCTTTGAAATTTTGTGTGAAATTGGCAAAATTGCCAATTTTCTGACCACTTTATTGGATAGTTGAAATTGGTAAATGGGTGGTTTCTTGTACTCATTTGATAAAAAAATGGAGTTTTAGCAAAATAGTTATGATTTTTGTTGACTGGTACGTTGGAATTGGCCGAAAAATAGGACTCAAACTGGGCAAAATCCCCAATGCGTAAACATCGTCGAGACTGCTAGCTTCACAAGAGCATAATTCCATAAGTTTTCCATCAAATTTCATACTTTTGGTGTCATTGTAATCGGGAAGAGATTCACTATCATATAAGAAAAACTAATTTTTTTTTCCGAGAAATTTCCGACCCCGAGAACAAGTTTAGGAGAGGGCCTGCCGACCCTGAAAGGGTTAAGTGCTGTGCACTTAATAGGGTAGTTCTGATTGTTAACCCTTCATTGTTGGCGATGTTACGGCTTACAAGCCGGTGTTGGTGACATATTGGTATGCCAAAATTCTTTCGGCTTCAGATCCAGGGGTGAAACTGGTAGACCTACATGTGAGAGAATGGGTATGCGTGGTCAGTGTGCACAGTATAAAAAAAATCCTTCACACAGTGCATCAGAAAAAAATCTCCGACAATATTTTTGGATTACTTCGACGACTTTGAGATGCATTTTCATACAGTATTTATGGTTGTAGTATTCTCATTTTCTTGGTCTCATTTGATATAATGGAAGATATAATACAGAAATAGAGATGATTTTGGTTGGTTTCACAAAGAAAAGTACCTTGATATTGATCTCAAAGTAGTGGAAAGTCTAATGTGCAGTCATAAATGTGTTGACATTATTTATACAATTTTTTCAATAATTCAGTAGTTTGCATAATAGTAAATCTTCTATTTTTTGTGCGAATAAAAACTCAAAATGGAAAGCAAGAGTAATATAAGAGGGGCCTGGAGATGTAACTAATGAACAGAGAAAAATGTTGTTTTAGTACCTGGAATGTCTGCATTGTTTATTCTGGACCTGTTTTGAAATTGGCATTTTCTTTAATTTGCAGGAAATTGGGCCAAATGCAATTTCTGACCACTTTATTGAGTAGTCGAAATTGGTACATGGTCGGGTTTTTGTACTCAATAGAAAAAATAGAGTTCTATCGAAATCGTTACAAGTGTGGTCAACGAACAATGGAATTGGCTGGAAGTAGGGCTCAAAGGGGTGAAATCACCAATGGGTATATATCGCTGAAACATCAAACTCTCGTGAGTGTAATTCCATAAGTTTTCCATCAAATTTTGTACTTTGTGTGTCAGTACTATTGGGAAAAGATTATCATTTCGTAAGTTTTTTTTTTTTTTCATAATTTTTTTTTTTTTTTAATTTTCTGACACTGAGAGCAAGTTTGTGCGCAGGAGTCTCAACAGTGAAAGAGTCAATTAAATGAGTGAGTTTTGTGCTCAATCAATATAATGGAAGGCATTAGTAGTGTAACTAAGAATTTGATTTTTGGTGTCATATTTTCAGAAAAAGATTCTCTACCATTTCATTTTTTTTTTTTAACTCTTTGACTGTCACGACTCCTGCTCACAAACTTGCTCTCAGTGTGAAAAAATTAAAAAACAATTTATTTTTTCTTATGAAATGATAGAGAATCTTTTCCTGTTGGCAATGAAACCAAAAGTACCGAATTTGATGGAAAACTTACGGAATAACTCTCGCGAAGTTAGCGGTCTCGGTGATATTAACGCAGCGTCGATTTTGCCCACTTGAATCCTGTTTTGGGCCAATTTCATTGTTCCAGTTGACTATAATTCACAGCTATTTTGCTAGCACTCCTTTTGTTCTATCATTGAGTACAAGAAACTGCCCATTTACCTATTTCAACTAACAATAAAGTGATCAGAAATTGGTAATTTGTCCAATTTCATAGAAAATTCAAAAAAGGCCAGTTTCAAAATAGGGTCCAGAATAAACAATACAAACATGCCTAGCACTAAAAATTTTCTCTGTTCATTAGTCACGTCACCAGGCCTCTTCTATGTTACGCTTGCTTTCCATTTTGAATTTTTATTCACACAAAAGATAAAAGATTTAATGTTATGCAGACTACTGCATTGTTGTAAAATGGTACAAATAATATCAGCACATTTGTGAAAGCATATTAGAACCCACCAGTTGACATGTATTGGACACGTGACCTGATTTATTTACTCTTGAACATCGTCAAAAATCGAATTGAGCTCAGTTTCAAGCTACTTTTAGTCAGTAAACCATTCAAAATCATCTCTGTTTCTGTAATATCTCTCTCATTCTAACAAATGAGGCCTAGAAAACGAGAATGCAACCATAAATACCATATGAAAATGCATCTCAAAGTCTCTGTTTTAAACCAGAAACACTATCACAGTTTTTTTTTCTCTCATTATTCACTGCATGTTGCATGATTTTTTTTTTATCTCCACACACTGACAACTCGGACCCTTTCTCTCATATGAAGGCCTACCAGCTTTGTCCCGGAAGATTGGAAGCCGCTAGAATTTTGGTGGTGTATTACGGGACCGACACTGGCTTAAAGCCATAATATTGGAACAGTGGGGCTGAACCCATGATATGTTTGTAGTTGTGATATTATGATTCACCTTTGTCACTTTAAGGGGCCAAATTTTTTTTTTTTGGGGGTCTTGACAGTGAAAGGGGGTTTGCTGTGACCCATGTAAGTTTGACAGGGGAACAAAAATGTGGCCCCTATAAATTTCGGTTAATGTTTGGGTCTTCAGAAAAAAAAATTTTTTCTTGCTAAAATTTTATGCCCCAGCTTTAGCTGTTTGGGTTTTCCTTAAACCCGGGGTTGCCCATGGGAAAAATTTTTGGGGGGAAAAAAGGTTGACAATTTTTTATTAAATTTGAAAAGGATAAACACACTGTGAAGCTTCGCAAAAGCCTATGACCCCCAAAGGTTTTTTGACAAGGGGGGTCCTCCCTTAAGGGTATAAAAAAGGGAGAAAAAATTTAAAAATAAAAATTTAAAAAATAAAGAATTTCATTAAACAAATTTAAAAATTTGTAAAAAAAATATAAAACATTTTAAACTTTAAAAACAGTCCTACTTTAAAAAGGAAAAAGGAAAAATAAAATTTTTATTGATTTAAAGCTTATTTTTTGGGACAATGACAAAAGTGTAAATTGGTTTCAGTGCGATGTTCTTTAAATTGTGCTTTGAACAGTTTTTTGGGAAAACCAAACGTTTTTTGATGTTGGGGGGGGGGGGGGTCAAGGTGGGCAAGACTGTTTAAAAAAGAAAACAGTGTCCCCAACAAGGGAGAGATTCTTATATTCATGGTTTTTACTTTTTATCCTTGACCAAACCCTAAACCCCCCTTTTTAAACAGGTTTTTAAACCCCTTTAGGGTCCGTTTTCGTAGGGTCAAAGGATATATGTTTTAGGGGTTTTTAAAAACCCCAGAAACTATGCCCTGAAAATCAGCTCACTCTGATAAATGTGAATGGTTAAAATTTTGGCCTAGACATGAGGGGAATAAAATCTATGTGGTATGTTTTGCACCCCCAAAAAAACAAAAACCTGCAGCACCGTGGAAATGGGGGAAAAAAAACTGGGGACCCTAAATTTTTTTAATTTTTTTTTAAAAAAGCCAACTTTGCAGTGGGTTTTTTTGTATGTTTTTTTGATGCATTTTTTCGTTTTTTGGTCCCCAAATTTTATAGAATGGAAAATATTTTTTACAGAAAATTTGGATGATTTTTAATTTTTTTTCCCCGTAATGGAAATGGGTTGGGGAAAATGAGCCCAAAAATAAAAAAAAACAAAAAATTTTTAAATTTTCGCCGACGTTTTAAGGTAAAAAAAAATGGGTTCCACACATCTAAAACATGCCCGTGGTGGGTATAGGACTGTTCACAAATTTTGGTGTTTTTTATTTATAAAAATTTTTTACGTATTGCATAAAAAGTTTTAAATCTTTTATTTTTTTGTTTTTAATAAAAATTCTTATGTGAATAAAAAAAAAAAAGGAAAAAAATTGTAAAACCCGAAAAAGTAATAAAGACAGAGGAAATTTTTAGTTTAGTTTCCCGGGGAATTTCCCGCACTGTTTTTTCGGACCCTATTTTGAAAAATTTGGAAAAATTTTGAAAATTTACATTTAAAATTTGGGCAAAAAAACCCCAATTTTAATCACTTTATTTTGTAGAATTTTTAAAAAAATTTTTACCCTTTGGTTTATTTCCCTTTTGTAAATTTATAGAATAGAAGTAATACTAGTTTAAAAAAGCTAAGAATTTGGTCGATTTTGGGGTAATAACTGGCCTAAAAAAGGGAGTCAAAAATCGGCAAAGTCGCCGATGTGTAAATAAATTTTGAGACATCAAAATTCGCGGGAGAGCATAAATTTTGGCAGTTTTTTAAACATAAATTTTGTACTTTTTGTTTTATTACCCTTTAGAAAAAGGGATTCTCTTAAAATTTACAAGAAAAAATAACAAATTATTTTTTTTTAAAAATTTTTTGGAAAACTGGTGGGTTTCACTTTTTTAAAAATTTGGGGCCCTTTTAACCCCGAAAGGGTTTTTTTCACCAGTTGGAAATGTTGGTGGAGTTAGGTGGGCCCCGGGGGCCCTTTTGGCCCAAAGTCCCGCTTCAAACACGGAGGGGCCCCGGGTTTCGGGTTCCCGAGTGGGTGGAAAAAAATTTGACAGTTTCTTTTCCTGTTTTCCTGTTCACCTAGCAGCAAAAAGGTACCTGGGTGTTAGTCGAAATGGTTTTGGGTGCATCCCGGGGGACAAAATTTTAAAGGGCCCAAAGGGTTAAATTGGAAAAAGTCCCCAAGCGGGACTGACTTTCTTGGGGTTTTCCCGGGTGGCCCAACCCCCCGGGGTTAAAAAACCCAACCCAAAAACTTATTTATCTTATCTTATAACTGGGGGGGAAGGGCCCCCTTGGTGGTTTGGGTAGGAAAGGCTGGGCGGCTATTGGGGGCGGAAAGGGCCAGGTAGGTAGAGATGTCAAAGGGAAATCAATTTTTATGAAAATTTTAAAACACACTTGCAACATCTCGGTATCTTTTTGTAGCCCCTTTTTCCATCCAGTGGGTTTCTCAAAAACAAATTTCCCGGACATAATTGAAGACAGTAGGACATAACAGAAGATGAGGTAATCAGTCCCCCAACCTTTTGGTGTGGTGCGAAGGCACCATAGTCGGGAGATTTGGAAACAGAAAATTTAAAGGGGTTGGCGCTTTCATACTAACACCAAAATGTAGCAGACGAGGGCATAGTCCCCCGGGGAGGCGGGATTCCCCCCGTGGGAAATAGGGCCTTCCCAAAAAGATGGGTTTTGCTTTTAGTAGTAGTTGCGTAGGGCCGGGGGGAAAAGGGTTTTGTACGTGCCTTAGAATCAAAATTCCTGATGTTGCAGTGTCTGAAAAGTTGTGCAAAAAGTATATAATACCCACAAGGGTGAAAAATTAAAACACCTGCAAAAAATTTTGGGTATCTTTATTGTAGACGTTTTGCCCTCCCGTAGCTTTTCTTTCAAATTCCCGGACATAACTTGAAAGGGGCAGTAGGACGTTTCTTCCACTGGGGAATCCCCCTACCAGTGGGGTATGCCTCGGTTTCTACACCCGACGTTAGTATATAAACGCAGGCTCCTTACTTCTGCTTCAGAATTTCCACGACTACAGTGCTCTTCGCACTTTCTCCTAGGTTGAGGGACTGATTACCTCATCTTCTGTATATAGTCCTACTGTCTTCAAGTTATGTCCTGGAATTTGTATTGATAAAGCCACTGGATGGCGAAAAGTCTACAATAAAGATACCCAGATGTTGCACATGTGTCTTAATTTCATCTTGTCGGTATTATATACCATTCTTGCACAACTTGTCAGACACTGCAACATCATGGAATCTTGATTCTAAGGACATGTACATAACCTTCACGACTACGACAACTACTACTACAACTAACCCATCTCTTTGGGAAGGACCTACTTCCACTGGGGAATCCTTCCCACCAGTGACGAGGCCCTCGTCTACTACACCTGACGTTAGTATATAAGCGCCAGGCTCCTTACTTCTGCTTCAGATCTCCACGACTACGGTGCTCTTCGCACCTACTTCTAGGTTGAGGGACTGATTACCTCATCTTCTGTATATAGTCCTACTGTCTTCAAGTTATGTCCTGGAATTTGTATTGATAAAGCCACTGGATGGCGAAACGTCTACAATAAAGATTCCCAGATGTTGCACATGTGTCTTAATTTCATCTTGTCGGTATTATATACCATTCTTGCGTAACATCACTATCTTGGTAATGTCAGTGCTGCCCTTATCTTTATCCCACATGAGCTGGATGATCCAAGCCAACAATCAAGGCTAAAATAAGGAAAACACGAAGTTGCACACCAATCTAAGAATCACTCACACGATAGGCATTCAGCCTTTAACCCTTTGACTGTTTCAGGCCCCTCTCTGAAACTGTCATTCTATGTCGCCAAATATTCGAAAAAAAAAAATTATTTTTTCTTATGAAAATGTTAGGAATATTTTTACTAGTGTTTTAAGCCTAAAAAAAATTTTTGCCATCAGTACTTACCGAGATATAGAGCCGCAAAGTTTGCAGAAATTGACGTGCGTACGGCAACAGCGGCGACTGCCGCCCACCCGGTATTCTTTTATTTACTCTAATTCAAAGGTTTCTTGCATTTTTCAATATTTTTCTTTTCCAGGTAACTTATGTGGCCTGTGAGACCAATGTAAGGTGCATTGTTCAAATATACACTCATTATTTACAACACAATAACAGAACAAACTTTTATCACTATTAGTTTGTGTATACACTTTGTTTACACAAACAAACAATAACAAAACAATGTTTATTACTATTGTTCCATAATATATATACATATGTACAGTCACTAACCACGTTCCTTGAACTGCTGCATGCTTGTGGAACTCTTTGAAACATGGGTATATTGCAGAGGGGCACTTCACACTCCTCACACATAAAACGAGTGTGTCTGCGTGTTTGTGGGCGTTTTGTGGTATGCATACATACATAACACCTCTTCTGAGCATTTTTCTTGGCAGTAGTAGGAGGCAGTTGTATGGGGTTAGTGATCACCAGGCCTCATACGAGATGACGTCTGTGGGCGCTGGTCTATTGCAGGAGTTGCTCCTTGGTACTTTGCAATTATTTGTCTGATTACTGACAGGCAAAATTCACCATATTTTGGTGTTTTGTTGGTCTTCACTTGTATATGTTATAAGCATTTAGCATAGAGATATCAACAAGATGGAAAAAAAGTTTGATATACCACTTATAACTCTTGCTACACAGTCTGCAAACCCAATCTGCATGTCACATTTGTCCACTAAGCGCATATTGAGGTTGTAGTCCATGACAGCTGCAGGCTTTAGAATGGGTTCATTGGTCTCTCTGTTGTCCTGCCACTGGTACCATTTCGTTTGTGTGAACTGATGTCAACATGTGACATCACGTTGTCATGCCACCGAAATGCCATGATGTCATTGGTAGCAAAGGCTTGCACTCACCTCTGCGAGTGCCAGCGTCGAACCTTGGCATATTTTTGCGATTACCACGCACTGTGCCACACACGTCTGTCAAGTTTCGCAAGTACG
>NC_069404.1:99923316-99942873 GCF_026875155.1 Cherax quadricarinatus
GCATCCTTCTACTTTGTACCAGTTATCAGTATAAAATATTATGCCCCTTACAAAGATATGGTTCCATCATTGTTCTAACCACATCACCAGAGATACCCAATAACTTCCTGGTATCTCACAATGTATTACTTCCAGTGTACACAATTATATCCAATACAAGACCACTGTAGCAATCACAAAGCACAAACAACTTTATACCAAAGCATTTCCTCTTGTTTGGTATGTACTGCTTGAATGAGAGTCTTCCTTTGAACAGAATCAAAGACTCATCAATAACAAGCTTCCTGAAGGGATAAAAATACATACTGAATTTCTGTTTCAGATACACAAACACTTTCCTAATCTTATATAACCTGTCATTTCTCATTTCTGTCAGGCCTGGTTTTGTCTGAGAAGTGAAGCATACATAATAGTAGCACAAATCGATTCACTCCTATTATATCACTGAAACCTGGGGTTGCAATCAGGCAGTCTGTCGACCAGTATGATTTGACACTGTGCTTATACACATGTGGCATAAGCATTATTGTGGCAAAGAAAAGTTACATCTCAGCCACAGTTGTCTCCTTCCACTGGTATAGGTGTGAGTTTGGTGAAAGTATTGTGTTTGCCATGGTGTACTCGAAGTATCTGTTGCTTTCCCTGATAATAATTTCCATCAGGGGTTTGTCAAAGAATAGCTCGAAACATTCTAGTTCAGTGGCATTGTTCCCAAGTGTACAAGATGGTCGTATTCCACTTTGACTTTCATCAAAGTGATGGGCACTGGGAACAAAATTGGTAGCATCCTGCCAATCCCAGGTGCGGTCTGCTGGTGGGTACTGGATATTGACAGGTGGTTGTGGTTGTGGAGGCTGGTGTGGTGGGTGGGTGGGTGGGGATGGGGGCCCCTTTGTTGTAGTTTCAGCTGAGTCAGCAGCATGGGTGGCAACATGGCCCACGGGCTGGTGCCTCACGGCTGGCACCCCACTACCACCAACAGATGCATGCACATTTTCCATCCCAAATGCAAACACTATCATCTTCATTTTCACTATCTGTTCCTGTTGTACAGCCCTGGGATGTACTCCGAGATGTACTCCTTCCCCTGGAATAGCATATGGCACACTACCAGAGCGTTATACCAAACGTATATACTGATGCTTCACTGGAGAATATTTACTTCACTCTTGCTACTGGAACTGTTTTCAAGAGCTTGGAGTTCATTTTTCACTATCACTATCATCAACCCTTCTCACATCTGAGTCCCGCATATGAGAAAATAAGAGTTTTTCCCCTTTCGTTCTTGTAACAACTGATGTGAACAAGACGGCCCAGCACCAGAGGTGGATGGCTGAGGGTATCGGGGTTTTCCCACTATTACCGGTTTAGGTCATTCTTTGGGTCAAAAACCTCTCAAAACCTTGAAATTCATTTTCATGGCACTTCCATTGTATTAGAAGTCATGGGGAACAAAAGTGTCCCAAATTCGCCGAGGGGGGATTTTTTACCGCGAGGCAGGGGTGATAAGGTTTTAACTAAAATGGCATTCCCACAAGCCCCACTAGGTCCCCAAATTTTTTTCCTACCACGCACACTGACCACGTAGCCCCATTCTCTCACATCGGCCTCCAGTTTTCCCGCTTAATTTTTTGAAGCCACTAGAATTACGCGTACGCACCAACCTAAAAGGGGTTAATCTCACTCCAAAAACTTTTTTTATTTTCAACAAAATTTGTTGATATCTCACCCACTCTCTTTTTTTTCTCTCTTTTTACTTGTTTTGCCACTCTTTTAAAACCTCTTTTTTAGTGGGTTTGGAGACGCAAACCACCCAGGAAGTACTCCGTCTGCAGTGCTGTGAAACAGAAACTGAAAACTGTTTGCATGAGGTAGGATTGCGGGTTCTTTTTCTTCTCCTTAAACAGGGTAGTTTAACAGGGATATCTTGCACTCCTACTTACATTTGGGGCACACTTCACAGACACGCCATGCTTTTAAATATATATACTACATCTAGGTTTTTCTCCTTTTTTCTAAATAGCTCTTGTTTTTTTTTTTCTTCTATTTTCCGGGGGGAAGGGGAAAAGAATCTTTCCCCCGTAACCCATCGTGTCGTATGGGGCAACAAAACCCGGGGGAGCAAGGGGCTAGTAACCCTTTCCTGTAAAATTTTTACAAAAAAAGAGAAGAAAAAAAAATTTTTTAAAAACTGGGTCTTAAATTCGTGGATGTAGGCGGATGACAAAAAACAATGATTGCTATTTTATGAATGAAAAGAAATTGGATGTCCTGGCCCAAAGGAAAAAAAGTGAAGGGGGTAAGGGATTTCAGTGGGGGGAAATAAATGGGATTAATTTGGATATCTGAGAAGTTAGAGCAAAGGAAGGGGTAGCATAATGTTAAATATAAATTTTAGGGAAAGGGAGAAAAGAAAATATAAATGTGAAAATTCAAGAATTATGTGGTTTAAAGAAAAGGGTTGGATGCGAAAAGTGGGTCAAAATAACTGTATGCCCCTGGATAGAAGGAATGAAAGGGAAGAGAGAGATTTTTGGGAGATTTTAAAGTAATGTATAGGAGCCTTTGAACCAAGTAGAGAGTAATTGTGGTAGGGGCCTGAATGCTAAAGAGGAGGAAACTTTTAGAAAAGGTGTGGTGGGTAATTTTGGGGGGTGCCGGTGTAAATAAAATTGGGACCCCTTTGATTAACTTTGTTAAAAAGGGGGTTTAGTTATGGGTAAAACATATTTTAAAAAAAGGGAAAAATAAGTATAAAGATATGATGTAGGGCAAAATACAGTAGTTTGTTGGTTATGTTTTTGGTAGTAAAAGATGTTGAGTAGATTAGGATGAAATGTTTTATAAGGGGCCACAGATATACAGATCATTTCTAGTTGTAGTACACTGGAGTAAAAGGTAATGGGATACAAGGAGAATAAAGCATCGGGGAAAGAGAGGGAAAAGGGTTATAAACAAAAAGGGGGCGTTGGGTAAGATATAAACAGCTTTGGAGGAAAGATGGGAAAAAGAGAGCAAGGCAATGGGGTCAAAGGGGTATCGAGTAGGTTTAAAAATGTATGTTAGAGTGTTCACGAATTTTGTGGTTCCCGGAAAGTGGGTGGGGGAGGAATGGGACGATTGGGGGAAATGATGTGTAAAGAAGTAGAAGGGAAAAAAAGTTGTTTTGGAATTTTTTTTAAAATAAAAGTGATGCAAGGAGGGAAAGTATAGGGAGAAAAAGAGAAGGTTAAGGAGTGGTAAACCAAGTAAAAAGAAGCAAATGAGAGAGTGGGGAGATGTTATCAAAAAATTTTTGTTAAAAAATAAGAAAAAGTTTTGGAGTGAGTTTAAAACAAGTTAAGGAGCCTAGAAAAAAATGGATTTGTCAGTTAAAAATGGGAGAGAAGAGTTTTTAAAATGGAGATTTGAGGGATTGGGAAGATGGAGGGAAATTTTTGAGGAATTGTTAAATGTTGATGAAGTAGGGGAAACTGTGATTTCGTGTAAGGGCAAGGAGGGGTAACATCTTTCAGGAGTGAGGAAAAAGCCAGTTGTGAGTGTGGAGGAAGTTCGTGGGCGTAGGTAAAATGAAAGGGGGTAAGGCACCGGGGGTTATGGGGTAAAGATGAAAAGTTAAAAGCAGGTGGGGATATGTTTTGGGTGGTTGGTCAATTATTTTAATAAATGTTGGAAGAGGGTAAGGTACCTAGGGATTGGCAAGAGATGCATAGTTCTTTTGTATAAAAAGGGAAAGGGGTAAAAAGAAAGCAAAAATTATAGGGGGATAAGTCTGTTGAGAACCTGGTAAAGTGTTTTGGTAGGTTATAATTGAAAGAATTTAAGAGTAAGACGGAGAAAAGGATAGCAGATGAACAAGGGGGCTTTAGGAAAGGTAGGGGTGTGTGGACCAGGTATTTAAGTGAAAAATATAGTGAACAGATTTAGATAAGGTAAAAAGGTCTTTGTGCTTTTGGGTTTTGGGAAAAGGGGTATGACAGGGTGGATTGGGGGGCAAAGTGGCAGAGTTGCAGGGGGTATGGGGTAGGAGGTAGGTTCTGAAAGCAGTGAAGAGTTTTTAAAGAGGATAGTGAGGGTCAAGTTGAGTATGTAGGGAAAGGGAAAAAAAAATTTTCCCCGTAAAAGTAGGCCTTAGCAAGGATGTGGAGTCACCGTGGTTGTTTAATATTTTTTAAAAATGGGGTTGTAAGAGAAGTGAATGCAGGGCTTGGCAAGAGGCGTGGAGTTTAAAAAATAAAGAATCCACACAAAGTGGGAGTTGTCACAGTTTCTCTTTTCTGATGACACTGTGCTCTTTGGGGGGATTCTGAAAGAAGTTTTAGGATTGGTGGTGAATTTTTTTTAGGGGGTCAAAAGAAGAAAATTAAAGGTGAAAAACAGGAAAAAGTAAGGTTATAGGGTAACAAAAAAATTTGGTGATGAAGATTGAATACAGATTGGAGGGGGAGAGTATGGAGGAGGGGAATGTATTCAGATATTTGGGATGGGTGTCAGCGGGTGGGGCTATGAAAAATTAAATGAATCATAGAAAATTTTGAGGGGAAAAAGGGTGAGTGGTGCCTTAGGAGTCGTGGAACAAAAAACTTTGTCCTTGGAGGCAAAGAGGGGGAAAGTATGAAGTATAGTTTTTTCCAAAAGCTCTTTTAGGGTGTGAAACAGGATGATGAATTTGCCGGGGAGAAGGGTGGGGCAGGGAGATTCATGTCAGGGGCAATGTTGGTGTGAATAAAAGCAGAGAATTCGTATTTTTGGGAAATTAGGAGGAGGGGCGGGATTACCAAAAAAATGTTGTCCAGAGGGCTGAGGAAAGGGTTGTTGAGGTGGTTTAGACATGTAGAAAATGGAGCGAAACAGAAAAGACTTAAGGTGTATCAGTCTGTTGGGAGGAAGGCGGGTAGGGGGGCCTAGGAAAGGTTGGAGGGAGGGGGTAAAGGAGGTTTTGTGTGCGAGGGGCTTGGACTTCCAGCAGGCATGCTGAGCGTGTTTGATAGGAGTGAATGGAGAAAAAATGGTTTTTAATACTTGACGTGCTGTTGGAGTGTGAGCAAAGTAACATTTATGAAGGGGTTCAGGGAAACCGGCAGGCTGGACTTGAGTCCTGGAGATGGGAAGTACAGTGCCTGCACTCTGAAGGAGGGGTGTAAATGTTGCAGTTTAAAAACTGTAGTGTAAAGCACCCTTCTGGCAAGACAGTGGAGTGAATGATGGTGAAAGTTTTTCTTTTTCGGGCCACCCTGCCTTGGTGGGAATCGGCCAGTGTGATAATAAAAAAAAAATATTCCTCCCTCCTAGCATCACTTCTACTTTGAAAAAACCTCTCATATGCTAACTTTTTTTCTCTTACTACTCTCTTTACATCATCATTCCACCAATCGCTCTTCTTCCCTCCCGCGCCACTTTCCTGTAATCACAAACTTCTGCTGAACACTCTAACACTATATTCTTAAACCTACCCCATACATCTTCTACCCCATTGCCTATACTCACACTAGCCCATCTGTCCTCCAACAGTTCTTTATATCTTACCCTAACTGCCTCCTCCTTTAGTTTATAAACCTTCACCTCTCTCTTACTTGCTGCTTCCATTTTCCTTGTATCCCATCTACCTTTTACTCTCACTGTAGCTACAACTAAAAAGTGATCTGATATATCTGCAGCCCCTCTATAAACATGTACATCCTGAAGTCTATCCAACAGTCTTTTACCTACCAATATGTAGTCCAACAAACTATTGTACTTTCATTACACCCTACATCATATCTTGTATACTTATCCTCTTTTTCTTAAAATATGTGTTACCTATAACCAAACCCCTTTCTATACAAAGTTCAATCAAATGGGGAAATGATATTTGTAATACTTAGCACTTGTGTTATTGCAATAAATAGCATTTCTCAAGTTTACTTATGTACAAAGATAACTCATTAGTGTATAAGGTTGAATGATGCATTTAGGAAAAATGCATCAAGGGTAGTGCTTGGCCAGCAATGTGTTGTGGTGTATTTTCCTAACTTGGTTGTCTTAAGAGCATGACTCTGGGCTCATTTGGCATAAAACTTGATCACTTTTATGTTAAATGAGTTTTACAGGTCTGCGAATTAGCAGTACTCATTGTATTAATTTGTGTTAATATTGCATATCTGTAGTAATGAAAGTCCATGGCTGTATGGCTGTAATCCTCCTGCTGTAATGTTTGTCCCGTTGCCTCGGACCTTAGGGTAGGTTTTCCTTTCATTTTTCCTTTTGACTAGCTGCATCTGAGTGGATACAGCTAGCAGAGTGAGACCTGTGGTCTAAGCGTGGGGGTGTTATGCAAGTTTCTGCATTGCATGGTAATATGTGTAGTGGAGAAGGGTGCCAAAATTTTATAAACCATGTTATAATTGTGAATCATAATTTTATAAATAATGTTATACATATGTGGGCACTTTAAATTAGCTTAAACTGTAAAATGTATAGAAGTTCTGTCGTGACTTATTTTCCAGGTGTGTGTGAGTATAGCGTCGGTGTGTCAGCATGGGCAGTCACGTGAGGAAACAGCATGGGTGACAAAACATGTGGGCAGACGCAGTTTATTTAAGTTAAGTTTTGCATTCCTCTTGTTTATCCTACTCAAGCCATAGGCTGCTTTAGTGCTTACCAGTAGGCTCACCTGGGCTCTGTTGGGGGAGGGAGGGCTGGTGAAATTGGCTGAAATGGTGTTGCTAGTGCCTGCTGGGCACTAGCCCCATACTTACATGTTTTTTATTATTTTATTTATTATCACACTGGCCGATTCCCACCAAGGCAGGGTGGCCCAAAAAAGAAAAACTTTCACCATAATTCACTCCATCACTGTCTTGTCAGAAGGGTGCTTTAGACAACAGTTTTTAAACTGCAACATTAACACCCCTCCTTCAGAGTGCAGGCACTGTACTTCCATCTCCAGAACTCAAGTCCGGCCTGCCGGTTTCCCTGAATCCCTTCATAAATGTTACTTTGCTCACACTCCAACAGCACATCAAGTATTAAAAACCATTTGTCTCCATTCACTCCTATCAAACATGCTCACGGGATGCCCGCTGGAAGTCCAAGCCCCTCGCACACAAAACCTCCTTTACCCCCTCCCTCCAACCTTTCCTAGCCAACCCCTACCCTGCCTTCCTTCCACTACAGACTGATACACTCTTGAAGTCATTCTGTTTTGCTCCATTCTCTCTACATGTCCAAACCACCTCAACAACCCTTCCTCAGCCCTCTGGACAACAGTTTTGGCAATCCCGCACCTCCTCCTAAAATTCCAAACTATGAATTCTCTGCATTATATTCACACCACCCCATTGCCCTCAGACATGACATCTCCACTGCCTCCAGCCTTCTCCTCGCTGCAACATTCATCACCCATGCTTCACACCCATATAAGAGCATTGGTAAAACTATACTCTCATACATTCCCCTCTTTGCCTCCACGGACAAAGTTCTTTGTCTCCACAGACTCCTAAGTGCACCGCTCACCCTTTTCCCCTCATCAATTCTATGATTCACCTCATCTTCATAGACCCATCCGCTGAATACATTCACCACCTCCATACTCTCTCCCTCCAATCTGATATCCAATCTTTCATCACCTAATCTTTTTGTTATCCTCATAACCTTACTCTTTCCTGTATTCACTTTTAATTTTCTTCTTTTACATACCCTACCAAATTCATCCACCAACCTCTGCAACTTCTCTTCAGAATCTCCCAAGAGCACAGTGTCATCAGCAAAGAGCAACTGTGACAACTCCCACTTTATGTGTGATTCTTTTCCTTTTAATTCCACGCCTCTTGCCAAGACCCCATCTATAAATATATTAAACAACCACGGTGACATCACACATCCTTATCTAAGGCCTACTTTTACTGGGAAATAATCTCCCTCTTTCCTACATACTCTAACTTGAGCCTCATTATCCTCGTAAAAACTCTTCACTGCTTTCAGTAACCTACCTCCTATACCATACACCTGCAACATCTGCCACATTGCCCCCTATCCACCCTGTCATACTCCTTTTCCAAATCTATAAATGCCACAAAACCTCTTTAGCCTTATCTAAATACTGTTCACTTATATGTTTCACTGTAAACACCTGGTCCACACAACCCCTACCTTTCCTAAAGCCTCCTTGTTCATCTGCTATCCTATTCTCCGTCTTACTCTTAATTCTTTCAATAATAACTCTACCATACACTTTACCAGGTATACTCAACAGACTTATCCCCCTATAATTTTTGCACTCTCTTTTGTCCCCTTTGCCTTTATACAAAGGAAACTATGCATGCTCTCTGCCAATCCCTAGTACCTTACCCTCTTCCATACATTTATTAATAATTTAGCACCAACCACTCCAAAACTATATCCCCACCTGCTTTTAACATTTCTATCTTTATCCCATCAATCCCAGCTGCCTTACCCCCTTTCATTTTACCTACTGCCTCACGAACTTCCCCCACACTCACAACTGACTCTTCCTCACTCCTACAAGATGTTATTCCTCCTTGCCCTTACATGAAATCACAGCTTCCCTATCTTCATCAACATTTAACAATTCCTCAAAATATTCCCTCCATCTTCCCAATACCTCTAACTCTCCATTTAATAACTCTCCTCTCCCATTTTTTAACTGACAAATCCATTTTTTTCTCTAGGCTTCCTCAACTTGTTAATCTCACTCCAAAACTTTTTCTTATTTTCAACAAAATTTGTTGATAACATCTCACCCACTCTCTCATTTGCTCTCTTTTTACATTGCTTCACCACTCTCTTAACCTCTCTCTTTTTCTCCATATACTCTTCCCTCCTTGCATCACTTCTACTTTGTAAAAACTTCTCATATGCTAACTTTTTCTCCCTTACTACTCTTTTTTCATCATCATTCCACCAATCGCTCCTCTTTCCTCCCGCACCCACTTTCCTGTAACCACAAACTTCTGCTGAACACTCTAACACTACATTTTTAAACCTACCCCCATACCTCTTCGACCCCATTGCCTATGCTCTCATTAGCCCATCTATCCTCCAATAGCTGTTTATATCTTACCCTAACTGACTCCTTTTTTAGTTTATAAACCTTCATCTCTCTCTTCCCTGATGCTTCTATTCTCCTTGTATCCCATCTACCTTTTACTCTCAGTGTAGCTACAAAGTTATCTGAAATTACTAATTACAAAATTCAAGAAAAGCCAATTTCAAAATAGAGTCTAGCATAAACAATGCAGATATTCCTGGCACTAAAATAACATTTTATCTGTTCATTAGTCATGTCTCCAGCCCCTCTTATATTACACTTGCTTTTCATTTTGAATTTTTATTCACACAAAAAATAAAAGATTTACTGTTATTCAGACTACTGCATAAGTGTAATAATTGTATAAATAATATCAGTGCATTCATGAATACATATTAGACACACCAGTTGATGTTTATTGGACATGCGACATGATTTGTTTACTATGTACTACTACTACTATTAATAATAATAATATTTCAGCATGATACATATTTGTACAAAGGGGTATAACAACTGGGTGTACATGCCAAAAGCCCCTTTATATGCAGAGCATTTTGGGCAAACTTAAGATTAACCCTTTGACTGTCGCAGGCCTCTTTCTGAAACTGTCATTCTATGTTGCAAAATATTCGAAAAAAAAAATGTATTTTTTCTTATGAAAATGTTAGGATTATTTTTCTGAGTGTTTTAAGCCTAAAAAATTTTTTTTGCCATCAGTACTTACCGAGATATAGAGCCGCAAACTTTGCAGAAAGTGAGGTGCGTACGGCAACAGCGGCGACTGCCGCCCACCCGGTATTCTTTTATTTACTCTAATTCAAAAGTTTCTTGCATTTTTCAATATTTTTCTTTTCCAAGTAACTTATGTGGCCTGTGAGACCAATGTAAGGTGCATTGTTCAAATATACACTCATTGTTTACAACACAATAACTGAACAAACTTTATCACTATTAGTTTGTGTATACACACTGTTTACACAAACAAACAATACAAAACAATGTTTATTACTATTGTTCCATAATATATATACATATGTACAGTCACTGAACACATTCCAAGAACTGCTGCAGCTTGTGGAACTCTTTGAAACATGGGTATATGCAGAGTGGCACTTGACACTCCTCACACATAAAACGAGTGTCTCTGTGTGTTTGTGGGCGTTTTGTGGTATGTGTACATACATAACACCTCTTCTGAGCATTTTTCTTGGCAGTAGCAGGAGGCAGTTGTATGGGGTAGTGATCACCAGGCCTGAAACGAGATGGTGTGTGTTGGTAATTTCGTGGGCGCTGGTCTATTGCAGGTGTTGCTCCTTGGTACTTTGCGATTATTTGTCTGATTACTGACAAACAAAATTCACCATATTTTGGTGTTTTGTTGGTCGTCAACTTGTATATGTTATAAGCATTTAGCATGGAGATATCAACAAGATGGAAAAAAAGTTTTATATACACTTATAACTCTTGCATACACAATCTAAAACCCAATCTGCATGTCACATTTGTCCACTAAGCGCATATTAAGGTTATAGTCCATGACAGCTGCAGGCTTTAGAATGGGTTCATTGGTCTCTCTGTTGTGCCTGCCACTGTGTGCCATATCGTTTGGGTGAACTGATGTCAACAATGTGACATCACGTTTGTCATGCCACCGAAATGCCATGATGTCATTGGCAGCAAAGGCTTGCACCTCACCTCTGCGAGTGCCAGCGTTGAACCTTGGCATATGTTTACGATTACCACGCACTGTGCCACAACACGTCGTCAATTCCTTGCAAGAAATCACTGAGTTTAAAGGGCTTGTGTACCATTATCAGTGAACATCAAAAATGGTATACAATACGGTCGTAGTTAGTAAGACACATATGCAACAGTTAGACACTTATTTCCCAAAACGTTTCGCCTTTCACAGTAGGTTCTCAGTCGAATTCAGAAATAGCAGGAACAGTAATTGAGACGATGTATCTCCTCACCTTATCATATTGATTGAGTCCTCCTGAGAAGTCAGTTCCATAGCAGAAATATGAAGATCAACACAATGCCTACTTTTGTATTCGACAGAAAACACTTGTAGGGAAACCATAAATTTCTAACTGTGCATATTGTTTCCCAACACCAGTTACAAATAACATATCCCCTTTCCAAATGGCATTGTCTACCCATACAATCCCAAAACTCTGGACCGTTTTGGTATATATCAAATAGCCCCTTTTGTACACAGTACAATAGTTTAGGTTCCCTTGCTTTAATCTGAATGAGCTTTTGAATAAAATCAAGGACTCATCAATAACAAGCTTCCTGAAGGAATAAAAATACATGCAGCACTTTTGTTTCATGTAAATAAACACATTTCTGATCTTATATAACCTGTTGGTTCTGTCAGGCCTTGTTTTGTCTGAAAAGTGTAACATACATAACAGTATCAGGAAACGATTGACACCTATAATGTCACTAAAACCTGGAGTTGAAATCAGGCGTTCTGTTGCCCAGTATGTGGTGACAGTGTGCTTATACACGTGGTATGAGCATTATTGTCGCAAAAAACAGGTACATCTCTGCCACAGTTGTCTCCTTCCACTAGTGTAGCCATGATTTTGGTGAGAGAATTGTATTTGCCATGGTGTAATCATAGTATGTGTTGGTTTCCCTGACAATGATGTCCATCAGGGGTTCATCGAAGAATAACTCAAAGCATTCCAGTTCACTAGCATTGTTCCCAAGTGGACATGATGGCTTTATTCCACTTTGTGTTTCATCAAAGTCATGGGGACCGAGAACAAACTTGTCACCGTCCTGCCAATCCTAGATGCGGTCTGCTGGTGGGTTCTGGATATTGTACCGTGGTTGTGGTTGTGCAGGTTGTGGGAGTGTGGGGTCGGGTGAAGCTGGTTGTTGTTGTGCAGAGTCAGCAGTGTGGGTAGTAGCGTGGCCCGCTGCTGGTGCCACATGGGCCATGCCACCATCACTATCACCACCACTGCCTGCTCCCTCACTCACATCATTCATACCCATCGTAACAATATCGTCATCTTCACTATCAGGTCGTGGTGTAGGGCCATGGGATGTGCTCCCAGAGTTTCTCCTTCCCCTTGGAACAGCATATGAAACACTACCAGACCGCATGCTATGTCGTACATACTGCTGCTTCACTGGGGATATTAATCACCCTCACTGTCACAACTAGAACTGCTTTCAATGACCTTGAAATCACTATCACTATCACTATCACATTCACTGCTAACATCTGGGTGTTGTACACTACCAAATAGTTTCCTCTTTCGTCCTGGTACAGGCGAACGTGAATGTGAACAAGCCGGCCCAGCACCAGAGGTGGAAGGTTGTGGGTCATCTGGGTTTTCATCACTAATTACGTTATCCTGGGCACTTTTTTCAGTCACACTCACTTCAAAACCCTGGAATTCACTGTTACTGACATTTTCATCACTGTTAGAGCTATCACTTGGGAACAAAAGACCTCCAATCCGCCGAGGAGTGAGGAACTTCTTACTGAGAGGCATGGTGAAAATGGACTACCAAGATGGCGTTCCCACAATGCACTGCTGGGTCCCAGATTTTTTTCACAGGGTGCACACCGACCACTGAGACCCTTCTCTCTCATGTAGGCCTACCAGGCCTTTCCCGCTTGATTTGAAGCCGCTAGAATTTATGCATATATATACGTCAGAAACAGTGGCGCATAAGACGTATTTATACGGCGTAAACAGTCAAAGGGTTAATAAGGCAATAACAGTGCAGTAATTTTGTACATATGGTCATTAGGCGAATTACAATGAATACAAGAGAACAGAATATTCTATTAGTTCATGCTGTATGGCTTTAATAAGTTTGGTAAAGATGAATTACAGTTTTGATTATTAACGTAAGGTGGACCCAATGGAATGATTAACATTTGAGAGGTTTACAGATACTGAGAGTAAGTATATATTGGTTATAATGTTTTACCTATGTTCACGACATTGAACATTGGCAAAAATCAAACATGCCCGCTACTTTGAGCTCAATTTCAAGCTACTTTTAGTCTAAATCATTGAAAATCATTACATTTTTATAATATATCTTCCATTCTATCAAATGAGACTGAGAAAACATGAATACAACCATAAATACCATGTGAAAACACAATGCAAAGTCACTGTTTTAAAGCAAAAACACGGTGGCTATTTTTTTCTCATTATGCACTACGTGCTGCAGGATTTTCTTTATACTGCACACAGTGACCGTGCAGACCCATTCTCTCACATGTAGGCCTACCAGCTTTCTCCTACAAGACTTGAAGCTGCTAGAACTTTGCCATTAGCTCTCCTCTGACAGGTAAAAGGCAGTTAAATTTTCATTTACTGTACAGTAATTCAGTTAAATTTTTGTTTAGCATTCATTTTTATAGTTTCTATGTGCTGTATAATTTTATACATTGTTTTATGTAGTAGTTAGTACGTTACTATTAATAAATTATTATACTGTCATTTTTTGGTTTGTAACAGATTAATTCTATTTATATTATTCTTTATGAGAATAATTGGTTTGGTTGTTGACCATTTTGGTTGTCAAACCAACATCCACAATGAATTAAATTCAGCAACTGAGGTTCCACTGTACTCTACAGTATAAGAATAAATGGAAAAAAATCTAACCATATTTCAACAAAACTTTAGACATTTAACTCAATTAATTCAAGCTCAAAACATTTTTTTTTTCACTGTAAGCATACCCCTCAACTTATGGTAAGGAATATTAAAAAAGTACATTTTTGGGTATGAAGAATCCCCTTCATCTCATGGCTAGAGTCAGCTTATAGCTGAAAATACTTGAAGCTACTTTCTCAAGTATTTTTAAAAATAAACCAAAAATTAGTAAAGAGCTCTAAAATGTGAAGAAAAAATTACCTTTAGTATTAAATCTGGTATGCCTGCACTTTTAGCTTAGAGTATCAAGCACATCCTCTGGTACTAGAGAATGTGTATAGCAAGTTTGTAGGTCATTTTATTAGTAATGACTATTATGAAGATTTGTTGCTCAATTTCAATATGTAGCTTCATTTTATGATTTTGGAAAAGTTTTCAAATTTCAAATTAATATGAAGAATCATTCTAAAGTTATTAGCTTGAAGAAATAAGACAGAGGGGAAACACTAAAACAAGACAATACAATAAGGCATCTTTCCTACTGAGGATATATAATAATCATACAGCTCATGTGTCTTTTAAGGACTGTAGTCACCCCAGTGGAGTTGGCTGGAATGAAAGGGCTGTCTGCTGGAAGGTTTTGCCATGAAAGCTCAGAGGTCTGGGACTAGAAGTAGTGCCAAAATGCATTTCCTTGATGCATTGCCATTGCATGAAGAACAAAGCCAGTTCACGTTTTAATTTAAGAGTGGACAGGAAGACCTCGCCTGGTTCATCACTTACCGGTTGTAAGATCTTCAACATTACAGTGATTCCACTTTTATAGAAAACTATAGAAGACCCCTAATCTGAACAAATCATATTTAATGTAGAAATATATAAGCACAGTACACAATACTGAAAATAATAATAATAAATAAGCACTTAGGGCCCCAACTTACGAGCTCCTGAGTTATGGACATCCACAATTACGAACAAGATTCAAAAGAAATAATGTTTGAAAATAATTATTTTATGAATACCAATCTGAAATTATGAACATGTGACACATAACCATCCTTTCTACTACTATTTTCTAAAGGAAAATAAGTTTGCAAGTTACAAACAACTTGTTCTTGGGAAGACAACTCGTTTGTTAGCTGGGACCTATGTTCTATATTTCATGTCTAGACATAATAAAAGAAGAACAAAACAACAATTTACTAACTGCAGTACACTATTACATTCAATAATCTGATTTTCGAAGGGTAGAGTATATACACCAAGCGTATATACAGTAAACCATCAATTAATGCAAAATAGAACTGCAAGGTTTAATTTTGTCTTAACTTTATTGAAAAGAGTGCAACCAAAAAGCCAGTGAAAATGCTTTCTATTATACTCAGTAAAGCTTGAAGGGATCAATTTAAAGGGTACAAAAAGATACAAAACATCCAGGCCATGGGAAAACCTGGTAGCCACAGCCACTCAAGAGGGAAAGCTTTTTAGTGCCAGGAAGGAAAAACAACTGGCAGGAAATGGGCAGAAATCGTACACCAAATCCAGTCATTCCTGGAGTGGAACCACAGTCGATGGCCTCCACTCCAAACCAACAGATACAGATACTAATGCCGGAAAAAAAAATCCCCCCAGTACCAACAACACCACCAGTCCGATGACATTCTTCTTTGCAAATATACTGGGTCTAAAGCCAGCAACAAACAACAAAATACCTTTCATCCGGGGACTGCTTGCAGAGGCAAAGGAAATGTCGGGGCTTTCACGAGACCCACATAAAGGATCACTTGGCAACGAAATTGGATCCCGGGTTTAAAAACCTATACAGATGTGGAGTGAACAGGAAAAAGGGGGGGGGGGGTTGGCTGAAATTGCAGAGCCCTTTGTTTGCAAGAACTGCTAAATGCCTCAAATGATGAGGGGAATTTTTTCAGTAAAGGGGCGAGAACCCAAAACCCTAGTCATTGTGGTGTCTACAAGCCTCGGATGAAAACATCCCAGAAAATTCCCAGGAACAGCTGTTAAAAATTGCCCACTGTCTGGAAAATTTTCCAGCTCCTGCCCCAAACATCTTGTCCGGGGGGATTTAAATTTAAAGGCACCTAAATGGAGGAATATAGCAAATAATATGTTGCAGAAATAAACCGGAGGCGCTCTATGAAAACTCACACTAACAAGTTTTTAATCTCTGTTGAAATTTTCTTTAACCAGCAATAATGACCCTACAACTGGAAATACTGGGAACCTCATCTTCCTAACAATGATGTCTGATAAGAAATGTCACCATATCAAAAAAAATATACTAAAGATCAAAACTAATGAGGTTAAACATGTATGCGGACCCCCCCAAACCGACATATGGACTGTCACAGGGGCTTTCCCCCAAATTCAACTTCAATAACAAAAACATAAAGGGGGACCAAGTAAACCAAGTCCTAACGATATAAGGGGGAAGTTTTACTAAGCAACACGCCCCCAAAACTTATCCCTAAAAAATTTTAATTTGGGGGACTCGATGTATGCACAAGGCTTATTCCCTAAGAAAAAGGAGGAGTAGATGTAAAATAGAAAGAGCGGGCGCTCCCTTTCAGCGACAAAAAGATAACGGGGGCCAAAAAAGGGGTCAATATATCTGAATGCGGGGGGAGACACTGGTCAGAAAAAATAGCAAGCATAAACTAAAGCAAAAGGAATCTTATAGGAGTCAGGAAATTGCGTGAAGAACTAAAAGCCAAAAATGAAATCGAAAAAAACCCAAAGTATTTCTTCTCCTAGCAAATCAAAGTCAAGAACAATGCCAGTATTGGGCCCCTACTTAAACAAGATGGGTCTAACAGTGACAGAAAGGGAAATGAGTGAGCTATCGTCCCAATATGACTCAGTTTTAGCAAGCTGCTAACCCAGACTGAGGTCGAAATCAAAATTAATTTTTTAGAGAGAGCCAAAAAATTTGGTTAACACAAGCCTACCCGATGTTATCCTGATGCCAAATACTTCAAAAACAGGCGATAAATGACTGCCCAGCATCTCCCCCAGGGCCAGACTCATGGAAACCCCGTGTTCATCAAGAACTGCAAGAACCCCCTACACGACCCTTTTCCTCCTTGGAAGGGAGCATGGAAGGGGGGGGTCGTCCACAGTTACTAAAAACAACAACCCCCCCAGCCCCCTCCAAAAGGGGGGCGTAAAGCAACAGCAAAGAACACAGACCGATAGACTAACATCCATATCATAAAAATCTTTGAAAGGGTCCTAAAAGCAGATCACCACCCATCAGTTACACAACCCAGGGCAACATGGTTTAAACACGCTCCTGTCTGTCTCAAATTGGATCATACGAAAAGGTCCAAATGCATTTAAAGTTTAAAAAAAATGCAGATGTAATATTTTACAGACTTTGAAAAGCCTTCGAAAAGGTACCAGGGAAAATAGCGCACAAAAATGCGTGCTAAAGGAAAAACGGGAAAAGTCGGTCGATGGATCTTTAAATTTCCTCACTAACGAACACAGAGAGTATCGTCAAAGAGAAAAGTCCGGGGCGTACAGTGAAAAGTCTGTTCCACAAGGCATGTACTCGTCCCATCTTGTTCTCTCCCCATATCCGACATAGACAAGGATGTCAGCCCGACCCCTGTCTTCCTTTGCAGATGACACCCGAAACTGCATGACAGGTCTTCCCTTTCAGACACTGCAAGGCTCCAGGCGGACACAACCCAATCTTTAGTGGGGGCAGAAAACAAAGAAGTTAACGATGAGAAATTTCAATTACTCAGTATGGTAAACACAGGAAATTTAAAACTTCATCGAGTACAAAACAAATTTGGCCACAAAAAAGGGGCGAAACACCCAAATTAAAGACTGGGGTGATCAGTCGGGGGGTTTACCCTTTAAGGACCATAACATTGTATCAATGCATCTGCTAGGGGAAAAAGACAGGGGTAATGAAGAACCTTTAAAAAATGGGGGGGCCAAGCCCATGATAACAATTTTCGGTCACTTGTTTTACAGGCTGGAATATTGCTGCACACTAACAGCACCTTTCAAGGCGGGTGAAAATTTTGACCTAGAAAATGTACAGAGAAAATTCACGGGCGCCATAAAGGAGATAAAAAAACCTCAATTTGGGAGCGCTTGAAGTTCCTAAAAAAGTTTCCCCGGAAGAGGGGGGAGGGGGAATGATTTTACACCTGGAAAATCCCAGAGGGATAGTACCGAATTTCACACAAAATCACTCGCTACAAAACCAAAAGACTTGGGCAGACGATGAAACCCCCAATGAAAAGCGGGGGTCACTAGACTTAAGAGACCATAAATAAGTTCAGGGGCCCCAGATGTTCAAAAATGCCTCCCGCTAATAAGGGGGATTACCAACAGACCCCCGGAGTCTTCAAGCTGGCCTGGCAAGCACCTAAAGTCGGTTCCTGACCAGCCGGGTGTGGCTCGTACGTTGGTTTGCGTGCAGCCAGCAGCAAAAGCCCGGGGTTTATCAGGTTGATCCCCCGGGGGCCCGGTCACAGACCGGGGCCCCCGGGGGCGTTGACCCCCCGGGAAATTTCAGGAAACTCCCAAACTGTGTGGTGGTTTTTTTTTTTTCCCCTCTACCTGCTGGTCCATAGATAAAAAAGGATCCTGCACTGCCACCACAGTTGCATTTTGAAATGTTTCATGTGGAGTGGCTTATTTATCATCCTTGCATCTTTTCAACACCCCAAACATCTCTGGAAATTAACTATGACACTTTTAAAAAAAATTTTTAGTAAAGCTGGAGTTTTTTTTTTTTTATTTTTATCACACTGGCCCATTCCCAAAAAGGCACGGTGGCCCGAAAAAAAAAAAACTTTCACCATCATTCACTCCATCACGTTTGCCAAAGGGTGCTTTACATAATTTTTTTAAACTGCAAAATTAAAAACCCCTCCTTCAGAGTGCAGGCCTGTACTTTCCCCTCTCCAGGATAAGTCCGGTTTTCAAGAAAAATAAGCAACAGCCTTGATGGTATACAAGGGGAAAAAGTAAAGCTTTAGACATACTCCACTGCTAAAGCTCGTTTGAGGAAGCTGTTTTTCTCTTTTGATTGGGGAAATCGTCCCCATTTCTAAATTTGAGACAAATTTTCAAGAAAATAAGAATTTATGAAGATAGACAGTTTTAAAATGTGAAAAGAAAGACAGAGAAGTCTACAATTAGCTAAATAAAAAAAGAAAAAATTCCGAAAAATAGGAAGGGAAGGGGAAAAGAGAGGGTCCCCTTGTGGTCGATTATAAGACAAAACCCCCTTTTTCCTCTATAAGAGAATGTGTGTTGGGGGGAAAAAAAGACCATTCACAACTGCAACTTGTACGTTTACTAGGTTTTAAAAAAGGGAAATTAGTTTTATAATAATAGTAGTCGAGTGTGAGTGATCTTGAAGGTTCAAGCATTATTCTGTTCAGCCCCTCAAGATCTATTTTTCCACACAGAAACCCTTTAATTACAGCCCCCCCCTGATAATTCCTGAGTCATCTGCCAATCCTGCAGCTGTGAAACCCAAATGTAAAATTGTGTTTTTCCCCCCCAAAATGACATCATTGAACAACTACTAATTTAGGAAAATTTTAACCCCCTTTACTGTTTGAACCAGCAGCACCTATGGTACACAATATTTTCATTTAACTGTGCCCCAAATATTTCTGTGGGGGGGGTAAATTTTTAAATAGAAAGAAGGAAGTAGCAAAGCAGCCAAGAATTTTGGGGGGAAGGTTTAGTAATGAAATTAGCTTGGAAAAGGGCCCCAAAGTGGGTAGAACCAATTACAAAAAAAATGCCCCTGACTTCCCAAATTTGTCAGGAAAAATTTTTCCCTAACTTTTACATCAGATTTTTCATTTTTGGTGTTTATTACTTTAT
>NC_069404.1:99943373-100050904 GCF_026875155.1 Cherax quadricarinatus
AGGCGGGATAATTTTAAGCAAAAATTTTGCATCGACTAGCGCTAAAAAACCCGACCAACGCTATTCGTTCCGTTCGAGATGCGTCCACTTTGGCTTGAGCATGCCTCACTTGTCCCATGGGTGCCAGTGTTTAGAAGCCAGCCAGCCACCACGGTCCCATCCAAACATACAAACAGGCCTGTTTTGGAAGAAAATGCCAAGCAGGACCTACATTACTCAGGAGGAAAAGGCACTCCCAGGACATAAGCCTGTGAAAGACAGGCTTACTCTTTTTTTCTGTGCTAATGCTAGTGGTGATTGCAAAGTGAAGCCTTTATTGGTGTATCACTCTGAAACTCCCAGAGTGTTCAGGAAAAACAATGTCCTCCCATCCCATCAGTCATCACCAGATCTTCAATAAAGGTAAGTGTCATGTAACTGTGCATATCTTCTTCAGTTTGTGTGTATTAAAATTAATATTTCATGTGGTAAAAACATTTTTTTTTTCATACTTTGGGATGCCCTACACGGATTAATTTGATTTCCATTATTTCTTATGGGGAAAATTAACTTGACTAACGATAATTTTGACTAACGATGAGCTCTCAGGAACGGATTAATAGCGTTAGTTGAGGGTCCACTGTATTATTATTATTATTATTATTATTGTTGTTATATTATTTTCTCAGTTGTTTGTTCGGTTATCTTATTCAAACTTGGGCAATGTATGATGGAAAGATACTTCTTCACGTACACCAAAAATGAAAGAAATCAGACCATAAATAGCGGAGTTCACTTATCAGCCATTAGCGGCCGCTTAGTGGTATATTTTTGTATGGTTGTTATGGTTATATTCTCATTTTTTCGGTCTCATTTGATTGAATGAAAGATATATTGCAGAAATAGATATGATTTTGATTGCTTTCATGATGAAAAGTACCTTAAAATTGCGCTCACAGTAGCGAAAATGTTCTATTCTTTAGCGAATCTCAAGAGTAAACAGATGACGTCACTGTTCAATACCTGTCCGCCTGCCAGCCCAATATGTAGTCAAGAATGGCTTGACATTATTTATACAATTATTACAATAATGCAGCAGTCTGCATAACAGTAAATCTTTTATTTTTTTTTTTTTTTTGTGAATAAAAATTCCAAATGAAAAGCAAGAGTAATATAAGAGGGGCCTGGAGCCATGACTAATGAACAGAGAAAATGTTATTTTAGTGCCAGGAATGTCTGCATTGTTTATTCTGAACCCTATTTTGTAATTGGCATCTGTTGAAATTTGTGTGAAATCGGCCAAATTGCCAATTTCTGACCACTTTATTGGGTAGTTGAAATAAGTGAATGGGCGCTTTCTTGTACTCATTTGACAGACTAGAAGTAAATAAGTTTATTCAGGTATACACAAATACAGTTATATAGATTGTCATACATAGCAGTGTATGTATAGAGAACCTGGGATAACCCAGAAAAGTCAGACAAAGTGACTTATTTCCAGTACCTGGCTTGGGCTTGCCATATATGATTTTTGGTAAATATATTTTTTTCTCGGTTGTTTGTTGGGCGATCTCATTGAAACTTGGGCAATGTATGATGGAAAGATGCTTCTTAATGTACAACAAAAATAAAAAAGACGTACGATAAATAAGGGAGTTAACTTCTCAGCCATTAGCCGCCTCTTTGCAGTATATTTTGGTATGGTTTTTATGGTTGTATTCTCATTTTTTGGGACTCATTTGATAGAATGGAAGATATATTACAGAAATAGACATGATTATGATTGCTTTCATGACGAAAAGTACCTTGAAATTGAGCTCAAAGTAGCGGAAATGTTTGATTTTTGCTGATGTTCAAAAGAATTGTGTAAGTCAAGTTGGTTAATTTTTTTAAGTTGTATTCTAACCTAACCACTCTGTAATCTGGCATACTCAGTAATCCGGCACACTTCAGGTCCCAATGATGCCGGATTTGTGATGGAGGACCTGTATTTTATTTTATGAAAAATAGGGCAAATCTTTGATTTTTTTTTTTATGAATTCAGAATGGAGGGCAATTGTAATACAGGAGAGGCATTAGGATGTGATTAATTAACAGAAGAAATATTGCTGTTGTGTCTGGAAGAAATATTGCTCTTGTATCAGAACTACCCTATTAACCCTTTTAGGGTTGGTGCCGTACTAGTACATATAAATTCTAGCGCTTTCAGAGGTAGCGAGAGAAAGCTGGTGGGCCTACATATGAAAGAATGGGTCTATGTGGTCAGTGTGCACAGTATAAAAAACCCTGCAGCACACACTGCATAATGAGAAAAAAAAACTCCGATCGTGTTTTTAGTTTAAAACATCAACTTTGCAGTGTATTTTTGTATGCTATTTATGGTATTCTAGTTTTCCTGGTCTCATTTTATAGAATGGAAGACATGATGATTTTTATTGGTTTCACAATGAAAAGTACCTTTATATTGAGCTCAAATTTAGCAGAAATGTTCGATTTTTGCTAAAGTTCAAAAGTAAATAAATCAAGCCATGCGTCCAACACCCATCAGCTGGTGAGTCTAATATTCTTTCACAAGTGCGCTGATATTATTTATACCATTTCTACACTAATGCAGTAGTCTGCATAACAGTAAATCTTCTATTCTTTGTGAGAATAAAAATTCAAAGCGGAAAGCAAAAGAAATGTAACAGAGGCCTGGGGAAGTGACTGATGAACAGAGGAATTGTTATTTTAGTGCCAGGAATGTCTGTCTTGTTTATTCTGGATCCTATTTGGAAATTGGCATCTTTTGAAATTTGTGTGAAATTGGCAAAATTGCCAATTTCTGACCACTTTATTGGATAGTTGAAATTGGTAAATGGGTGGTTTCTTGTACTCATTTGATAAAAAAAATGGAGTTTTAGCAAAATAGTTATGATTTTTGTTGACTGGTACGTTGGAATTGGCCGAAAAATAGGACTCAAACTGGGCAAAATCCCCAATGCGTAAACATCGTCGAGACTGCTAGCTTCACAAGAGCATAATTCCATAAGTTTTCCATCAAATTTCATACTTTTGGTGTCATTGTAATCGGAAGAGATTCACTATCATAAAAGAAAAACAAATTTTTTTTTTTTCCGAGAAATTTCCGACCCCGAGAACAAGTTTAGGAGAGGGCCTGCCGACCCTGAAAGGGTTAAGTGCTGTGCACTTAATAGGGTAGTTCTGATTGTTAACCCTTTCATTGTTGGCGATGTATACGGCTTACAAGCCGGTGTTGGTGACATATTGGTATGCCAAAATTCTTTCGGCTTCAGATCCAGCGGGTGAAAGCTGGTAGACCTACATGTGAGAGAATGGGTATGCGTGGTCAGTGTGCACAGTATAAAAAAAATCCTTCACACAGTGCATCAGAAAAAAATCTCCGACAATATTTTTGGATTACTTCGACGACTTTGAGATGCATTTTCATACAGTATTTATGGTTGTAGTATTCTCATTTTCTTGGTCTCATTTGATATAATGGAAGTATAAATACAGAAATAGAGATGATTTTGGTTGGTTTCACAAAGAAAAGTACCTTGATATTGAGCTCAAAGTAGTGGAAAGTCTAATGTGCAGTCATAAATGTGTTGACATTATTTATACAATTTTTTCAATAATTCAGTAGTTTGCATAATAGTAAATCTTCTATTTTTTGTGCGAATAAAAACTCAAAATGGAAAGCAAGAGTAATATAAGAGGGGCCTGGAGATGTAACTAATGAACAGAGAAAAATGTTGTTTTAGTACCTGGAATGTCTGCATTGTTTATTCTGGACCCTGTTTTGAAATTGGCATTTTCTTTAATTTGCAGGAAATTGGCCAAATTGCCAATTTCTGACCACTTTATTGAGTAGTCGAAATTGGTACATGGTCGGGTTTTGTACTCAATAGAAAAAATAGAGTTCTATCGAAATCGTTACAAGTGTGGTCAACTGAACAATGGAATTGGCTGGAAGTAGGGCTCAAAGTGGGTGAAATCACCATGGGTATATATCGCTGAAAAATCAAACTTCTCGTGAGTGTAATTCCATAAGTTTTCCATCAAATTTTGTACTTTGTGTGTCAGTACTATTGGGAAAAGATTATCATTTCGTAAGTTTTTTTTTTTTTTCATAATTTTTTTTTTTTTTAATTTTCTGACACTGAGAGCAAGTTTTGTGCGCAGGAGTCTCAACAGTGAAAGAGTCAATTAAATGAGTGAGTTCTTGTGCTCAATCAATATAATGGAAGGCATTGTAGTGTAAACTAAGAATTTGATTTTTGGTGTCAATATTTTCAGAAAAAGATTCTCTACCATTTCATTTTTTTTTTTTAACTCTTTGACTGTCACGACTCCTGCTCACAAACTTGCTCTCAGTGTGAAAAAATTAAAAAACAATTTATTTTTTCTTATGAAATGATAGAGAATCTTTTCCTGTTGGCAATGAAACCAAAAGTACCGAATTTGATGGAAAACTTACGGAATAACTCTCGCGAAGTTAGCGGTCTCGGTGATATTAACGCAGCGTCGATTTTGCCCACTTGAATCCTGTTTTGGGCCAATTTCATTGTTCCAGTTGACTATATTCACAGCTATTTTGCTAGCACTCCTTTTGTTCTATCAATTGAGTACAAGAAACTGCCCATTTACCTATTTCAACTAACCAATAAAGTGATCAGAAATTGGTAATTTGTCCAATTTCATAGAAAATTCAAAAAAGGCCAGTTTCAAAATAGGGTCCAGAATAAACAATACAAACATGCCTAGCACTAAAAATTTTCTCTGTTCATTAGTCACGTCACCAGGCCTCTCTCATGTTACGCTTGCTTTCCATTTTGAATTTTTATTCACACAAAAGATAAAAGATTTAATGTTATGCAGACTACTGCATTGTTGTAAAAATGGTACAAATAATATCAGCACATTTGTGAAAGCATATTAGACCCACCAGTTGACATGTATTGGACACGTGACCTGATTTATTTACTCTTGAACATCGTCAAAAATCGAATTGAGCTCAGTTTCAAGCTACTTTTAGTCAGTAAACCATTCAAAATCATCTCTGTTTCTGTAATATCTCTCTCATTCTAACAAATGAGGCCTAGAAAACGAGAATGCAACCATAAATACCATATGAAAATGCATCTCAAAGTCTCTGTTTTAAACCAGAAACACTATCACAGTTTTTTTTCTCTCATTATTCACTGCATGTTGCATGATTTTTTTTTTTATACTCCACACACTGACAACTCGGACCCTTTCTCTCATATGAAGGCCTACCAGCTTTGTCCCGGAAGATTGGAAGCCGCTAGAATTTTGGTGGTGTATTACGGGACCGACACTGGCTTTAAAGCCATAATATTGGAACAAGTGGGGCTTGAACCCATGATATGTTTGTAGTTGTGATATTATGATTCCACTAGTCACTAAGAGCCATTTTAATTTTGGAGGTCTTGACAGTGAAGGGGTTAGCTGTGACCTATGTAAGTTTGCACAGGGGATCAAACTGTGGCCCATATAACTTTCTGCTTAATGTTTGGGTCTTCAGAAAAAAATTTGTTCTTGCTAAAATCATATGCCTCAGCTCAGCTGTTTGGGTGTCCTTCCACCTTGTGTTGCCTATGGAAAAATTATTGGGTCAATCAGGTTGACACATTCTTCATTACACATAGACAAGGAATATCACACTGTGAAGCTTCGCACAGCCCTATCAGACCCTCAAAGAGTATTTGACAAGGCTGGCTCCTCCTTATGGATATAAAAAGGTAGAAAATTCAATAATAACATAATAAGATAAAGAATTTCATTAATCATTAAAATTAGTAAAGAATATAAAACATTCAAACTTAAAATCAGTCCTACTTTAAGCAAAAATGAAAATGAAATTATTATTGATTCAAAGCTTATTTGTGCACAATGACATAGTGTAAATTGGTGCAGTGCTGATGTTCTAAGTATGTAGCTTTGAACAGTAGTTGGGAACACCAAACTGTTGTTGATGTGGTGGGGGGGGGGTCACAGGTGGGCATGACTGTTGAAACAGAAAACAGTGTCCCCAACAAGAGTAGAGATTCTTATGATACATGGTTGACTATGATCCTCTGACCACCATAACCCCTTTTAAGCAGTTAACCCTTTGAGGGTCCGTGCCGTAGATCTACGGCTATATGTTGAGGGTCTAAACCGCAGATCTATGCCATGAGCTCAGCTCACTCTGATAAGCTGTGAATGGTAAATTTGGGCCTAGACATGAGAGAATACATCTATGTGGTATGTGTGCACCACATAAAACAAATCCTGCAGCACACAGTGCATAATGAGAGAAAAAAACTGAGACCATAATTTTTTATTAAAACAGCAACTTTGCAGTGTTTTTTCGTATGTTTTTTATTGATGCATTTGCGATTTCTTGGTCTCATTTGATAGAATGGAAGATATATTACAGAAATAGAGATGATTTTTATTGGTTTCAGTAATGGAAATGGGTTGAAACTGAGCCCAAAATAGCAGAAATGTTAAATTTTCGCCGACGTTGAAGAGTAAACAAATGATTCCACACATCTAATACATGCCAGCTGGTGGGTATAGTACATGTTCACAAATGTGGTGATATTATTTATACAATTATTACAGTATTGCATAACAGTAAGTCTTCTATTTTTTTGTTTGAATAAAAATTCATTATGTGAATAAAAAATAAAAATGGAATTCATTTGTAAAGCCTGAAAATGTAACTAATGAACAGAGGAAATGTTAGTTTAGTTCCAGGAATGCCTGCACTGTTTATTCTGGACCCTATTTTGAAATTAGAATATTTTGAACTTTACATTAAATTGGTCAAATTACCAATTTCCAATCACTTTATTTTGTAGTTGAAACAGTTGACTTGGTGATTTCTTGTGCTCAATTGATAGAATAGAAGTAATACTAGTGAAATAGCTAAGAATTTGGTCGATTGGAGTAATATAACTGGCCTAAAATGGGAGTCAAAGTCGGCAAAGTCGCCGATGTGTAAATATTGCTGAGACATCAAAATTCGCGAGAGCATAATTTCGTCAGTTTTCCATCAAATTTCGTACTTTTTGTTTTATTACCTTCAGAAAAAGATTCTCTACCATTTCACAAGAAAAAATAACAAAATTATTTTTTTAAAATTCTTGGACACTGGTGTGCACTTTGAAATTTGGCCTTTGAACCCTGAAAGGGTTAAATCACCAGTCAGGAAATGTTGGTGGAGTTAGGTGGCCCGGTGGCCTGGTGGCTAAAGCTCCCGCTTCACACACGGAGGGCCCGGGTTCGATTCCCGGTGGGTGGAAACATTTCGACACGTTTCTTTACACCTGTTGTCCTGTTCACCTAGCAGCAAATAGGTACCTGGGTGTTAGTCGACTGGTGTGGGTCGCATCCTGGGGGACAAGATTAAGGACCCCAATGGAAATAAGTTAGACAGTCCTCAATGACGCACTGACTTTCTTGGGTTATCCTGGGTGGCTAACCCTCCGGGGTTAAAAATCCGAACGAAATCTTATCTTATCTTATCTTATAGCTGGGAGAAGGCCGCTTTGGTGGTGGGTAGCTGACTGGCTGGTCGGCTACTTGTGGACGGAGGACCAGTGTAGGTAGAGATGTCAAGGTAACATCACTATGATGAAATTAAGACACACTTGCAACATCTCGGTATCTTTATTGTAGACCTTTTGCCATCCAGTGGCTTTCTCAATACAAATTCCAGGACATAACTTGAAGACAGTAGGACTATATACAGAAGATGAGGTAATCAGTCCCTCAACCTTAGGAGTAGGTGCGAAGAGCACCATAGTCGTGGAGATTCTGAAGCAGAAGTAAGGAGTCTGGCGCTTACATACTAACATCAAGTGTAGCAGACGAGGGCATAGTCCCTGGTAGGCGGGATTCCCCAGTGGAAGTAGGTCCTTCCCAAAGAGATGGGTTAGCTGTAGTAGTAGTTGTCGTAGTCGTGAAGGTTATGTACGTGTCCTTAGAATCAAGATTCCATGATGTTGCAGTGTCTGACAAGTTGTGCAAGAATGGTATATAATACCGACAAGATGAAATTAAGACACCTTTGCAACATCGGGGGTATCTTTATTGAAGCGTTTTGCCATCCAGTAGTTTTAAAATAAATAAAAATTTCCCAGGACAAAAACTTGAAAAGAACCAGTAGGACGTATTTCCCAAAGGGGGGTTTCCCGCCTCCCAGGGGTCTATGCCTCGTCTGTACACCGGGACGTTTTTTAATAAGCGCCAGGGCTCCTTACTTCTGTTTCAGAATTTCCACGACTCGTGCTCTTCCACTTTTTTCCTGGGTTTGAGGGACTGTTTAAACCTCATCTTCTGTTTTAGCCCTACTGTCTTAAAATTTAATTTTGGGAATTTTGTTTTGAAAAACCCAATGGATGGCAAAAGTTTCAATAAAGATACCCAGATGTTCCCCACTTGTGTCTTAATTTAAATTTTGTCGGTATTATTTTCCATTTTTGCACAACTTGTCGGGACAGGGCTACATCATGGAAATCTTAAATTCAAGGACTGTACAAAAACCTTCAGGGATTTCGAAAAACTACTACTAAAAAACCCCCATTTTTTGGGAAAGGGGAAACCCTATTCCCTGGGGAAATTCCTTCCCACCGGGACAGGCCCTCTTAAATACCCCTGACGTTAGAATATAAGCGCCGGGCTTTTTAAATTCTGCTTCAGATCTCCAGGGACTACGGGGGCTCCGCCCCTACTTTTTAGGTTGGGGGAATGATTACCTCATCTTCTGTATTTGTCTTCTGCCCTTAAAGGTTATGCCGGGGAATTTGTATTGTTTTAAAGCACTGGATGGCAAAACTTCTCAAAAAAAGACCCCGATGTTGCACGTGTTTTAAATTTTCATCTTGTGGGTTTATTATATACCATTCTTGCGTAACAAAACTATCTTGGTAATTCAGGGGTTTGCCCTTATCTTTTCCCACATGAGCTGGATGACCCAAAGCCAAAAATCAAGGCTAAAAAAAGGGAAAAAAACCGAAGTTGCACACCAATCAAAGGGAATCCCTACACTTTTGGAATTCAGCCTTTAAAAACCCTTTGACTGTTTCGGGCCCCCTCTCTAAAACTGTCTTTTTTAGGGCCCCAATATTCAAAAAAAAAAAATTATTTTTTCTTATGAAAATGTTAGGATTATTTTTATAGTTTTTTAAGTTTAAAAAAATTTTTGCCATCGTATTTTACCGAGATATAGAGCCCCCAAATTTTGGGCAAAAATTGGACTTGCTTTCGGAAACAGGGGCGACTGCCCCCCAAACCGGTTTTCTTTTATTTACTCTAATTAAAAAAGGTTTTTTGCATTTTTCAATATTTTCTTTTCCGGTAACTTATGTGGCCTGTGGGCCCAATGTAAGGTGCATTGTTCAAATATACATTTATTTTTTACAACAAAAAATTAACAAAAACAAACTTTATCACTTTTAAATTTTGGGTTTTTAAAACACTTTGTTTACAAAAAACAAAAATACAAAACAATGTTTATTCCCATTTTTCCCAAAATTTATATATACATATGTACAGTCATAACCAGTTCCTTGAATTTGCTGCAGCTTGTGGAACTCTTTGAAACATGGGTATATGCGGGGGCCCACTTCACATCCTCACACATAAAACGGTGTGTCTGCGTGTTTGGGGGCGTTTTGTGGTATGCTTTCATACTTTAAACCCCTCTTCTGAGCTTTTTTTCTTGGCAGTATTTAAAGGGCGTTGTATGGGGTAGTAAATCCCCGGGCCCTTCATACGAGATGACGTTTCTGTGGGCGTGGTTATTGCAGGAGTTGTCCTTGGTTTTGAAATTATTTGTCTGATTACGGGGACGGGAAAAAATTCACCATTTTTGGGTTTTTTTGGTTTCAAAAAACTTGTATATGTTATAGCATTTAGCTTTAGAGATTTTAAACCCAAGATGGAAAAAAATTTTTGATTTACCACTTATAATCTTGCGTACACAGTCGAAAACCAATCTGCATGTCACTTTTGTCCAAAAAGCGCAATTGGGGTTTTGAAAGCCCATGAAAACTGCAGGTTTAGTTTTGGGTTCATTGGTCTCTCTTTTGTCCCGGGCCACGGGGTTTTCCTTTCGTTTGTGTGAATAAAGGGTAAACAATGTGAAATAATTTTTGGGTCATGCCACCAAAAATGCCTTGAGGGTCTTTGGGTTGAAAAGGGCTTCCCACCCCCACCTCTGCGAGGGGCCGCGTCAAACCTTGGCATTTTTTTGCGATTACCACGCACTGTCCCAACACACGTCTGTCAAGTTCATCGCAAAAAAAAACCCACTGAGTAAGGGGCTTGTTTTTAAACCAGTTATCAGTAAAAACATATCCCCCTTCCAAGATTTGGTTCCATCTTGTTCAAACCCCACATCACCAGAGATCCCCAAATTAACTTCATGGTATCTCTAAAAAGATTACTGCCAGGTCCCAAAATTTAATATCTAAAACAAGACCCCTTCTGCAACAAAGTACAAATAGCTTTTTTACCAAAGCGTTTTTCCTTTTTGTTGGTATATATTGCCCGAAAGGGAGTCTTTCCCTTTTAATAAAATTTAAAAGGGCTCATCAATAACAAGCTTCCTGAAGGGATTTAAAATAATTTCGCCCCTTTTGTTTTAGGTTTCATAAAACATTTTTTTATCTTATTAACCCGTCACTTCTGTCAGGGCCGGGTTTTTTTTTTTTTCTGAAAGTGTAACATTCGTAACGTACAGGAAACGTTTTTTTCCCTATTTAAAGCACTAAAAAATGGAGTTGAAAACAGGGGGATTTTGTTTTCCAGTTTTGTGGTGACAGTGGCTTTTACACATGTGGGATAAGCATTATAGTGCAAAAAAAAAAAGGACTTTTCTGCCCCAGTTGGGTTTTCCCTTCCCCCTTGGGGTAAACCGTGATTTTGGTGAAAAAGAATTGTATTTGCCCTGGTGTAATCACGTATGTATTTGTTTTCCCCGAAATGATTCCATCGGGGGGCATCGAAAAAAAAACTCAAAGCAGTCCCGTTTTCCCGGCATTGGTTCCCCAAATGGACCAAAATGGTTTTTTTACTTTGTGTTTATCAAAGTCCCTGGGGACTGGGAAAAAAACTCGTCCCGTCCTGCCAATCCTTTGATGCGGTTCTGCTGGTGGGGTCTATAAATTTTACTGTGGTTGTGGTGTGCAGGTTGTGGGGTGGGGTTTTGGGGGGTAGGGTGGGGGGGGTTGTTTTGCTGAGGGCAGCCCCGTGGGGGAGTTGCGTGGCCCCGGGGATGGTGCCACATGGGGCCCTTTCCCCCTAAATATCACCCCCACTGCCTCCCCCTCACGGTTTTCCCCTTCATAACCCCTCGTTAAAAATTTCATTTTTCTTCACATCAGGGCGTGGTGTAGGGCCCCCGGGGGTGTGCTTCCCCGAGTTTTTCCTTTTTCCCTTTGGGAAAAACATTGAAACAAAACAAGGCCGCTTTCTCCCTCGTACCCTACTGGCGCTTCACTGGGGAATATTTACACTCACTGTCACTAGAACTGCTTTAATGACCTTGAAAACAGTATACTATATCAATTTAGGGTGTTGGGACACGCCCAAAAGTTTCCTCTTTCGGGCCCGGTACGGCGGGAAAGGAACGTGAACAAGCCCGGGACCGCCCAGAGGTCCCAAGGGGTGTGGGTCATCTGGGTTTACGTCACTATTTACGTTTCCTGGGCACTTTTTTCGGTAACCAAAATCACTTTAAAACCCTTTTATTCACTGTCAATGGGCATTTTCATCGCTGTTTGTGCTTTCAATTGGGGAAAAAAAGGGCCTCCAAAACCGCCGAAAGGGGTGGGGGGGGGAACTTCTTACCGAGGGGGCATGGTGGGAAAAAGGACTGACAAATGGCGTTCCCCCAATGCCAACCCCTGGGTCCCCCATTTTTTTCACAGGGTGCACAAACCCACCACTGGCCCATTTCTTTTTCCGTGTAGGCCCACGGCCCCTTTTTGGGGCTGGATTTTAAGCCGCTTTGGGAAATTTTTGCGTTTTAAATTTCGTCAGATAATTTGGGTCGTAAAACGTTTTTTTTACGTCGGAAAAAAGGGCAAAGGGTTTAAACCCTTTTACTGCCGCGGGCCCCTATATATAAGTTTAAGGGTACAAATGTTTGACGTATTTTTCTCTTTAAATTTTTGCGGCTTTAAAAAACAAGAAGGAGGAAAACTGAAAGGGCCCAAAATGTGGGAAAAAATGGGTCTGTGTGGTCATGTGCACCCTTTTAAAAAAAAAATTTTGGGGCACGAGGATAATTAGAAAAAAAAAAAATCCGGGCCGTTTTTTTTTTTTTTTAAAATGCCGAATTTGTGGGGTTTTTTTTGTTTAGTATTTTGGTTGTATTTTCGTTTTCTTGGTTCATTTTTATAGAATGGAAAACTATTGTGAAAAAGAGGTGATTTTGATTGATTTTACTATAAAAAGAACCTAGAAATGGAGCTCAAAGTAGGGGAAATGTTTGATTTTTGCCCATGTTCAAAAGTAAACAAATGATGTCATTGTCCAATAAATGTCCAACTAGCCATTCTAATATGCAGTCATGAATGGGTTGATGTTATTTATACAATTATTACAGTATTGCAGTAGTCTGCATAATAGTAAATCTTCTATTTTTTGTTTGAATAAAAATTCAAAACAGAAAGCAAGAGTAATATCACAAGGGCCTGGAGAAATGACTGATGAACAAAGAAAATGTTGTTTTAGAATCAGGAATGTCAGCATTGTTCATTCTGGACCTTATTTTAAAATTGTCATATTTTTTAATTTTCGTGAAATTGGCCAAATTGCAAATTTCTGACCATGTTATTGGGTAGTTGAAATTGGTAAATGGGCTGTTTCTTGTACTCAATCGATAGAAAAAATGGAGTTCTAAAGAAATAGCTATGAGTTAGGTTGACTGGAACAATGGAATTAGCCAAAAATAGGGCTCAAAGTGGGCAAAATCGCCGATTTGTAAATATCTCCGAGGTCGCTAGCTTCGCGAGACCGTAATTCCATCAGTTTTCTATCAAATTTCGTTTTTTTGGTGTCATTACAATCGGGAAAAGATTCTCTATCATTTCATAAGAAATTTTTTTTTTTTTTTTTAAATTTTGCGACACCAGGAGACACCTCAGGATTGGGGGTTGCGACAGTCAAGGGGTTAAAAGAAGTGGTGATGATTAAAAGATGACAAAACACTACGTAAATTCAAATCTAGGCAGGAATAAATTGGAGTCTAAAGCCCCAAACAAGAGTTAAGCTCTTCCTGAAACCAATTAAACCCGAAAGCGTAATAGTTTAGCCAGGAGTGGAACGAATATTTAACCCTTTCAGGGTCGGCAGGCCCTCTCCCAAACCTGTTCTCAGGGTCGGTAAAAATTAGAAAAAAAAAAAAATTCTTATGAAAAGATAGTGTTTTTTCTGAATTTTATAGACTAAACAAAAAATTTTTACCATCAATACTTACCGAGATATGGAGGCATGAAGTTGACAGAAAATGACTGGCATATGGTAACATCGCCGACTGCCGGTCACCCGGTATTACTTTATTTATTTTTTTAGGTATTAAATTCTATTTTTTTTTTTTCCAAGTAACTTTTATGGTCTCTGAGACGAATATGAGCACTATTTTGTGAGTTATTTCTTTTTCTATACTACACAATAGCTGCATACACTTATGTCACTGTTTTGCATACAAAACATATATACACAAACGAACAATACAAAATGTTGTTTATTACTATTTTTCTATATTTTTTATACACATACAGTCACAGGAGAAGAGAGGAATGTAGAGGAGAGAGAGAGATTTTGGGAGATGTTAAGTGAATGTATAGGAGCCTTTGAACCAAGTGAGAGAGCTTTTAGAGAGGGTGTGGTAGGTAAGTTTGGGGTGCCAGGTGTAAATGATAATGGGAGCCCTTTGACTGAACTTTGTATAGAAAGGGGTTTAGTTATAGGTAATACATATTTTAAGAAAAAGAGGATAAATAAGTATACAAGATATGATGTAGGGCGAAATGACAGTAGTTTGTTGGATTATGTATTGGTAGATAAAAGACTGTTGAGTAGATTTCAGGATGTACATGTTTATAGAGGGGCCACAGATATATCAGATCACTTTCTAGTTGTAGCTACACTGAGAGTAAAAGGTAGATGGGATACAAGGAGAATAGAAGCATCAGGGAAGAGAGAGGTGAAGGTTTATAAACTAAAAGAGGAGGCAGTTAGGGTAAGATATAAACAGCTATTGGAGGATAGATGGGCTAATGAGAGCAAAGGCAATGGGGTCGAAGAGGTATGGGGTAGGTTTAAAAATGTAGTGTTGGAGTATTCAGCAAAAGTTTGTGGTTACAGGAAGGTGGGTGCGGGAGGGAAGAGGAGCAATTGGTGGAATGATGATGTAAAGAGAGTAGTAAGGGAGAAAAAGTTAGCATATGAGAAGTTTTTACAAAGTAGAAGTGATGCAAGGAGGGAAGAGTATATGGAGAAAAAGAGAGAGGTTAAGAGAGTGGTGAAGCAATGTAAAAAGAGAGCAAATGAGAGAGTGGGTGAGATGTTATCAACAAATTTTGTTGAAAATAAGAAAAAGTTTTGGAGTGAGATTAACAAGTTAAGGAAGCCTAGAGAACAAATGGATTTGTCAGTTAAAAATAGGAGAGGAGAGTTATTAACCCTTTGAGGGTTTTGGTCGTACTAGTACGTCTTACGTGTAGGGGTTTTTGACGTACTAGTACCCATAAATTCTAGCGGCCTCAAATCTAGTGGGAGAAAGCTGGTAGGCCTTCATATGAAAGAATGGGTCTATGTGGTCAATGTGCACAGTCTAAAAAAAATCCTGCAGCACACAGTGCATAATGAGAAAAAAAAACTTTGGCCATTTTTTTGGAATAAATCAGCGACTTTGCAGTGTATTTTCGTATGGTATTTATTGTTGTATTCTAGTTTTCTTGGTCTCATTTTATAGAATGGAAGACATATTACAGAAATTGAGATGATGTTGACTGGTTTTACAATGAAAGGTGCCTTGAAATTGAGCTCAAATTAGCAGAAATGTTCGATTTTTACCAAACTTCAAAAGTAAACAAATCGTGCCAAGCGTGCAATACACGTCAACTGGTGAGTCTAATATTCCTTCACAAGTGCACCAATAATATTTATACCATTTTTTACACTAATGCAGTAGTCTGCATAACAGTAAATCTTATATTTTTTGTGAGAATAAAAATTCAAAGTGGAAAGCAAAAGAATATAAGAGGGGCCTTGAGACGTGACTAATGACTAGAGGAAATGTCATTTTAGTGCCAGGAATGTCTTTCTTGTTTATTCTGGACCCTATTCGGAAATTGGCATCTTTTGATATTTGTGTGAAATTGGCAAAATTGCTAAATTCTGACCACTGTACTGGATAGTTGAATTTCATAAATGGGTGGTTTCTTGCACCCATTCGATAGAAAAAATGGAGTTCTAGCGAAATATTCATGTTTTTTGTCGACTAGTACAGTGAAATTGGCCGAATATGGGGCTCAAAGTGGGCAAAATCGCCGATGCGTAAACATCGCCGAGACCGCTAACTTTCCGAGAGCATAATTCCATAAGTTTTCTATCAAATTTCAAACTTTTGGTGTCTTTATGATCGGGAAAAGATTCTCTATCTTTTCATAAGAGAAAATAAATTTTGTTTTTTTTAAATTTGGCCGACCCTGAGAACGAGTTTCGGAGAGGACCTGTCGACCCTCAAAGAGTTAAATGGAGAGTTAGAGGTATTGGGAAGATGGAGGGAATATTTTGAGGAATTGTTAAATGTTGATGAAGATAGGGAAGCTGTGATTTCGTGTATAGGGCAAGGAGGAATAACATCTTGTAGGAGTGAGGAAGAGCCAGTTGTGAGTGTGGGGGAAGTTCGTGAGGCAGTAGGTAAAATGAAAGGGGGTAAGGCAGCCGGGATTGATGGGATAAAGATAGAAAATGTTAAAAGCAGGTGGGGATATAATTTTGGAGTGGTTGGGGCAATTATTTAATAAATGTATGGAAGAAGGTAAGGTACCTAGGGAAATTGGCAGAGAGCATGCATAGTTCCTTTGTATAAAGGCAAAGGGGACAAAAGAGAGTGCAAAAATTATAGGGGATAAGTTTGTTGAGTATACCTGGTAAAGTGTATGGTAGAGTTATTATTGAAAGAATTAGAGTAAGACGGAGAATAGGATAGATGAACAAGGAGGCTTTAGGAAAGGTAGGGGGGTGTGTGGACCAGGTTTACAGTGAAACACATAAGTGAACAGTATTTAGATAAGGCTAAAGAGGTCTTTGTGGCATTTATGGATTTGGAAAAGGCGTATGACAGGGTGGATAGGGGGGCAATGTGGCAGATGTTGCAGGTGTATGGTGTAGGAGGTAGGTTACTAAAAGCAGTGAAGAGTTTTTACGAGGATAGTGAGGCTCAAGTTAGAGTATGTAGGAAAGAGGGAAATTATTTCCCAGTAAAAGTAGGCCTTAGACAAGGATGTGTGATGTCACCGTGGTTGTTTAATATATTTATAGATGGGGTTGTAAGAGAAGTAAATGCGAGGGTCTTGGCAAGAGGCGTGGAGTTAAAAGATAAAGAAACACACATAAAGTGGTAGGTAGTAGGTTGGTAGACAGCAACCACCCAGGGAAGTACTACCGTCCTGCCAGATGACTGTGAAACAAAAACCTGTAACTGTTTTGCATGATGGTAGGATTGCTGGTTTCTTTTTCTGTCTCATAAACACGCTAAGATAACAGGGATATCTTGCTACTCCTACTTACACTTTGGTCACACTTCACAGACACGCACATGCATATATATATATACATACATCTAGGTTTTTCTCCTTTTTCTAAATAGCTCTTGTTCTTTTTTATTTCTTCTATTGTCCATGGGGAAGTGGAAAAGAATTTTTCCTCCGTAAGCCATGCGTGTCGTATGAGGCGACTAAAATGCCGGGAGCAATGGGCTAGTAACCCCTTCTCCTGTATACAATTACTAAAAAAGAGAAGAGAAAAAACTTTATAAAACTGGGTTGCTTAAATGTGCGTGGATGTAGTGCGGATGACAAGAAACAGATGATTGCTGATGTTAATGAATGAAAAGAAGTTGGATGTCCTGGCTCTAAGCGAAACAAAGCTGAAGGGGGTAGGAGAGTTTCAGTGGGGGGAAATAAATGGGATTAAATCTGGATATCTGAGAGAGTTAGAGCAAAGGAAGGGTAGCAGTAATGTTAAATGATCAGTTATGGAAGGAGAAAAGAGAATATAGGAATGTGTAAATCAAGAATTATGTGGATTAAAGTAAAGGTTGGATGCGAGAAGTGGGTCATAATAAGCGTGTATGCACCTGAGAAGAGAGGAATGCAGAGGATAGAGAGAGATTTTGGGAGATGTTAAGTGAATGTATAGGAGCCTTTGAACCAAGTGAGAGAGTAATTGTGGTAGGGGACTTGAATGCTAAAGTAGGAGAAACTTTTAGAGAGGGTGTGGTAGGTAAGTTTTGGGGTGCCAGGTGTAAATGATAATGGGAGCCCTTTGATTGAACTTTGTATAGAAAGGGGTTTAGTTATAGGTAATACATATTTTAAGAAAAAGAGGATAAATAAGTATACACGATATGATGTAGGCGAAATGACAGTAGTTTGTTGGATTATGTATTGGTAGATAAAAGACTGTTGAGTAGACTTCAGGATGTACATGTTTATAGAGGGGCCACAGATATATCAGATCACTTTCTAGTTGTAGCTACACTGAGAGTAAAAGGTAGATGGGATACAAGGAGAATAGAAGCATCAGGGAAGAGAGAGGTGAAGGTTTATAAACTAAAAGAGGAGGCAGTTAGGGTAAGATATAAACAGCTATTGGAGGATAGATGGGCTAATGAGAGCATAGGCAATGGGGTCGAAGAGGTATGGGGTAGGTTTAAAAATGTAGTTTAGAGTGTTCAGCAGAAGTTTGTGGTTACAGGAAAGTGGGTGCAGGAGGGAAGAGGAGCGATTGGTGGAATGATGATGTAAAGAGAGTAGTAAGGGAGAAAAAGTTAGCATATGAGAAGTTTTTTACAAAGTAGAAGTGATGCAAGGAGGGAAGAGTATATGGAGAAAAAGAGAGAAGTTAAGAGAGTGGTGAAGCAATGTAAAAAGAGAGCAAATGAGAGAGTGGGTGAGATGTTATCAACAAATTTTGTTGAAAATAAGAAAAAGTTTTGGAGTGAGATTAACAAGTTAAGAAAGCCTAGAGAACAAATGGATTTGTCAGTTAAAAATAGGAGAGGAGAGTTATTAAATGGAGAGTTAGAGGTATTGGGAAGATGGAAGGAATATTTTGAGGAATTGTTAAATGTTGATGAAGATAGGGAAGCTGTGATTTCGTGTATAGGGCAAGGAGGAATAACATCTTGTAGGAGTGAGGAAGAGCCATTGTGAGTGTGGGGAAGTTCGTGAGGCAGTAGGTAAAATGAAAGGGGGTAAGGCAGCCGGGATTGATGGGATAAAGATAGAAATGTTAAAAGCAGGTGGGGATATAGTTTGGAGTGGTTGGTGCAATTATTTAATAAATGTATGGAAGAGGGTAAGGTACCTAGGGATTGGCAGAGAGCATGCATAGTTCCTTTGTATAAAGGCAAAGGGGATAAAAGAGAGTGCAAAAATTATAGGGGGATAAGTCTGTTGAGTGTACCTGGTAAAGTGTATGGTAGAGTTATAATTGAAAGAATTAAGAGTAAACGGAGAATAGGATAGCAGATGAACAAGGAGGCTTTAGGAAAGGTAGGGGGTGTGTGGACCAGGTGTTTACAGTGAAACATATAAGTGAACAGTATTTAGTAAGGCTAAAGAGGTCTTTGTGGCATTTATGGATTGGAAAAGGCGTATGACAGGGTGGATAGGGGGCAATGTGGCAGATGTTGCAAGTGTAATGGTGTAGGAGAGTAGGTTACTGAAAGCAGTGAAGAGTTTTTACGAGGATAGTGAGGCTCAGTTAGAGTATGTAGGAAAGAGGGGGGTGGGGGGGAAAAAAAAATTTTTTTCCCCAGTAAAAGTAGGCCTTATACAAAGATGTGGTGATGCACCGTGGTTTGTTTAATATAATTGATAAGAGATGGGGTTGATAGAAGAAGTAAATGCGAGGGTCTTGGCAAAGCGTGGAGTTAAAAGATAAGAACACACACCAAAGTGGGTTTGTCACAGCTGCTCTTTGCTGATGACACTGTGCTCTTGGGAGATTCTGAAGAGAAGTTGCAGAGAGTTGGTGGATGAATTTGGTAGGGTGTGCAAAAGAAAGAAAATTAAAGGTGAATACAGGAAAGAGTAAGGTTATGAGGATAAAAAAAGATTAGGTATGAAAAGATTGAATATCAGATTGGAGGGGGGTATGGAGGAGGGAACGTTTTCAGATATTTGGTAGTGGACGGTCCGGATGGGTCAAAAAGATGAGGTAAATCATAGAATTGATGAGGGAAAAAAAAGAGTGAGTGGTGCACTTAGGAGTTGTGGAGACAAAGAACTTTGTCCTTGGAGGCAAAGAGGGGAATGTATGAGTTATATTTTACCAACGCTTTTATTGGGTGTGAAGGTGGGTGATGAATGTTGTGAGGAAAAGGGGGCGGAGGCAGTGGAAGTCTGTCTGGGGCAATGGTGGGGTGAATATAATGCGGGAAAAATTCTAGTTTGGAATTTAGGAGAGGTGCGGATTCCCAAAATGTTGTCCAGGGGTGAGGAAGGGTTGTTGGGTGGTTCGGAATGTAGAGGAATGGAGGAAACAGAAGACTTCAAGGGTTTTCGTCTGAGGGGAAGGGAAGGGCGGGGTGGGGTGGGCCCAAGGAAGGGTTGGAGGGAGGGGGTAAAGGAGGTTTTGTGTGCGGGGGTTTGGACTTCCAGGGCGCCTGGAGCGTGTTTGATAGGAGGAATGGAGACAAAGGGTTTTTAATACTTGCGTGCTTTTGGGAGTGTGAGCAAAGAAACTTTTAAAAGGGATTGGGGGAAACCGGCAGGCCGGACTGAGCCCGGAGAGGGGAAGTACAGTGCCTGCACTCTGAAGGAGGGGGTTAAGTTGCATTTTTAAAAACTGTAGTGTAAAGCCCCTTTCTGGCAAGACAGTGAGGGTGAATATGGTGAAATTTTTTCTTTTTCGGGGCCCCTGCCTTGGTGGGAATCGGCCCGGGGTGATAATAAAAAAAAAAAAAAAAATAAAGTGGGATTTCCGTTTCTCTTTTCTGTGACTTGGCTCTTGGGAGATTCGAAGAGAATTGCAGAGATTGGTGGATAATTTGGTAGGGATGCAAAAGAGAAAATTAAAAGTGAATACGGAAAAAGTAAGGTTTGAGGTAAAAAAAAGATTAGGTGATAAAGATTGGGTATAGATGGAGGGGGGAGTATGGAGGAGGTGAAGTATTCGATATTTGGGAGTGGGAGTTCAGCGATGGTCTGTGAAAGATGGGTGAAACAAGAATTTTATGAGGGGAAAAGGGGGGTGGTGACTTAGTAGTAGTCTGGGAGACAAAGAACTTTTTCCTTGGAGGCAAAGAGGTAAGTATGAGAGTATAGTTTTTTACCCAAAGCTCTTATATGGGTTGAAAACATGGGTATGAAAGTTGCAGCGAGGAGAAGGTGGAGGGAGTGGAGATGTCATGTCTGAGGGCAAAGTGTGGTGTGAATATAATGCAGAGAATTCGTAGTTTGGAAGTTAGGAGGAGGTGTGGGATTACCAAAACTGTTGTCCAGAGGGCTGAGGAAGGGTTGTTGAGGTGGTTCGGTATAGTAGAGGAATGAAGCGAAACAGAATGACTTCAAGAGTGTATCAGTCTGTGTGGAAGGAAGGTGGGGTAGGGGTCGGCCTAGGAAAGGTTGGAGGGAGGGGTTAAAGGAGGTTTTGTGTGCGAGGGGCTTGGATTTCCAGCAGGCATGCGTGAGCGTGTTTGATAGGAGTGAATGGAGACAAATGGTTTTTAATACTTGATGTGCTGTTGGAGTGTGAGCAAAGTAACATTTATGAAGGGGTTCAGGGAAACCGTCAGGCCGGACTTGAGTCCTGGAGATGGGAAGTACAGTGCCTGCACTCTGAAGGAGGGGTGTTAATGTTGCAGTTTAAAAACTATAGTGTAAAGCACCCTTCTGGCAAGACAGTGATGGAGTGAATGATGGTGAAAGTTTTTCTTTTTCGGGCCACCCTGCCCTGGTGAGAATCGGCCAGTGTGACAATAATAATAATAACAGTCACAGGACATGTGTTTAGAAGTTCTGCAGCCTTTGGAAGTCTTTGAAACATGGTGTCATGCAAAATGGTATTTTACGCTTCTCACACATGAAACGAGTGTCTGCATTGTTGTGGACGTTTTTTTGTATGTGCCCAGACGTAACACCTCTTCTGAGCCTTTTTCTTGAAAGCAGTAGCAGGCAGTTTTATTAGGAAGTGATCACCATGCTTCAGACGAGAAGGTAGTTGTTGATAATTACGTGGGCGGTTTTCTATTGGAAGTGTTGTTCCTTGGTACTTGATGGTTTGTTTCTGGTCCTCATATATAAGCATTGAGCATGGAAATGTCCAGAAGATGGAAAAAGAGTTTTATGTACCACTTATAACTCTTGCAAGCACAATCAGCAAACCCAATCTGCATGTCACATTTGTCCACTGAATGCATATTGAGGGCGTAGTCAATCACAGCTGCAGGTTTTAGAATGGGTTCATTGCTTTCTCTATGCTGCCTGCCAGTGTCTACCATTTCATTAGGGTGAACTGATTACAACAGTGTGATACAGTGGACCCCTGGTATTCGATATTAATCCATTCCTGAGAGCTTATCGAATACCAAAAATATCGAAAAGCGAATCAATTTTACTCATAAGAAATAATGGAAATCAAATTAATAATCCGTGCAAGACACCCAAAAGTATGAAAAGGTTTGCACTTTAAGCCACATTGCACACATTTCCTTAATATTTGAAGTAGGCAACTTCTTCAATTTCTCTATCCCCTCCTCCGAAGCAGTTTCCTCAGGTGTGACCTCTTGCTGTTGAAGATGATATAGCAGCTTTTCAGTGATTAGTTCTTCATTGTCCTCCTCCACCAACTCTTCCACATCCTCCCCACTAACCTCCAACCCCCAAGGACTTCCCCAATGCCACAATGGATTCCTCAACTGGCATAGGTTTCTCACGGTTAGCCTCAAATCCTTCAAAATCCCTTTTGTCTACACATTCTGGCCACAGTTTTTTCCAAGCAGAGTTCAAGGTCCTCTTAGCCACTCCCTCCCAAGCCGTACCTATAATGTTTAAACAATTGAGGATATTAAAGTGATGCTTCCAAAACTCTTTTAGAGTCAGTTGAGTTTCTGTGATCACTACAAAGCACTTTTGAAACATAGCTTTTGTGTACAGTTTCTTGAAGTTGGAAATGACCTGCTGGTCCATGGGCTGCAGGAGAGGAGTGGTATTAGGAGGCAAAAACTTGACCTTAATGAAGCACATGTCCCCAGAAAGTCGCTCTGCCAAGTCTGAAGGATGACCAGGGGCATTGTCTAATACCAGGAGGCACTTAAGGTCTAATTTCTTTTCAATTAGGTAATTTTTCACAGTGGGGGCAAATGCATGGTGTAGCCAGTCATAGAAAAAAGTCCCTAGTGACCCATGCCTTATTGTTTGCCCTCCACAGCACACACAAATTAGCCTTGAGGACATTGTTTTTCCTGAACACTCTGGGAGTTTCAGAGTGATACACCAATAAAGGCTTCACTTTGCAATCACCACTAGCATTGGCACACATCATCAGAGTAAGCCTGTCTTTCATAGGCTTATGTCCTGGGAGTGGCTTTTCCTCCTGAGTAATGTAGGTCCTGCTTGGCATTTTCTTCCAAAACAGGCCTGTTTCATCGCAAATAAACACTTGTTCAGGTTTCAAGTCTTCACTGTCTATGTAATCCTTGAATTCCTTCACATATTTTTCACCTGCTTTTTGGTCCAAACTGGCAGCCTCACCATGCCTAATCACACTATGTATGCCACTACGATTCTTAAATCTTTCAAACCAACCTTTGCTGGCCTTAAATTCACTCACATCAGCACTAGTTGCTGGCAGTTTCTTTACCAAATCGTCATGCAACTGCCTAGCCTTTTCACAAATGATCTCTTGAGAGATGCTATCTCCTGCTATCTGTTTTTCATTTATCCCCACCAATAACAGTCTTTCAACATTTTCTAACACTTGCTGTCGCTGTTTCGTAATCACAGTTGCAGCTTTTGCAAGAACAGCTTCCTTGATTGCTGTTTTTCTGGTCACTATAGTAGAGATGGTTGATTGGGGTTTACTATACAGTGGACCCCCGGTATTTGATATTAATCCGTTCCTGAGAGCTCATCGCGTACCGATAATATCGAAAACCGAATCAATTTTCCTCATAAGAAATAATGAAAATCAAATTAATCCATGCAAGACACCCAAAAGTATGAAAAAAAAAATTTTACTACATGAAATATTAAGTTTAATGCAATAGAATAATTACAATAACAATAAAATAATTGACACTTACCTTTAACCCTTTCAGGGTCCAAGGCCAAAATCTGAAGTCACGCACCAGTGTCCAAGAATTTTCAAAAAAAAAAATTTGTTATTTTTTCTTATGAAATTGCAGAGAATCTTTTTGTGAAGGTAATAAAACAAAAAGTACGAAATTTGGTGGAAAATTGACGAAATTATGCTCTCGCGAATTTTGATGTGTCAGCGATATTTACGAGTCGGCGATTTTGCCGACTTTGACTCCCATTTTAGGCCAATTACATTATTCCAATCAACCAAATTCTTAGCTATTTCACTAGTATTACTTCTATTCTATCGATTGAGCACAAGAAATCGCCAAATCAACTGTTTCAACTACAAAATAAAGTGATCGGAAATTGTTAATTTGGCCAATTTAACACAAAGTTCAAAATATTCCAATTTCAAAATAGGCTCCAGAATAAACAATGTAGGTATTCCTGGAACTAAACTAACATTTCCTCTGTTCATTAGTTACATTTTGAGGCTTTACAAATAAATTCCATTTTGATTTTTTATTCACATAATGAATTTTTATTCACACCAAAAAATAGAAGATTTACTGTTATGCAATACTGTAATAATTGTATAAATATCATCACCATATTTGTGAATGTATATTAGTCCCACCAGCTGACGTGTATTAGATGTGTGAGGTCGTTTGTTTACTCTTGAATATCGGCAAAAATTTAACATTTCCGCTACTTTGAGCTCAGTTTCAAGCCATTTCCAGTGCTAAAACCAATCAAAATCATCTCGATTTCTGTAATATATCTTCCATTCTATCAAATGAGACCAAGAAATCGCAAATACAACTATAAAAAACATACGAAAAAACACTGCAAAGTCGCTGTTTTAATTGAAAAATCATGATTTCAGTTTTTTTCTCTCATTATACACAGTGTGCTGCAGGATCTGTTTTATGTGGTGCACACATACCACATAGATGTATTCTCTCATATCTAGGCCCAAATGTACCACTCACAGTTTATCAGAGTGAGCTGAGCTCATGGCGTAGATCTACGATTTGGACACTCACCGTAAAGCCGTAGATCTATGGGATGGACCCTGAAAGGGTTAATGAAGATCTGGTGATGATTGATGGGATGGAAGGAGGGGAGAGGTGTTAGTGTTTAGAAGGGGAATCCCCTTCCATTAGGACTTGAGGTAGCAAGTCCTTTTCCAGGGTTACTTCCTTTCTTCTTTTAATGCCACTAGGACCAGCTTGAGAGTCACTGGACCTCTGTCACACAACAAATCTGTCCATAGAGCTCTGTACCTCCCGTTCCTTTACGATTTGTCTAAAATGGGCCACAACATTGTCATTGTAATAGCTGTGTTAGGGTGATTTTCATCCATAAAGGTTTGCACTTCAACCCACTGTGCACACATTTCCTTAATTTTTGAAGTAGGCACAATGTATTCTACAACTGGTATAGGCTTCTCAGGGTTAGCCCCAAACCCTTCAAAATCTTTCTTAATTTCCATACTAATTCTCACCCTTTTTACCACAGGGTTGGCACTAGAAGCTTTCTTGGGGCCCATGGTGACTTATTTTGCAGAAACAAGCACCAAACACGGTGATAATATGGATAATATGGAATGTACCGAATGTATCCTTAGATGCGCGCACACTGGCTGGCTTGTAAACACTGGCACACAAGGGGCAGTTCAGGCCTCATGTGGACAGGTCTCGTACAAATCGTATTGAATACTGGGTTTTCAATCGAATACCGATGAAAATTTTTTGCGATATAATGCATCGAATACCGGATTTATTGAATACCGATGCCATCGAATACCGGGGGTCCACTGTACAACCTGCCCAGCTCTGACACACGCACTCCACTTTTGTACTTTGCTATTATCTCTTGTAAACACTGGCACACACGGTGCAGTTCAGGCCTCATGTGGACACGTCTCGTACGAATCACATCGAATACCGGGTTTTCGATCGGATACAGAGGCAAAATTTTTGCGATATAATGCATCGAATACTGGGGGTCCACTGTATCTCATTTGTCATGCAACCGAAATGCCATGTCATTGGCAGCAAAGGCTTGCACCTCACCTCTACGAGTTGCCAGTGTTGAACCTGGGTGTATGTTTACGATTTGCACACATTGTGGCACAATCTGTCATGTTCCCTCGCAAGAAATCACTGAGTAAGGGGCTTGTATACCAGTTGTCAGTATATAAAATATGTCCCTTAGCAAGATATGGTTCCATCATTGTTCTAACCGCATCACCGGAGATACCCAATAGCTTCCTGGTATCTCGCAATGTATTACTTCCAGTGTACACAATTATATCCAAGACAAGACCACTGTAACAATTACAAAGCACAAATAACTTTATACCAAAGCGTTTCCTCTTGCTTGGTATGTATTGCTTGAATGAGAGTCTTCCTTTGAACAGAATCAAAGACTCATCAATAACAAGCTTCCCGAAGAGATAAAAGTATGTACATATTGAATTTCTGTTTCAGATTCATGAACACATTCCTAATCTTATATAACCTGTTATTTCTGTCAGGTCTGGTTTTGTCTGAGAAGTGAAGCATATGTAATAGTAGCACAAATCGATTCACTCCTATTATATCACTGAAACCTGGGGTTGCAATCAGGCGGTCTGTTGACCAGTTTGATTTCACAATGTGCTTATACACAAGTGGCATAAGCATTATTGTGGCAAAGAAAAGATACATCTCAGCCACAGTTGTCTCCTTCCTCTGGTGTAGGCGTGAGTTTGGTGAAAGTATTGTGTTTGCCATGGTGTACTCATAGTATCTATTGCTTTCCCTGACAATATTTTCCATCAGGGGTTCGTCAAAGAATAACTCAAAACATTCCAGTTCACTGGCATTGTTCCCAAGTGTACAAGATGGCCGTATTCCACTTTGATGAAAGTCAAAGTGATGGGGATTGGGAACAAAATTGGCAGTTTCCTGCCAATCCCAGGTGCTGTCTACTGGTGGGTACTGGATATTGACAGGTGGTTGTGGTTGTGGAGGCTGGTGTGGTGGGTGGGTGGGGGATGGTGGCCTTTGTTGTAGATTAGCAGAGGCAGCGGCATGGGTGGCAGCGTGGGTGGCAGCATGGCCCACTGCTGGTGCCTCACGGGCGGCACCACCACTAACACCTCCATGCACATTTTCCATCCCAATTGCAACATTATCATCTTCATTTTCACTGTTCCTGTTATACAGCCACGGGATGTACTCCGAGATGTATTCCTTCCCCTTGGAATAGCATATGGCACACTACTGTCATGGGGGTTCGAAAGGAGATGAGATAGTTGAAGATGAACACACTTGTGGATGGTAACACTATATATTGTCATACTGTGGTAAGGGAGCCCAACCTGCCATGCGTTGCCTGGTAGACCTATGCGTGGACTGAGAGAGTTACAGAGGTACTCGCGCACACATGCGCATCTCGTGACGTCACACAAACTGGTCCCTAGGCCTAGTAAGAGGTCATATCTATAAAACATATGGATGGTACTATGATACTTAGATAAACTATATAACACTTGTAAGGGGGATCAGCAACTATGCTGACAGCTCGGTCATGTTATGTATGTCGTCTCGACATACACTACTATGCTATAGGCTGAACAAGCAGGTGGTTCTGGGCTGATTCTAAACAATAACAGAGACATATATAACTTAGAACTAATGGATGGTATCATAATGGATGTTAACATAATGAGTTTTAACGTAATGTATTACAAATTATAAGTACAAATCATATAAGGGATGGAATTGATCGATCGATCTCTATTCATGCACTCTACGGATTCTGAGGAAGAATAAATATATTTACAAAGTGAAAGTAATTAACAGCAAGGCAAATCTGGCATGCACAGATCAGTACTGCTAGATCCTCAGAATTTGGAGGGAACGTGAACACAAAAAAAAAATTTCTGAAAGACTGATCAGCTAATAACAAGACACACAGTTGGCAATTTCATTCATCTCGGACATCTAATTATACAGGCTATGTACATTTAAACCCAACTCTGCGAGGGTAAGATTTACATATGCAGAATAGTTTTCATCTTTGGGTGGATCGAATTCTGCGATGGCTAACACATGCCTTGACTGAGGGCGATCTGAACGCGTATCTACAAAAGATACTTGTGGGTTTCTCATTACTTGTTGAGTATGCAAAGAATAATGACATTCAGGTTGATTATCTGGCTGAGTATTAGAGGTAGAGGGTACAGAGTCAAGAGGATTGTCGGCGACTGTCACATCACATGCTAATTTCATGTGATCTAAATGCGATTCTTTGTACTGACTAGTACGTACTAATTTCTCTAACCTGATACTTATTGCCAGTGATATGTTTAACTACTCGATAAGGGCCAACAAACTTTTGATCGAGCTTAGGCATTGCGGATGTTTTGTTGAAATTAGTCAGCATTACACTCGAACCCACTTTAACTTTTTTCGGCTTAGCACAGCTATTAGTTACTTTAGTAAATTCTGCTGTTGATTTATGAAGTGTTTCACGGATTCTTCTAAAAATACTCTGAGCTATGTTGGTACGAGTTGCTATGAAATCATCAGGGTTGTAATTGGGTTTCGGAGTGGACTATAACAACTCATTGGGTAAACGCTTGTCTACACCATACAATGCATAATGTGGAGTGTCACCTATGGAAGCATTGTAAGCAGAATTTATGGCACATTGATCATCTGGTATAACTTCATCCCAAGTTTCACTTTTGGGGTTGATAGTGGCTCTCAAGACATCAAGTACTTTCTTATTGGTTCATTCAGCTAACCCATTGCTGGCAGGATGATGAGGAACAATGGTGGATTTAGAGATCTTGTACAAGGTACACAAATTTTCAAGAATCTCATTACAGAATTCACCTCCATTATCTGTTACTAAGGACTTATGGGTGGTATGCCTGCAGATAATGTGTTCTTTAACCCTTTGACTGTCGTGGCCGTATATATACGTTTGTGAGGTACCGTGTTTGACGTATATATACTCATAAATTCTTGCGGCTTCAAATCAGGCAGGAGAAAGCTAGTAGGCCCACATGTGAGAGAATGGGTCTGTGTGGTCAGTGTGCACCACATAAAAAATATCCTGGAGCACGCAGTGCATAATGAGAAAAAAAAAACTCCGACCGTTTTTTTTAATTAAAATGCCGACTTTGTGGTCTATTTTCGTATAGTATTTGTGGTTGTATTCTCGTTTTCATGGTCTCCTTTGATAGAATGGAAACTATATTATAGAAATGGAGGTGATTTTGATTAATTTTACTATAAAAAGAACCTGGAAATGGAGCACAAAGTACAGGAAATGTTTGATTTTTGCCGATGTTCAAAAGTAAACAAATGATGTCATTGCCCAAATAAATGTCCAAATAGCCATTCTAATACGCAGTCATGAATGGGTTGATGTAATTTTTTACAATTATTACAGTATTGCAGTAGTCTGCATAACAGTAAATCTTCTATTTTTTGTTTGAATAAAATTTCAAAATAAAAAGCAAGAGTAATATCACAGGGACCTGGAGACATGACTGATGAACAAAGAAAATCTTATTTTAGAGCCAGGAATGTCTGCATTGTTCATTCTGGACCTTATTTTGAAATTGTCGTATTTTTTAATTTTCGTGAAATTGGCCAAATTGCAAATTTCTGACCATGTTATTGGGTAGTTGAAATCGGTAAATGGGCAGTTTCTTGTGCTCAATCGATAGAAAAAATAGAGTTCTGAAGAAATAGTTATGAGTTTGGTTGACTGGAATAACGGAATTAGCCGAAAATAGGGCTCAAAGTGGGCGAAATTGCCGATTTTTAAATATCGCCGAAGTCGCTAACTTCGCGAGAGCGTAATTCCGTCAGTTTTCCATCAAATTTCGTTTTTTTGGTGTCTTTACAGTCGGGAAAAGATTCTCTATCGTTTCATAAGAAAAAATAATTTTTTTTTTTTTCGAATATTTTGCGACACCAGGAGCAACTTCAGGATTGGGCCCTTCGACAGTCAAAGGGTTAAACGCTTTAGCTACTGTCTCAGCAGTCTTATCTGCAATAGGAACTAACTCACAATATCTGGTGAAATGGTCTACCATAACACACAGATGGAAATATAAACACATATGCAGTATAATGTGATCCTTTATTGACAACGTTTCACCCACACAGTGGGCTTTTTCAAGTCACACACAGATCTGTGTGTGACTGAGATCTGTGTGTGACTTGAAAAAGCCCACTGTGTGGGTGAAACGTTGTCAATAAAGGATCACATTATACTGCATATGTGTTTATATTTCCACTGTGTCGGTATTTGATACCATTTATTTCCATAGCACACAGATGTTTGTTGCCTTGGAGGGAACATTTAAAATTGGTTAACAAATCTAGCGCAACTCTTTCCCACAGTTCGCTAGTGGTTGGATACACCTGGATTGGATTAGGACCATTGATATTTCCATTATGCTACATACAGACACTACATTTCTTAACATACTCAGAAATGTCAGTTGCCATACATGGCCAAAAGTATTTCATTCTGGCTTGTTTCACAGAACGATCCATACCAGGGTGTGCAACACCTGGTGCATCATGAACTAGCTGTAGAGCTACATTCACTAGTGACTGTGGAATTACTAACTGGTATACTTTTCTGCTTGGAGTACCCAACTCGGCTGTTCGATACAGTAATTCTTGACTCATTACAAAGCCACTAATGGGTGCTGGTGGCTTCACAGTCAGGATAAGATCTTTCTGGAGCAGGAATTGAATCACACCAGACCACATGGGATCTGTTCTTTCTTACTGGAGGAATGAACAAACTTAGTGGAGTGGATGACTCTCCCCGGTTGAAAAGTAACGCTATAACACGCAATATGAGCAAGGGAGAACGGATCTACTATCTCTCACTGCAAGCACAGGGGAAAAGAAATGAACATAGTCAACAATACTTATATTCAATCTGAGTCTCGCACAGTGACACGAGATATCAACTATAAAGAAACTACACTTACAAACGTTAACAACATGTGAAAGTTTCTCGAGAAACAACTTCTTACATTGCACGAATTACTGTCAACGAGGATGGCATCACCATCTGGAACACAAGGGACAACAACAACACTCAAGTGAGTACTCTAGCCACAGAAACGTCTTTCTGCAACAGCTTGTGGCATCAGCAAGAGATGGCATAACTCGTTGCAAGTAAAGTTCTTCTCAAAGCATCCCCTGGGAAGGAACGACTACTTGAACAAGTCGCCATCACAGGGATAGTAGTCTCAGCACCCAGGGTTGTCTGAGTTTCCTTTGAAACCCAAGGTAACTGTACACTATCCTGCGTGCACGATATTGTGGCTGGAGTCCAGACAGGAGTGACAGTATTACTAGTGCCTGGCCGCTCCGCTCGGGTACGTTAATAAGTAATTCACGGATCTATAGGAACTTAATCTGAACTTCACATTTCGCAGCACTTTAACAAATCTCAGATACAAGCTGTGAGAACAAACACATTGCTCAGGGGCTAGGTATTGTCTTCAAGTCAGTAAGGGAATACTGGTATTGTGGACTGATTCATATTGACTTTGACTGGCATGATACACTAAGTGAACATTCAAAAGTGACTGGGACATCTTCTCAGGGAGCTTACTCAAGGGCATAAGGCAAGAAAATAAAGAGAATATATGACACAGTAAGCTTAAATTGGAAGAAAATTACTTATTTAAAAAAATAAGTCACACTGTAAGCAAGGAAAACTCACACACACAAAAGAAAATACTCACTGAATAAGCAACACTTTGAAAATCTAGAGAAATTGTACTTTACTCAAATCAAATTTACTCAAATTTACTTTAAATTGAATTAATGGCACAGTGAGTTGTCTTTACTCTCAACTCAATAAGGAAATTCAACAATAAAATGATAAATCATTCAAAAATGTTAAAATGGACTCAATAAAGCTTGTGCAAAATTAAAACAAACTGGGAAAGCAATTCTAAATAAAAAATATTAAGTGACACACAAGGAACAAAATATTATGCACAGAAAATGTAAAACTGAAATCACAGAATATTGCACTGAAATAAACTGTAGCAATATTGCAAATAACAATTTCTAATCAAAAGTACTGCACAACACTACATAAAATTTCTGTAAGAAAGATTTTAATGGCAACACAATGTTTACACAAGAATTATTGTAAAATGAGTCAATGTTGCAATAATAAAAAAAAATTACACGCACAAGAAAATACAGTTTACAAGAAAAAAAAATCAAGGAATGAACTGAGGGAACACTTTAACTCTTAATTGCAGCTTAAGCAAACACTTACTGAACAAACAAAAAGAATGATTTACTTTAAAAGAAGAACTTAAAAATTGCACTAAGAGTGAATTTGTTCAATGAAATATAAAAATAATATATACAAAAACACAGAACAAAAAGGTTTGAACACTTAGTGATGCAGAACACTAACATATCAATATAAACACAATACTATAATTTTCTTGCAATGAAACTTGAGGTATGAAAAATTTGGAAAATAATTGTCTTGCTTCAACAAAATAATGGCACTATTGTCTGTGGAGATAAGACAAATTAGACACTGGTTAAATGAAAAGAATTAACACAAGAATGTTCAACACAGAGAAAAAAAAATAAAATGGCAAATAAATGAAAACAAAAACATCAAGAATACACAAATGCTGGGAGAAAAAATATAACAGACAACACTGAGTTGTGATGCAGAATATAAGGTAATAAATTACTGAATTACTTCAAATTCAAATTCAAAGTTTATTCTCTATAAGGATTACAATGCTGAGTTTACAGAATTTGGTTATTGTGTGGTTTACATGTAGTAAAATAATAATTACAGAGTGTACCACTAGAACACCTAGCATGGCTAGGCATTTCGGGCAGACTTTGTTTAATTCTTAAATTTAAAATATTACAAGTTATGAGGTAAGTTGGTATTATGGCTAAGTGACTAAATACTAGTTTGTGAGTTTAGCAATGTGAATGCTTTTGTTTTGTCACGGTACATAGTTTCAGTATTGGAGTATCACAGGCCAACTTATGACTGGTTAGGATTCATTATTTTAAGATTGAGATTGATATTTCTGTTTATGGTCAAATGGGTGAGTGAGTGTAAGTGTTAACCACCAGGTGGTATTCGTGTAGTTAGTTGACGGGGTGTATCAGGGAGATAAGATGTTTTCTAATGGTAGTTTTGAAGGTGATGAATGTGTCTGCAGTTCTAGAGTTTTCAGGTAGGGTGTTCCAGATTTTAGGGCCTTTGACATACATTGAATTTTTGTAAAGGTTTAGTCAGACACGGGGAATGTCATAGAGATGTTTGTGTCTAGTGTTATGCCTGTGGGTTCTGCCACAACTATTAAGAAAGCATTTTAGGTCAAGGTTAATATTGGAATTTAAGGTCCTGTAGATGTAGATTGCACAGTAGTAAGTGTGGATGTACTGAACAGGGAGTAAGTTTAGATCTATGAACAGTGGGGGGGGGGAGTTGCGGCTTTTTGTTGGGTTATTATTGGCTTTAGGTGTGTTGCTGCAGTTGATCCCCAAGCACAGATAGCATAGGTGAGGTATGGATAAATAAGTGAGTGGTATAGTGTGAGAAGGGCATTTTGCGGTACGTAGTATCGTATCTTGGAGAGGATCCCAACTGTTTTGGATACTTTTTTGGTTATGTGTTGGATATGGGTGCTGAAATTCAGGTTGTTGTCGAGGTATAGGCCTAGGAATTTGCCCTCATTATGTCTGGCAATTAGAGTGTTGTCGATCTTAATGTTAATTTGCGCAACTCCTGCTCTGCTACCAAACATAATATACAGTGGACCCCCGCATAGCGACCTTAATCCGTGCAAGAGGGCTGGCTGTTATGCGAAATGTTCGGTATGCGAATGAATTTTCCCCATAAGAAATAATGGAAATCAAATTAATCCGTGCAAGACACCCAAAAGTATGAAAAAAAAAATTTTACCACATGAAATGTTAATTTTAATACACACAAACTGAAAAAGGCATGCACAGTTACATGACACTTACTTTTATTGAAGATCTGGTGATGATTGGTGGGATGGGAGGAGGGGAGAGTGTTAGTGTTTAGAAGGGGAATCCCCTTCCATTTAGACTTGAGGTGTCGAGTCCTTTTCTGGGGTTACTTCCCTTCTTCTTTTAATGCCACTAGGACCAGCTTCAGAGTCACTGGACTTCTTTCGCACAACATATCTGTCCATAGTGGCCTGTACCTCTCGTTCCTTTATGACTTCCCTAAAGTGTTTCACAACATTGTCAGTGTAATAGTCACCAGCACGGCTTGCAATAGCTGTGTGAGGGTGATTTTCATCCATAAAGGTTTGCACTTTCAGCCACATTGCACAGATTTCCTAATCTTTGTAGTAGGCAATTCCTTCAATTTCTCTCTCCCCTCCTTTGAACCAGTTTCCTCAGGTCTGGCCTCTTGCTGTTGAAGTTGATCTATCAGCTCATCATGGTTAGTTCTTCATTGTCCTCCTCCACCAACTCTTCCACATCCTCCCCACTAACCTCCAACCCCAAGGACTTCCCCAATGCCACAATTGATTCCTCAACTGGATACTCCTCTCAGGGTTAGCCTCAAACCCTTCAAAAATCCCTTTTGTCTACACATTCTGGCCACAGTTTCTCCAAGCAGAGTTCAAGGTCTTCTTAGTCACTCCCTCCCAAGCCTTACCCATAAGGTTTATACAATTGAGGATATTAAAGTGATCTCTCCAAAAGTCTCTTAGAGTCACTTGAGTTTCTGAGGTCACTACAAAGCACCTTTCAAACAGAGCTTTTGTGTACAGTTTTTTGAAGTTTGCAATAACCTGCTGGTCCATGGGCTGCAGGAGAGGAGTGGTATTAGGAGGCAAAAACTTCACCTTAATGAATTTCATGTCCCCATAAAGTCACTCTGCCACATCTGTAGGATGACCAGGGGCATTATCTAACACCAGGAGGAACTTAAGTTCTAATTTCTTTTCAGTTAGGTAATCTTTCACATTGGGGGCAAATGCATGGTGTAACCAGTCATAGAAAAAGTCCCTAGTGACCCATGCCTTACTGTTTGCCCTCCACAGCACACACAAATTTTCCTTGAGGACATTCTTTTGCCTGAATGGTCTGGGAGTTTCAGAGTGATACACTAATAAAGGCTTCACTTTGCAATCACCAGTAGCATTGGAACACATCAACAAAGTAAGCCTGTCTTTCATAGGCTTATGTCCTGGGAGTGCCTTTTCCTCCTGAGTAATGTAGGTCCTGCTTGGCATTTTCTTCCAAAACAGGCCTGTTTCATCACAATTAAACACTTGTTCAGGTTTCAGTCCTTCACTGTCTATGTACTCCTTGAATTCCTGCACATATTTTTCAGCCGCTTTGTGGTCCGAACTGGCAGCCTCACCATGCCTTATCACACTATGTATGCCACTACGCTTCTTAAATCTCTCAAACCAACCTTTGCTGGCCTTAAATTCACTCACATCACTAGTTGCAGGCCTTTTTTTAATTAAATCCTCATGCAACTTCCTAGCCTTTTTGCTTATGATCGCTTGAGAAACGCTATCTCCTGCTAACTGTTTTTCATTTATCCACACCAATAAGAGTCTCTCAACATCTTCCATCACTTGCGATCTCTGTTTCGAAAACACAGTTAAACCTTTGGCAAGAACAGCTTCCTTGATTGCCTTTCTGTTGCCCACAATAGTAGAGATGGTTGATTTGGGTTTCTTGTACAACCTGACCAGGTCGGCGATACGCACTCCACTTTCATACTTATCAATGATCTCTTTCTTCATCTCTATTGGAATTCTAACCCTTATTGCTGTAGGGTTGGAACTAGAAGCTTTCTTGGGGCCCATGGTCACTTATTTTCCAGATAAAGCACCGAAAACACTGTAATAATATGAAATATTCCGATTGTATGCTTGGATGTTACCGCGGAGGCTGGCTGGTAAACAATGCCACTGGCGGAACATATGAGGCTGGCTCAGGCCGCACATTGGACGCGTCTCGGACGAAGGGCGGTGAGCAGGTTTTTGGGCGGTATGCGAGGCAAAATTTTAGCGATCAAAGCGTCCGGTATGTGGATTGTACGTTATGCAATGCGTCCAGTATGCGGGGGTCCACTGTAGTAGGTTTTGTCAGTGTTAAGCGTAAGTTTATTGGCTGTCATCCAAGTCGATATTTTGATCAGCTCCTCGTTAACAATGGTGTTGAGGGTGGCAAGATCAGGGTGAGAGATGACATAAGTCGTGTCGTCAGCAAAGAGAATGGGGTTCAGGTGTTGGGATATGTTTGGAAGATCATTGATATATATGAGGAAGGACAGGGGACCAAGGACACTTCCCTGCAGAACTCCAGTATCAAGTTGTCGTGTTGTTGATGCTGTGTCTTTAACCCGTAAACGGTCCAAACGTATATATACGTTTTTTCAACATTTGAAAGTATGTAAAAAAAGTAGATCTTTTTGTTTTTTACTTTTGAAAATGTGTAAAAAAAACTTTGATCTTCTCTTTTTTTTGTTATATTTGAAAATATGTAAAAAAAAATGTAGATCTACTTTTGTAGCACTACATTTGTGAACGTAGATCTGCTTGGACCATTTACGGGTTAATGGTGACATACTGATACCTTCACTGCATTACTGTGAAAACAAGATAATTGTGAAGTGTAAACACAAGTTTATACTTCTTATATATTGCACACAACAAGGAAAAAAACATTAAAGTACTTACTTCAAGTATATATATAAAAAAGAAGTACAACACAACTGACATAAAATAAAGCACGAAAATTAACACTGAAGAAAGAGGGAAAAAAAAAATAATATTGCAAGCAGTATATAATGAGCACTGAGTCTAATCAAGAGTCACTGAATGTCACTAAGAAATCACTGGAAACACAAAAAAAAAAATGTCTCAACACTCACAAATGTCTCTATGAAAAAAATATTATTCGTTAACACTGTAGCGATGTTGTAGAATGAGGTGGATGGTAGTGGTGGAGTCTCGTGGCTGGCGGGGTTCCTACTCCACACGTGACGCCTCAAAGAATTTGCACTTAAATCGACGATGGACTCTCACAGGAGGCTTTTATGATGGCGCATCTGACGAAGGAACACTCTTGGCTCTTGACCCCCTATGTGGTCCTTAAAAATATGATGCTAGAACCCGTAATAAGGGTACAAAAACAGTGGTAGTGGGTGAGGTGGGTGGTTGAAGCAGCGCGGTGGTGACACACCGCGTGGTGACTGGGCCTATGGGATGAACGGCGTAAGCCACAATGGGGACACTCGCACTAGGCACAAAGATATTCTAAGCCGGGCTGGCTTAAAAACAAATCCACAAAATACCACAACACCACAGGGATGATAAAACACACAGGGTGCCTAGAACTGGAAACACAAAGCGATGGAGAAAACTGTACCCACGTGGCTTGCTTGAGTATTGGGTTAATCACCTGGGTTAGTTGCTGGCTGGCTTGGCTTAACCCTTCACGCAGACTGGCTTGATAACTTGTAACGATGAGCACAGCAGGGGTGGAAAGCTGGCTTGGCAGGCAAGGCTGGTTGGTGTAAGGCTGGCTAGACTGGGCTTGGGCTGACTCCCCCACCACAGACTGGCTTAAGTGGCTTGGCTTACTTTGCAAACCCGGGTCAACCCCTCGGAGGTAATGCAAATAGCAAGATAAACACTAATACAGAGAGACTGACCGGTGAATAGTGCAGAGGGCTGGTAGACGCTTGCTCGGGTAGCAGCTTGGCTATGTTGGCCTACTGCCACACAAAATGTCCGTCATTGGCTGAGAGAATTTATCTCCTTGCATTGGCATAATTATCAATTTTATGCCCACACCGCTGTCACCATTTGTCATTGGGGTTCTTTGGAGATAGATGGATGTAGATCAACACACTTGTGGATGGTAACACTATATATTGTCAGACTGTGGTAAGGGAGCCCAACCTGCCGTGCGTTGCCTGGTAGACCTATGCATGGACTGAGAGAGTTACAGAGGTACTCGCGCACACATGCGCATCTCGTGACGTCACACAAACTGGTCCCTAGGCCTAGTAAGAGGTCATATCTGTAAAACATATGGATGGTACTATGATACTCAGATAAGCTATACAGGTCTCCCTCAACATTCACGTTTTCAACTTTCACGGGCTTCACACATTCGCGAATTCCCAACCGCTAAATTCCCAGCCACCAAATTCCCAGCTGCCAAATCATATTTAAGTTTCCTGCCACCTGCGAGTCCCTACTACCCTCCCTGCGACCCCCGCAACTGGCAGCCAGCCCTCCCACCACTCAGTGTGGTGAGTGTTTTGTTTGTTCATTATTTGCTATTAAACTATAGTATAAATAATGTAAACCTATTCATGACTGCATATTGGAATGGCTATTCGGACAGGTATTAGACGGTGACATCATGTGTTTACTCTTGAACACTGCAAAGAATTAAACATTTCTGCTACAGCTAATAATAACAATAGTAATAATAATAATAATAATAATAATAATAATAATAATAAATATGATATAATTGAAGAAGGAAATTGTACAAAAATACGAGGGAGTGGTTGACACATCGTCAGTGTGACTTTGTTTATGCTGGAGTGAACATTAGTCTCTCTGCTCTTCCAAACATTTCACAATAATTCATTGTGTTTGGTGCTTGTAGATTGAGTGTGACTGGAGTGGTAGAGGCAGTGATTGAGGCAATGGTATTTAATAACATACATGTTAATAATAATATATGTTATTAATAATATGTACTATTATTGTTTATAACATATATGTTATTAAATACATACATGTTAATAATAATACATGTTATTAATAATAACATGTACTATTATTATTTATAACATATATGTTATTAAATACCACTGCCTCAACCACTGAATTATTGTGAAATGTTTGGAAGAGCAGGGAGACTAATGTTCACTCCAGCATAAACAAAGTCACACTGACGATGTGTCAACCACTCCCTCGTATTTTTGTACAATTTCTTTCTTCAATTATATCGTATTATTATTATTATTATTATTATTATTATTATTATTATTATTATTATTATTATTATTACTATTGTTATTATTAGCAATAGCAGAAATGTTCGATTCTTTGCTGTGTTCAAGAGTAAACACATGATGTCACCGTCTAATACCTTTCCTAATAGCTATTCCAATATGCAGTCATGAATGGGTTTACATTATTTATACTATAGTTTAATAGCAAATAATGAACAAACAAAACACTCACCACACTGAGTGGTGGGAGGGCTGGCTGCCAGTTGCGGGGGTCGCAGGGAGGGTAGTACGGACTCGCAGTGGTGGAGTCTGTGGTATTTAATAACATACATGTTATTAAATAACATACGTTATTAAAGCATAACATGTATATATTTAGTACAATTTACGACGTTTTCATGTATTTTATGATTATTCATGGTTCAACAAGTTAAGGAAGCAGTATTGTAATATATTTCCCTACAATATATTGGGGCACCAAACATTCACGGTTTTTCAACATTCGCGAGGCTCTTGATCCCCTAACCTTCGTGAATGTTGAGGGAGACCTGTATAACACATGTAAGGGGGATCAGCAACTATGCTGACACTACCAGAGCGCATATATCGTCATATATACTGGTGCTTCACTGGAGATTATTCCACTTCTCTATCACTACTGAAACTATTTTCAAGAGCTTGTAGTTCATATTCACTATCACTATCATCACCAATGCTCACATCTGAGTCTTGGATTTGGGAAAATAGAAGTTTCCTCTTTGATTCTGGTACAACTGAATTGAACAAGACAGCTCAGCAGCAGAGGTGGAAGGCTGAGGGTCGTCTGGGTTTTCCTCACTATTACCGGTATTGTGGTCATTAATTTCGGTCACTACCTCACCAAAACCTTGAAACTCATCTTCACTGGCACTTCCATCTGTATTAGAACTGTCACTGGGGAACAAAAGTGTCCCAGTTCGCCGAGGAGTGAGGAGCTTCTTATCGCGAGGCATGGCAAACAAGGTCTACTAAAATGGCGTTCCCACAATGTGCCACTGGGTCCCAGAATTTTTTCTACCACGCACACCGACGGCGCAGACCCATTCTCTCACATCTAGGCCTACCAGCTGTTTCCCGCTTAATTTGAAGCCGCTAGAATTTATGCGTACTAGTATGGCACCAACCCCGATGCACAGGCCGTACTAGTACGGCACCAACCCTGAAAGGGTTAACAGATTTGACGGGAGCTGCAAGTCAAGAGACTGACCACAGGTTGGAGACACACTCGTCACCTCCCACCGGGTGCAGAGGAGGGGGGGAATAGCGAGAACTATGCACCCACCCTAACTGAACCAGCAGATTGCCCAACAGACTACCACCACCATTCATTCATACTTCTACCACCATTCATTCATACTTCCACCACTCCTATCTAATGAACTTTTCCCTTATACTCCCCCATACCAAGACTTATAGTCAAGAAGAATTAGCGAGGAGAAAGTTCCTATAAATAAAAATTGTGTTATTTACCAATACAGTGGTCCCTCATTTTTCGTAATTAATCCGTTCCTGGAGCCGTTACTATAAACGAAATTGATGATTGCAAATCTATTTTCCCCATAAGAAATAATGTAAATACAATTAATCCGTTGCTGACACCCAGAAGTATTAAAACAAAAAAATTTTTTACATGAAATATACATGTAGTACATAAACAATACAATGGGAAATGATGAATGAAACATTAACAGCTTAACACTTACCTTTATTGGAGATTCTTCTTAGTGTATGGGAGACTGGAGGAGGAGAGAGATTGTATTGTTTACAGTTTGGAAGGGGAATCCCCTTCCAGCAACACCTCAGGTACCAATTGCTTCTTTGGGGTTGCTTCTCTTCTCTGTTTCTTAATGCCACTTAGACCACCTCGAGAGTCACTCTAGTCCTGTCTCGCAAAGTAACTGTGGAGAGAGCTCTGTTTCTGGCGTCTCTTTAACACTTCCCTAAAATGGCCCAAGACTTTGTCACTGTACATATTTCTCACCTTCTTTACCTCAGGCTTGGCACTAGGAGCTTTCTTTGGAGCCATGGTAGCTTATTTAGTACTTGCAAGCTCTAAAATGAGTGGAATATTATGAAATATTTCGTAGGAGCACTTGAGGGGACCTTCACTCACTGGTAAACAATACCAGACTGGCTGGGTAGGGAGGCTGCCCTGGCTCACACCGTGCATACACGTCCCGGACGAACTAATATTCGCGAGTCAACCTATGAAAAGCGAGTCCATGTTTATACGAAAATACCCCTATGATTGGCGAAATTTACGATTGCCGAGAACTACGAAAAGCGAGGGACCACTGTATTCTACTGACTGTTATGATTTAACCAGTCAGAGAAATAATTGGACAAACCATTGATATTCACTATATGAAACTTTAAAGCTTGGAGAGCCAATGTGCTCCTCAAGAAGCGACTGTTGGTTCCCTTAAAAGTACCTAGGTATATCAAAGGTTTATGATTTGTTTCTAAAATGAATTCTTTACCTAGTAGATAAAATTTAGTTCCGAGATACCCCACACAGGGGCCAAACATTCCTTTTCAGTGGTGGAGTATCTCGATTCTGCTGGAAGAATATTTTAGACCCAGATGATATACAGGAAATAGGATAGTGTGTATTTCGTGTTGTAAGATATTGACACATCTTGCATGACCTATAATGCTTAGAAATATATTTATTTATTTTATTTATTTTATGTCTTTGCAAACAGTACATTGAGATTTTGTATTTACAATAGTGGGTTGCAATGCAAAGAGAGCCTCTATTATGCCTAGGCATTATGAGCCAACTTAACATTATTGGCTTACAGTCTACTTAACACTAAGGAGTATATCATAGTTGTACAGTAGGATAGTAATTATTTCATAGTTGTACAGTAGAATATTAATTATAAATGAATGAAAATTTGTATAATACAAAGATATATTTATATTCAAAAATGCTTTTTGTGAAAACAATGATTCAATTATATTCCTGTCAACAATGGATAAAAGGTTCAAAGTGATTGTTTCAGTTATGATGTGGGAGTACATAGGTGAGTAAGTGTGTACTGAGTATTTAGCATTTAGTCCAGGGTGATTAAGTGGCTTTTGAGAAGAGTCTTAAATTGATTTTCAGACTTGGTTACTTTAATATCTTCTGGTAATGAGTTCCATATTTTGGGGCCCTTTATGTGCATAGAGTTTTTAGACAGTGTGATATGGACATGAGGTATATAAAAAAGTGATCTGTGTCTTGTGTTGTGGTCATGTGTCCTGTTTAGGTTGGTGAGGAGAAGTTTGAGTGGGGGGTTTATATTTGTGTGTATTGTTCTGTGTATGTAGTAGGCACATGAGTAAGTATGGATGTTCTTAATGGTGAGCAGATTCAGACTTTTGAAAATTGGTGGAGTATGCTGGTGGGAGTGGGAATTTGTTATCATTCTTACTGCTGCCTTTTGCTGGGTTTTAGGTGATTGGATGTTGTTGATCCCCATGCACAAATTCCATATGTAAGATAAGGGTATATGAGTGAATGGTACAGTGCCAGGAGAGCTGATTGTGGAACGTAGTACCTTATCTTTGATAGTATGCCTACAGTCTTGGAGATTTTCTTGGTGATATGTTGTTTGTGTGTCCGGAACTTAAGGCTACTGTCCAGGTGGATACCTAGGAATTTTCCCTCTGAGTCTTGTGACTGATGATCCATTTAGCGTTATGTTAATTGGATCATTTGCAGCTTTGTTTCCAAATTGAATGAAATAGGTTTTATCAGTATTTAAGGTAAGTTTGTTAGTCATTATCCAGGCAGATATTTTCTGTAATTCAGCATTAACTGTGTTTGCTATTATGTCTGTGTTTGGGTGAGAAAAGACATATGTAGTGTCATCTGCAAATAATATGGGTTTGAGTAGCTGTGATGCATTTGGTAGATCATTGATGTAGATGAGAAAGAGGAGTAGTTCAGGGATGCTTCCTTGTGGGACTCCTACTGTGATTGGTTGGGTGGAAGAGTTTGCATCATTTGCATACACATATTGAGTTCTGTTACTAAGGTATGATTTTAGGTAGTTGAGGGAGTGGCCTCTGATACCATAGTGCATTAATTTGGAGTACAGCAGTTCATGGTCGACTGTATCGAAAGCTTTACGTAAATCAATGAAAATGCCCAGTGGGACTTATTTCTTTTCAAGTGTGGTATATATTAGTTCTAGCATGTGTATGATAGCATCATTTGTGCTTTTATTATTCCTGAATCCAAACTGACAAGGGTTTAATATGTTGTGTGAAACGAGGTAGGAATAGATCCGTCTATCAATTAATTTTTCAAAGATTTTAGAGAGCATGTTAAGTTAGATATTGGTCTATAGTTATTCAAGTCAGCTTGGTCACCTCCTTTATGGATCGGAGTGACCCTTGCTATTTAGAGGATTGTTGGGAAGGTAGATGATTCAATGGATTTGTTAAAGAGCGTTGCAATAATTGGTGACAATACTTGAGAAGCTTTTATGTACATAAAAGCAGGCAAGTTGTTTATGTCTCCTGCCTTGTTATTAACCCTTTTACTGTTTACACCGTATAAATACGTCTTATGCGCCACTGTTTCTGACGTATTTATACGCATAAATTCTAGCGGCTTCAAATCAAGCGGGAAAGGCCTGGTAGGCCTACATGAGAGAGAATGGGTCTCAGTGGTCGGTGTGCACCCTGTGAAAAAAATCTGGGACCCAGCGGTGCATTGTGGGAACACCATCTTGGTAGTCCATTTTCACCATGCCTCTCGGTAAGAAGTTCCTCACTCCTCGGCGGATTGGAGGTCTTTTGTTCCCAAGTGATAGCTCTAACAGCGATGAAAATGTCAGTGACAGTGAATTCCAGGGTTTTGAAGTGAGTGTGACCGAAAAAAGTGCCCAGGATAACGTAATTAGTGATGAAAACCCAGATGATCCACAACCTTCCACCTCTGGTGCTGGGCTGGCTTGTTCACGTTTACGTTCGTCTGTACCAGGACAAAAGAGGAAACTATTTGGTCGTGTACAACACCCAGATGTTAGCAGTGAATGTGATAGTGATAGTGATAGTGATTTCAAGGTCATTGAAAGCAGTTCTAGTTGTGACAGTGAGGGTGAATATTCCCCAGTGAAGCGGCAGTATGTACGACATAGCATGCGGTCTGGTAGTGTTTCATATGCTGTTCCAAGGGGAAGGAGAAACTCTGGGAGCACATCCCGTGGCCCTACACCACGACCTGATAGTGAAGATGACGATATTGTTACCATGGGTATGAATGATGTGAGTGAGGGAGCAGGCAGTGGTGGTGATAGTGATGGTGGCACAGCCCATGTGGCACCAGCAGCGGGCCACGCTACTACCCACGCTGCTGACTCTGCACAACAACAACCAGCCTCACCCGACCCCACACTCTCACAACCTGCACAACCACAACCATGGTACAATATCCAGAACCCACCAGCAGACCGCATCTGGGATTGGCAGGAAGGTGACGAGTTTGTTCCCAGTCCCCATGACTTTGATGAAACACAAAGTGGAATAAAGCCATCATGTCCACTTGGGAACAATGCTAGTGAACTGCAATGCTTTGAGTTATTCTTCGATGAACCCCTGATGGACATCATTGTCAGGGTAACCAACACATACTATGAGTACACCATGGCAAATACAATTCTCTCACCAAAATCACAGCTACACCAGTGGAAAGAGACAACTGTGGCAGAGATGTACCTGTTTTTTTGCCACAATAATGCTTATGCCACATGTGTATAAGCACACTGTCACCACATACTGGGCAACAGAATGCCTGATCTCAACTCCAGGTTTTAGTGACATTATAGGTGTCAATCGTTTCCTGATACTGTTACGTATGTTACACTTTTCAGACAAAACCAGGCCTGACATAACCGACAGGTTATATAAGATCAGAAATATGTTTATGTACATGAAACAAAAGTGCTGCATGTATTTTTATCCCTTCAGGAAGCTTGTTATTGATGAGTCCTTGATTTTATTCAAAGGAAGACTCTCGTTCAAGCAATATATACCAAGCAAGAGGAAACGCTTTGATACAAAGTTATTTGTACTGTGTGATTGCAGAAGTGGTCTAGTTTTGGATATCATTGTGTACACTGGCAGTAATACTTTGAGAGATACCATGAAGTTATTGGGTATCTCTGGTGATGTGGTTAGAACAATGATGGAACCATATCTTAGTAAGGGGCATATGTTATTTGCTGATAACTGGTACACAAGCCCCTTACTCAGTGATTTCTTGCGAGTGAACTTGACAGACGTGTGTGGCACAGTGCGTGGTAATCGTAAACATATGCCAAGGTTCAACGCTGGCACTCGCAGAGGTGAGGTGCAAGCCTTTGCTGCCAATGACATCATGGCATTTCGATGGCATGACAAACATGATGTCACATTGTTGACATCAGTTCACCGAAACGAAATGGCACACAGTGGCAGGCACAGCATAGAGACCAATGAACCCATTCTAAAGCCTGCAGCTGTCATGGACTACAACCTCAATATGCACTTAGTGGACAAATGTGACATGCAGATTGGGTTTGCAGATTGTGTACGCAAGAGTTATAAGTGGTATATAAAACTTTTTTTCGATCTTTTAGATATCTCCATGCTATATGCTTATAACATGTACAAGTTGAAGACCAACAAAACACCAAAATATGGTGAATTTTGTTTGTCAGTAATCAGACAAATAATCGCAAAGTACCAAGGAGCAACACCTGCAATAGACCAGCGCCCACAAAATTACCAACACACGCCATCTTGTTTCAGTCCTGGTGATCACTACCCCATACAACTGCCTCCTACTACTGCCAAGAAAACTGCTCAGAAGAGGTGTTATGTATGTACACATACCACAAAACGCTCACAAACACGCAGACACACTCGTTTTATGTGTGAGGAGTGTCAAGTGCCACTCTGCATATACCCATGTTTCAAAGAGTTCCACAAGCTGCAGCAGTTCTAGGAACGTGTTCAGTGACTGTACATATGTATATATATTATGGAACAATAGTAATAAACATTGTTTTGTATTGTTTGTGTAAGCAAAGTGTATACACAAACTAATGGAAATAAATTTTTGTTCTTTTATTGTGTTTAAACAATGAGGGGATATTTGAACAATGCCCCTTACTGGTCCACAGGTCCAAAATTTACTTGGAAAGAAAAAATTTTTGAAAAATCAGAAATTTTTGAAGTAGAGTAAATAAAAGAAACCAGGTGGGCGGCAGTCGCCGGTTACCATACTCCCCTCATTTTCTGCGGTTTCTATATCTCGGTAAGTACTGAGGGAAAAAAATTTTTTTTGGTTTTAAAACACTCTGAAAAAAATCCCTAACTTTTTAATAAGAATTTTTTTTTTTTTGAATATTTTGCGACATAGAATGAAGTTTTCAGAAAGGGGCCTGCGACAGTCAAAGGGTTAAGGGGGTTTTTTGATGAGCAAACTTAAGGGGTTTTGGTTGGATAGGAATCGTTTTTGGGGTAGGTACCAAAGGGGTGTCTGATGGACGGGGTTTTGTGCTTAAAAATTTTGTTTGCTAGTTTTTTTTCCTATGGGGGAAAAAAAACATTAAGCGCTTTTTTGGTGGTGTGGGGTAGGGTTTCATCTGATTTTTTTATTTTTGATTGTTTTTTTTTTGGAAATTTTTTAGTTCCAAAAATTTCAGAAAAGGTTTTCCGGGTTTTTTTTTTTTTCATATCATCTTTGATTTTATGTAATCTGTTTTCATAATAATTTTTTTTGCCCTTTCTTATCGGGCTGGAAAATGCTGACGATTATTTTTTCGACTGTTCTTAGTTATTTGCCCCTTTCATATTTTTTTTCATTTTTGGTTTGTTTAATGGTTTTGGGGGATCTTGGTGTAGCCGGGGAAATTATTCAGTCTCTTTGTGTGATCTGTTTAGTTTTTCTTGGGCAATGCCCTTTTATAGGGCTTTGTGTTTTTTTTGAAAATTTTTTTATACATTCATTCATATTGTATATGTTTCGAGCTCTTTTGCCATTCGATGTTATTCATAATGCATAAAGTTGTTAACTGCTGTTCCGTATTAGATGAAGGTTATTTTAGCAATGCCTTTGGCGTTGCCCAGTTTAGTTATGAAAAGGGTTTGGGGTAGGGTCTTAGGTTGTTGAATTAGCCTGGTTTTAAGGGGTATGGTGGTTGTCCAGATGGGTCAAAATGGGGAGATGCTTGTTTTGGGAATTTCTTGTAGGTTTAGATTTGCGGGCAACGGGCATTATCATTGTGTTTGGGATTGGGTTTCTTGGGGTCCTATCTTTAGTATTTTATGTTGAAATCCCAGTTAGTAGTAGGTGGTCTTTATTCATGGTGCATCAGAAATATGTTTCCTGTTTTTCACTAAAGTGAAAATTTTTGACTGGGGTATCTGAGATGTTTTAACTGTGGGGGGTTTTTTTGAGGTTTTATGTTTTAAATTTGGCTATGATTATTCTCCATGTTCGTCCTTGTGCAAATTTTTTTTAACTTCGAGTTGATTTGAGTAGTAATAGTTTTCCCTTTTCCCCCCCCTTGCTGGTCTTTACAGTTGTGTATTTAAATTTAGCCGGGAAGGGTTAGAAATCTGAAATATGGGTTTAAAGCCAGTTTTCTGTGAGTGTGAGTTTGATATATTGGAATGAAGGGAATTGAGTAATGCGTGAGGTCATCATAATTTTTGCTAAGATCGAATTGTATTAACCCTTTCAGGGTCCGCCCCGGTTTTATGGCTGGTCGGGGGGTGCCAAAATGTAGATTAGCCAAAATTCTAGCGCCGTAAAATTTTTACGCAAAGCGCTCATGGGCCTAATGTGAGGAAGGGGTCGCCCCGGTGTGCCCCCCTAAAAAAAAATCGGGCCCTCAAAAGCATTGTGGGAACGGGGGCTCAGTCACCCTTGTTCCCCCTGCCTCGTCCCCAAGTCACTTCACTCCCGGAAAATTGGCCCTTCCTTTCCCTGTCTGATAGTTCTGACCGAGGGAAGTGGAAATGAAGACGAATTCTACGGTTTTTGAAAATTAGTGCCCCGAAAAAAATGACCAGGATATCGAAAAAGGTGCAAAAACCCCCGACGATTCCCTTCTCCCCTTGGTGTGGGCCCCTTGACTCACGGTCGGGGTTCCTAAGAAAGAGAAAACTAATTTTTCCCCGTGGCCGGGCCTCTGACTCAAATGACGTGTTTCTGACGTGGACGGATTTTTTTGCCTCGACGACCCGAGTAGTGATAGGAGGAAACAATTCCCCTGAAGCGTGGGTATGTTCGCCGCCGCAGCCTGGTATTTACCCTATCGTGCCCGGGGGACGGAGTACACCCGGAGTACATCCCGGGCCCTACCCCTTTTAGGTAGTGATAGTGAGGTGATGTGGCACATTTGGGCAGGATGGGCCACGGGGCATCAGGGGGAGGGTGTTAGGGGGGTTTGGGGGGTGGTAGTGGCACCCCAGCGTGCCCGTCCAGCGGGGACCCACGCTGCGATTTTCCATTCGGGGACAAAGCGGGCGTCACCACCAGCCCCCACAACCCCCCGTAAAACCCAGTTGATGCCCATTCCACAGCAAACCGAAACGGGGTTTGGGGCAGCAAAACCCCAATTTGTTCCCAGCCCTCACCACTTGATGCTCTCAAAGTGGAATTCCCCTACCTGCCCCCCCCCTTGGAAACCCAGGGCCCAAAGAAGGGAATTTTTAAAAAAATTTTTTTTACCAGCCATTGAGGAAAATTTTTTCGGGGAAAAGTAATAAGTATTTTCAGTACAATGGCAAAACGTCTTACACCACAGTAAAGCTACCGGTGGAAAAAACACTGTTGCAGAAATTTATTTGCTTTTTGCAAAATAAGCTTATGCCCCCGTCTATAAACATAAAAAAAAGCATACTGGTCCAGACGGCAATTTGTACCCCCCTTCAGTGAAATAAACCCTGAACAGGGTTTTTCTTACTGTTACGTATGTTGCACTTTTTCTCCCCAAAACCCCCTGCAGAAGTGACAGGTTATACAAATTAGAAATGTTTTCATGTATCTCAAACAAAAATTTCAGGATATACTTTTTATCCATTCAAGAATCTTGAATTGCGATCTTTTTTTTGTTCAAAGGGAGACTTTCATCAAGCATATTACCGACAAGAGGAACCGCTTTGGTAAAAAATTTTTTTACTCTGTGATTGTGACGGGCCCGGTGTTGGTATTGTTTTATACACGGGATAAAAAATTGAAAAATACCCAAAATTTATTGGGTAATAGGGACGTAGTGGAAAAGATGGGGACCCTTTTCTTTGGGAAGGGCCATAAATTTTATACCGATAATGGACACAAGCCCCCTTTCTAGGATTTTTTTAGCGAGTGCAAGCGTTTTTGTACATGCCAAGAAAAAAAATTTCCCGGGTAACGCAGGTGTTTGGGATGACTAGGGTTTTTTGCCATGACACGGATTTTGGGTACAAAAAAATTCACTTTTGAAACAAACCAAAAAAAGGACAGTGGCAAAGTTGAAAGGGGACTAATGAAAATTCAAAACCCTGCGGTTATTTTTAAAAAAAAAATTTTTTTTAAAATTTTTTTGTTTTTTTTTGGGCTTTTTGAAAATTAAATGGTTTTGAAAGTTTTTTTATTCCCTGGACATTTAAAATTTCATTTTAAATTCAAAAAAAAAGCTTAAAAACCATAAAGGTGAATTTTTTTTTTTGTGAATTTGGTACCCGGAAAAAACATGAATACCATTCCTGAATTCAACAATTCCCCGGTTAAAAAACTTTAAAAAGTTCCTTCAATAAAAAATTTCCAAAAAGATTTTTGCCAAAAAAAGCGGCACAAAAACCCAAAACACCCGGAAAGGGGGGAAGAACCTCGTTTTGGTTTGTTTAAGGAGTTTCCCGCCCGGGGGTTTAAAAAATTCCAAGTAAAAATTTAAAATTATGTTGTAAAGTTTTTTATGATTTAATAAAAATGGAAAATTTTTTTTATAAAAGTGGAAATTTTGAATATGGTATTTAATATTAATTATTTAAAAAAAATTTTTTTAAAAAAATTTTTTGGGGAAAAAAAAAAAAAAAAAAACAAAAAAAAATAATTTTGTGGGAAAAGTTTAAAATGAAATATTTCAAAAACTTTGCCTGAAAGGGAAATACGAAGAAATTTTTTTTTTAAAAAAAAAAACCAACTTTTAAAAAAAAATTTTTTTTTTTTTAAAACTTAATGTGGATTCGATTTTTTCGCCCCAAATTAAAATTTTTAACAAAATTCTTTGCTTGGGTTCTTTTGGGGAGGGGGGTTAATTCGGGAAAATTTTAAAATTTTTTTTAAAATTAAAAAAATTTCCTTTTAAATTTTGATAAAAAAAAATTTTTTTTTTTTTTTTCAAAATTTTTTTTAAAACTTTATTAGAAAAGGGTTGAAAGAAAAAATTTTTAAAAATTTATTTTTTTTATGAAGGGTAATTTTTTTTTTAAAAAAAAAAATTTTAAAAGGTTTTGTAAAAAAAAATTTTTGTAAATTTTAAAAGGATTTGGTTTTTTCCCCCCAATTTTTAATAATTTTCCTGGGCCCCAAAAATTTTTTTTAAAATTTTTGAAAATTTTTATTAAATTTTTACAAGAAAAATTTTTAAAAATTTAAAAAATTTAAAAAAGGGTTTTTAAATGTTTCCAATTTTTTAAAAATTTACAAAAACCCCTTTTTCCTCGGGCCCGTTTTAAAAAAAAAACTTTTAAAAAATAAAATTTTTTTATTACACCCGTTTTAAAATTAAATGGAAAAATTTATTTTTGGAAGTTACGTTGACATGTTTGTAATTTTAAATTTTTCCCTTTAGAAAAAAATTTTTTAAAACCCTAAATATTTTTGAATTTTTTCTTTTAATTGGAAAAAAACACCCCCAAAAAATCTACAAATACAGTTTTGAAAAAGCTAATTTTCCAAATTTTTTTTTTATTTAAAAAAAGGCCAATTTCCAAATCGGGTCCAGAATAAACAAGAAAGACATTCCTGGCACTAAAATAACATTTCCTCTGTTCGTTAGTCACATCCCCAGGCCCCTCTTTTATTTCTTTGGCTTTCCACTTTCAATTTTTCTTACAAAAAATAGAAGATTTACTGTCATGCACACTGCTGCATTAGTGTAGAAATGGTATAAATAATATCAGCGCACTTGTGAAAGAATATTAGACTCACCAGTTGACGTGTATTGGATGCTTGGCATGATTTGTTTACTTTTGAACTTTGGTAAAAATGAACATTTCTGCTACTTTGAGCTCAATTTCAAGGTACTTTTCTTTGTAAAACCAGTCAAAATCATCTCAATTTCTGTAATATGTCTTCCATTCTTTAAAATGAGACCAAGAAAACTATAATACAACAATAAATACCGTACGAAAATACAGTGCAAAGTCGCTATTTTATTCCAAAAACACGGTCAAAGTTTTTTTTTCTCATTATGCACTGTGTGCTGCAGGATTTTTTTATGCTGCACACACTGACCACATAGACCCATTCTTTCATATGTATGCCTACCAGCTTTCTCTCACTGGATTTAAGTGCGCTAGAATTTAGGCGTACTAGTACGTTAAAAACCCTGGGTTGTAAGCCGTACTAGTACTGCCGAAACCCTCAAAGGGTTAAACATCTAATAGCACCTTAATTATTTTAACAAGTGAGTTTATGAACTACTGTAGATATTTACAGCTAAAATAAAGGAGCTAATGAATATAATAATAAAAGAATGTATTAAAAGCAAAATCAGTAGCACTTTAGCTCCTGAGAATAGCACTTGGATTATTTTAACAATTGTGAGTATATGAACTAAGGTAGTTATATAAAGCTAAAATAAAGGAGAAAATATGTAAGGGACTAAATTAAGTAATGGTAAACAATGTTCAGTGGACAGATATTCACTATGATATAATATTGATTTGGGAGTAAGATCTGATTAGTAATGTATAATAAGTTGAGCAATTAATTGCACTATAAAAAGTAGAGAAATATGAGGTAGCTGGTACTTGCTAGCAAAAGATAGTTTTGGGACTCACACAATAATGTAATTGGAATATACACTAATTGCACACACAATATAAAAGGGACTAAAAAAAGTAGTGGTAAACAGAATTAAATGGACAGGTAGCAACCATGAATAACATTAATTTGGAGTAAGATTTGACTTGCAACACAAAATTATGAGCAATTAACAGCAATTAAAAAGAAGTAAAAAGTATTTGAGGTAGCTGGTATTAGCTAGTAAAAGAAAAAAAATAATACAGTGGAACCTCAAATATCGAACTTAATCCGTTCCAGGAGCTAGTTCTGAATTCGAAAAGTCTGAAAATCGAAGTAATATTTCCCATAAGGAATAATGGAAATACAATTAATCCGTTCCAGAAACCCAAAAATATTCACCAAAAAATGCATTTTATAGATATTAATTACAGTTTTACATATACTCTAGTGTTCAATTATGTATATAAATATAAAATAACATTTTTACTTACCTTTATTGAAGATTGGTGATGGCATCTGGAAGATAGGGAGGAGGAGAGAGGGAGTTGAGGTTAATATTTGGAAGTAGAATCCCCCTCCATGAGGACTTCAGGTAAAGCCCATTCTGGGGTTACTTCCCTTCTCTGTCTTTTAATGCCACGAGGAAGAGCTTGAGAGTCACTGGACCCCTGTCTCACTAAATAACTGTCCACAGTGCTCTGTTTCTGGCACCTCTTTAACATTTCCCTAAAATGGGACATGGTTCTGTCACTGAACTGGTTCCAGGAGTTTTCTGTACCAGATTGGCATGCAACTTCCTTGCCTTTTCACAAATAATAGTCTCTGAAACACTATCACCTGCCATCTTTTTATCCTTGATCCACACCAGCAATAACTTCTCAACCTCTTCAACTATTTGTGGTCTTTTTTTGGTTAGCATATTAACACCTTTCGCAACATCAGCTTCCTTGATTTGTTAGCATATTAACACCTTTCGCAACATCAGCTTCCTTGATTTGTTCTTTCTTTGCGAGGATAGAACCGATGGCTGACTTGTTTTTCCCATACATCCTGTCAAGCTCAGCAAGTCTCAAACCACTCTCATTCTTCTGTATTATTTCCTCCTTCACATCTATGGTGTTTCTCACTTTCTTTACCACAGGGGTACCACTAGCAAGTTTCTTTGGGCCCATGGTAGCTTATTTCACAGTCCCACAAGCACTAAACACAATGAAATAATTGTAAAATGTTTGAATGAGAGCGCAAGGTTCACTCAAGCATCAACAAAGCCAGAATGGCTAACGGCGCCTGCACGGGGACACGGACAGAGCAGACTGCGGACAGGTCCGGTACCTGGTTCTATTTTTGAAACGTTCGATAAGTGATATGTTCGAAATTTGAGGTTCCACTGTAATGCACAATAATGTAATAGTAACGTACACTATATGCACCACACATATATATGTGTTAAGGACACTTATCTAGTCTGTTACAGAAATGTCAGCTTTTCTAAGGAAGGTAGAAAAGGGTGATGTTTTCCTTACTAGTATTTTCCCGTCTCGAGCGAAACTCTGATATATTTTGTTTTTCTGTTCAAGTTTTCTCAACCTGAACAGAAGGTTTTGATATTTTCTCGTTAGACACTCGTTAATGAACACCATTTTTCATTGTAATTTCTGATTTAATTAAGTCCTTTCTTTTATCATATGAGTGAAGTCTGATCATAATACTGTTTACTACCTTGTTTTCCTAGCAAACGTGTTTCTTTGATTTCATTGTTTTGCATTGTTTTGCCTGGCCAGAAATGAGACTGCTTAATTTTATGCCACGTCTTACGATGGTCCAAGTGTTCGGCCACTGGCAAATCGTGAGCCATTTGGAGAACTGTCTTCCTGCATTGGCTCAGAACAACTAAGTGTTAATGGTCTACCTCATCTGAATTGAATTGAACTCAGATTTATATAAGATACTATTAATACAGTGGAACCCCGATTATCGGCCATAATACGTTCCAGGAGGTCGGCCGGTAACCGAAATGGCCGAAAACCGAATTAATATTTCCCATAAGAATTAATGGATATACAATTAATCCATTTCAGACTAAAATAGTAACAAAAAAAAAATTTTTTTAACAATTATGTAAGTACAGGTCCGCCATCACAAATCCGGCAATCGGTTATTCGATTCCTTGAGTTATTCGGCACTAATTTTGGCTAGCATAATTTCAAATTTCCTGGGTCGCCTCACCAACCTGCTGGTACTGTTTGGTGGTGCTACTTGCTGCATAAGTAATTCCAATATCTTTTTCTCCATTTATTGTTTTAACCTGCTTACTTTTAGCCCTAGCCATGATTCCAATGAATAAAAGAAATGCTTCTCATAATGTAAAGCACCTACACAGTACATTATCCATTAAAGATAAGGTGGGTTTGAAGCCACTGTCGGTTGCCATGAGCTCAGTCTCATGAAGCGGGAGAATATGCTTTATTATTACGCTAATTCAACACTACAGCTTATTTGCCTATCACAGTTGAATCTAATATAAACATAAGAAAAAATATAAATAACATAAAACATGTTAAATACTCCAGAATGAATAATATTTGGCATAACACTGAGCAGTTGGACAGAGTTATGAAGAGGATGTGGTAAACAAATACCATTCTCCTATCCTTGTCATTGTGGCTTATATTAGAGAAAACGGATTATAGCACAGGGCTAACTATGATATACACTTGTACTCCACCATAAACATGAAACAAAAAAGTTATTTTCACTCTATAGATTATCACACATAGCAGCATATGTGTAGAGAACCTAGGATAACCCCAAAAAAGTCAGCGTGGCTTATTTTTAGTACCTGGCTATGATTAGCCATATATGATTTTTGGTAAATATTTGATTCCCAGCCAAGGTAGAAACATTAGGCGTGTTTCTTTACACCTGTTGTCTATGTTTACCCATCAGTAAATGGGTACCTGGGTGTTAGTGGACTGGTGTGGGTGTTATCCTGGGACACTGACCTAATTTTCTTGAAATACTCAGCATAACAAGTGCCTTTCTATACAGTAGTATGTCACTCGTATTGTAGATAGTGACCCTCGTATTGTAGATAGTCTTTTTAGTATGATAATAAGATGTTATCTTCATTATAGAATAATGATGGTAGGATTGCTGATGTCTTTTGTCTGTCTCATAAATATGCAAGATTACAGGTATGTCTTGCTACTTCTACTTACACTTAAATCACACTACACATACATGTACACATTTATTTATACACACTCATCTGAGTTTTCTTTGATTTTATCTTAATAGTTCTTGGTCTTATTACTTTTCCTTTTATATCCATGGGGAAGTGGAATAAGAATCTTTCCTTCGTAAGCCATGCGTGTTGTAAAATTCAACTAAAATGCCAGGAACGATGGGCTAGTAACCCCTTTTCCTGTAAAGACTACTAAAAAGAATAAGAAGAAGAAAATTGTCAAAGTGGGAAGTCTGAATGTGCATGGATGTTGTGCAAATGATAAGAAAGAGATGATTGTGGATGTTATAAATGAGAAGAAGCTGGATGTCCTGGCTTTAAGTGAAACAAAGCTGAAGGGGGTGGGAGAGTTTCAATGGAGAGGAATAAATGGGATTAGGTCAGGGGTTTCAAATAGAGTTAGAGCTAAAGAAGGAGTAGCAATAATGTTGAAGGATAAGCTATGGCAGGAAAAGAGGGACTATAAATGTATTAATTCAAGGATTATGTGGAGTAAAATAAAGATTGGATGTGAAAAGTGGGTTATAATAAGCGTGTATGCACCTGGAGAAGAGAGAAGTGTAGAGGAGAGAGAGAGATTTTGGGAAATGTTGAGTGAATGCGTGGGGAGTTTTGAATCAAGTGTGAGAGTAATGGTGGTTGCGAATTTCAATGCTAAAGTGGGTAAAAATGTTATGGAGGGAGTAGTAGGTAAATTTGGGGTGCCAGGGGTAAATGTAAATGGGGAGCCTTTAATTGAGCTATGTGTAGAAAGAGATTTGGTAATAAGTAATACATATTATATGAAAAAGAGGATAAACAAATATACAAGGTATGATGTAGCATGTAATGAAAGTAGTTTATTAGATTATGTATTGGTGGATAAAAGGTTGATGGGTAGGCTCCAGGATGTACATGTTTATAGAGGGGCAACTGATATATCGGATCATTATTTAGTTGTAGCTACAGTTAGAGTAAGAGGTAGATGGGAAAAGAGGAAGGTGGCAACAACAAGTAAGAGGGAGGTGAAAGTGTAAACTAAGGGAGGAGGAAGTTTGGGTGAGATATAAGCGACTATTGGCAGAAAGGTGGGCTAGTGCAAAGATGAGCAGTGGGGGGGTTGAAGAGGGTTGGAATAGTTTTCAAAATGTAGTATTAGAATGTGGGGCAGAAGTTGGTGGTTATAGGAGGGTGGGGGCAGGAGGAAAGAGGAGTGATTGGTGGAATGATGAAGTAAAGGGTGTGATAAAAGAGAAAAAGGTAGCTTACGAGAGGTTTTTACAAAGCAGAAGTGTTATAAGAAGAGCAGAGTATATGGAGAGTAAAAGAAAGGTGGAGAGTGGTGAGAGAGTGCAAAAGGAGAGCAGATGAAAGAGTGGGAGAGGCACTGTCAAGAAATTTTAATGAAAATAAGAAAAAATTTTGGAGTGAGTTGAACAAGTTAAGAAAGCCTAGGGAAAGTATGGATTTGTCAGTTAAAAACAGAGTAGGGGAGTTAGTAGATGGGGAGAGGGAGGTATTAGGTAGATGGTGAGAATATTTTGAGGAACTTTTAAATATTGAGGAAGAAAGGGAGGTGGTAATTTCATGCACTGGCCAGGGAGGTATACTATCTTTTAGGAGTGAAGAAGAGCAGAATGTAAGTGTTGTGGAGGTACGTGAGGCATTACGTAGAATGAAAGGGGGTAAAGCAGCGGGAACTGATGGGATCATGACAGAAATGTTAAAAGCAGGGGGGGATATAGTGTTGGAGTGGTTGGTACTTTTGTTTAATAAATATATGAAAGAGGGGAAGGTACCTAGGGATTGGCAGAGGGCATGTATAATCCCTTTATATAAAGGGAAAGGGGACAAAAGAGAATGTAAAAATTATAGAGGAATAAGTTTACTGAATATTCCTGGAAAAGTGTACGGTAGGGTTATAATTGAAAGAATTAGAGGGAAGACAGAATGTAGGATTGCGGATGAGCAAGGAGGTTTCAGAGTGGGTAGGGGATGTGTAGATCAAGTGTTTACATTGAAGCATATATGTGAACAGTATTTAGATAAAGGTAGGGAAGTTTTTATTGCATTTATGGATTTAGAAAAGGCATATGATAGTTGATAGAGGAGCAATGTGGCAGATGTTGCAAGTATATGGAATAGGTGGTAAGTTATTAAATGCTGTAAAGAGTTTTTATGAGGATAGTGAGGGTCAGGTTAGGGTGTGTAGAAGAGAGGGAGACTACTTCCCGGTAAAAGTAGGTCTTAGACAGGGATGTGTAATGTCACCATGGTTGTTTAACCCTTTGAGGGTTTTCGTCGTACTAGTACGTCTTACGCGTAGGGGTTTTTGATGTACTAGTACTCATAAATTCTAGCGGCCTCAAATCTAGTGGGAGAAAGCTGGTAGGCCTTCATATGAAAGAATGGGTCTATGTGGTCAGTGTGCACAGTCTAAAAAAAATCCTGCAGCACACAGTGCATAATGAGAAAAAAAAAACTTTGACCATTTTTTTTTAATAAATCAGCGACTTTGCAGTGTATTTTCGTATGGTATTTTATTGTTGTATTCTAGTTTTCTTGGTCTCATTTTATAGAATGGAAGGCATATTACAGAAATTGAGATGATTTTGACTGTTTTACAAAGAAAGGTGCCTTGAAATTGAGCTCAAAGTAGCAGAAATGTTCGATTTTTACCAAACTTCAAAAGTAAACAAATCGTGCCAAGCGTGCAATACACGTCAACTGGTGAGTCTAATATTCTTTCACAAGTGCACCAATAATATTTATACCATTTTTTACACTAATGCAGTAGTCTGCATAACAGTAAATCTTATATTTTTTGTGAAAATAAAAATTCAAAGTGGAAAGCAAAAGAATATATGAGGGGCCTTGAGACGTGACTAATGACTAGAGGAAATGTCGTTTTAGTGCCAGAATGTCTTTCTTGTTTATTCTGGACCCTATTCGGAAATTGGCATCTTTTGAAATTTGTGTGAAATTGGCAAAATTGCTAAATTCTGACCACTGTACTGGATAGTTGAATTTCATAAATGAGTGGTTTCTTGCACCCATTCGATAGAAAAAATGGAGTTCTAGCGAAATATTCATGTTTTTTGTCGACTAGTACAGTGAAATTGGCCGAAAATGAGGCTCAAAGTGGGCAAAATCGCCGATGCGTAAACATCGCCGAGACCGCTAACTTTGCGAGAGCATAATTCCGTAAGTTTTCTATCAAATTTCAAACTTTTGGTGTCTTTATGATCGGGAAAAGATTCTCTATCTTTTCATTAGAGAAAATAATTTTTTTTTTTTTTTTAAATTTGGCCGACCCTGAGAACGAGTTTCGGAGAGGGCCTGTCGACCCTCAAAGGGTTAATATATTTATAGATAGGGTTGTAAAGGAAGTAAATGCTAGGGTGTTCGGGAGAGGGGTGGGATTAAATTTTGGGGAATCAAATTCAAAATGGGAATTGACACAGTTACTTTTTGCTGATGATACTGTGCTTATGGGAGATTCTAAAGAAAAATTGCAAAGGTTAGTGGATGAGTTTGGGAATGTGTGTAAAGGTAGAAAGTTGAAAGTGAACATAGAAAAGAGTAAGGTGATGAGGGTATCAAATGATTTAGATAAAGAAAAATTGGATATCAAATTGGGGAGGAGGAGTATGGAAGAAGTGAATGTTTTCAGATACTTGGGAGTTGACGTGTCGGCGGATGGATTTATGAAGGATGAGGTTAATCATAGAATTGATAAGGGGAAAAAGGTGAGTGGTGCGTTGAGGTATATGTGGAGTCAAAAAACGTTATCTATGGAGGCAAAGAAGGGAATGTATGAAAGTATAGTAGTACCAACACTCTTGTATGGGTGTGAAACTTGGGTGGTAAATGCAGCAGCGAGGAGATGGTTGGAGGCAGTGGAGATGTCCTGTTTAAGGGCAATGTGTGGTGTAAATATTATGCAGAAAATTCGGAGTGTGGAAATTAGGAAAAGGTGTGGAGTTAATAAAAGTTTTAGTCAGAGGGCAGAAGAGGGGTTGTTGAGGTGGTTTGGTCATTTAGAGAGAATGGATCAAAGTAGAATGACGTGGAAAGCATATAAATCTAAAGGGTAAGGAAGGCGGGGTAGGGGTCGTCCTCGAAAGGGTTGGAGAGAGTGGGTAAAGGAGGTTTTGTGGGCAAGGGGCTTGGACTTCCAGCAAGCGTGCGTGAGCTTGTTAGATAGGAGTGAAAGGAGACGAATGGTACTTGGGAGCTGACGATCTGTTGGAGTGCGAGCAGGGTAATATTTAGTGAAGGGATTCAGGGAAACTGGTTATTTTCATATAGTCAGACTTGAGTCCTGGAAATGGGAAGTACAATGCCTACACTTTAAAGGAGGGGTTTGGGATATTGGCAGTTTGGAGAGATATGTTGTGTATCTTTATATGTGTATGCTTCTAAACTGTTGTATTCTGAGCACCTCTGCAAAAACAGTGATAATGTGTGAGTGTGGTGAAAGTGTTGAATGATGATGAAAGTATTTTCTTTTGGGGGATTTTCTTTCTTTTTTGGGCCACCCTGCCTCTGTGGGAGACGGCCGACTTGTGAAAAAAAAAAAAAATAAGGTAAAAGGACCCCAATGGAAATAAGTCACTCTATCTGACTTTTTTGGGTTATCCTAGGTTCTCTACACATATGCTGCTATGTATGATAATTCTGTGTAACTGTATTTGTGTATACCTGAATAAACTTACTTACTTACTTACGTCAGCTAGGCCTGTATGCCTTGTACATGTACGTGTAATAAAGATAATATTATTATTATTATTATTATTATTATTATTATTATTATTATATTATTATTATTATTTTCTCAGTTGTTTGTTGGGTTATCTTATTTAAACTTGGGCAATGTATGATGGAAATATACTTCTTCACATACACCAAAAATGAAAGAAATGAGACCATAAATAGCGGAGTTCACTTCTCGCCCATTAGCGGCCTCTTAGCGGTATATTTTTGTATGGTCGTTATGGTTATATTCTCATTTTTTCGGTCTCATTTGATAGAATGAAAGATATATTACAGAAATAGATATGATTTTGATTGCTTTCATGTCGAAAAGTACCTTGAAATTGCGCTCTCAGTAGCGAAAATGTTCTATTCTTTAGCAAAGCTCAAGAGTAAACAAATGACGTCACCATCCAATGCCTGTCAGCCTGCCAGTCTAAATTCCAATACGGAGTCAAGAATGGTTTACATTATTTATACAATTATTACAATAATGCAGTAGTCTGCATAACAGTAAATCTTTTATTTTATTTTTTTGTGAATAAAAATTCCAAATGAAAAGCAAGAGTAACATACTGTCGTGTGGGGTTCGGTAGGAGAATGATGGATAAGGTAACTCACTTGTTGGATGGTAACGCTATATTGTCAGACTGTGGTAATTTGAGATGGAGGGAACCCAGCCTGCCGTGTTCTGCCTTCTATGCCTATGCGTCGACTGAGACCGAGGTAGCCTGTCCCGCTCACTCATACAGCATCCTGTGACGTCATACAGTCACAGGCCTTGGGATCTTCTATATAAGCACATGGATGATACTATAATGCTTAGTTAATCTGTACAACACATGTAAGACGATTCAGCAACTATGCTGACAGCTCGGTCATGTTACATATGTCGTCCCGACATACACTACTATGCTATAGGCAGAACAGGCAGGTGGTTCTGGGCTGATTCTATACAATAACAAATTCATATATAACTTAGAACTAATGGATGGTATCATAATGGATGTTAACAAAATGAGTTTTAAGTAATGGGTGTTAACGTAATCAGTTTTAACGTAATCCATTACAAACTATAAGAACAAATCATTGTACAATATGGGATGGAATTGATCGATCGATCTGTATTCATGCACTCTACGGATTCTGAGGAAATAAATATATATATATATATATATATATATATATATATTATATATATATATATATATATATATATATATAATATATAATATATATATATATACATATATATATATACATATATATATATACAATATATATATACATATATATATATACATATATATATACATATATATATACATATATATATACATATATATATACATATATATATACATATATATATACATATATATATACATATATATATATATATATATATATATATATATATATATATATATATTATATATATATTATATATATATATATATATATATATATATATATATATATATACAGGTGAAATTAACAGCAAAGGCATCTGGTGCGCACTCAGATCATTACTGTCAGATTCTCAGACTACGGAGGGAACGTGAACAGGAAAAAAAAAAATTCTGAAAAACTCATCAGTTAATAACAAACAGTTGACAATTTCCTTCATCTCGGACATCTAGTTATACAGACTATGTAGATTTAAACCCAATTCTGCGAGGGTGAGGTTTACATATGCAGTATGGTTATCATCTCTGGGAGGATCAAATTCCTCTGCAATGGCTAACACATGCCTTGACTGAGGGAGATCTGAACGAGTATCTACAAAAGATACTTGTGGGTTTCTCATTACTTGTCGAGTACGCAAGGAGTAACGACATTCAGGTTGAATATCTGACTGAGTATTTGAGGTAGAGGGTACAGAGTCAAGAGGATTTTCAGCATCTGTCACATTAGTCTGGGTAGCAATATCATCAACATCGCATACTAATTTCATATGATCTAAATGCGATTCTTTGTACTTACCAGTACTAATTTTTCTAACCTTATACTTATTGCCAGAGATATGTTCTACAACTCGATAAGGGCCAACAAACTTTTGATCGAGCTTAGGCATTTCGTATGTTTTGTTGAAATTTGTCAGCATTACTCTTGAACCTACTTTAACTTTTGATGGTTTCGCATGGCTATTAGTTACTCTAGTAAATTCTGCTGTTGATTTATGAAGTGTTTCACGGATTCTTCTAAAAAAACTCTGAGCCATGCTTGTACGAGTTGCTATGAAATCATCAGGGTTGTAATTGGGTTTTGGAGTGGAATATAACAACTCATAGGGTAAACGCTTGTCTACACCATACAATGCATAATGTGGAGTATCACCTATGGAAGCATCATAAGCAGTATTTATGGCACATTGAACATCCAATCCAAGTGTACCCAACCACTAGCGAACCGTGGGAAAGAGTTGCCCTTGATTTGTTAACCAATTTTTAATGTTCCCTCCAAGGCAGCAAACATCTGTGTGATATTGTAGACCATTTCACCAGATATTGTGAGTTAGTTCCTATTGCAGATAAGACTGCTGAGGCAGTAGCTAAAGCGTTTAAAGAACGCATTATCTGCAGGCATACCACCCCTTAGTCCTTAGTAACAGATAATGGAGGTGAATTCTGTAATGAGATTCTTGAAAATTTGTGTACTTTGTACAAGATCTCTAAATCCACCATTGTTCCTCATCATCCTGCCAGCAAAGGGTTAGCTGAATGAACCAATAAGAAAGTACTTGATGTTTTGAGAGCCACTATCAACCCCAATAGTGAAACTTGGGATGAAGTTATACCAGATGTAAAATAAATTCTGCTTACAGTGCTTCTATAGGTGATACTCCACATTATGCATTGTATGGTGTAGACAAGCATTTACCCTATGAGTTGTTATATTCCACTCCGAAACTCAATTACAACTCTGATGATTTCGTAGCAACTCGTACAAGCATGGCTCAGAGTGTTTTTAGAAGAATCCGTGAAACACTTCATAAATCAACAGCAGAATTTGCTAGAGTAACTAATAGCCGTGCTAAACCATCAAAAGTTAAAGTAGGTTCAAGAGTAATGCTGACAAATTTCAACAAAACATCCGAAATGCCTAAGCTCGATCAAAAGTTTGTTGGCCCTTATCGAGTTGTAGAACATATCTCTGGCAATAAGTATAAGGTTAGAGAAATTAGTACTGGTAAGTACAAAGAATCGCATTTAGATCATATGAAATTAGTATGCAATGTTGATGATATTGCTACCCAGACTAATGTGACAGATGCTGAAAATCCTCTTGACTCTGTACCCTCTACCTCAAATGCTCAGTCAGATATTCAACCTGAATGTCGTTACTCCTTGCGTACTCGACAAGTTATGAGAAACCCACAAGTATCTTTTGTAGATACTCGTTCAGATCTCCCTCAGTCAAGGCATGTGTTAGCCATTGCAGAGGAATTCGATCCTCCCAGAGATGATAACCATTCTGCATATGTAAACCTCACCCTCGCAGAATTGGGTTTAAATTTACATAGTCTGTATAACTAGATGTCCGAGATGAAGGAAATTGTCAACTGTTTGTTATTAACTGATAAGTTTTTCAGAATTTTTTTTTTTTCTTGTTCAAGTTCCCTCCGTATTCTGAGAATTTGACAGTAATGATCTGAGTGCGCACCAGATGCCTTTGCTGTTAATTTCACCTTGTATATATATATATATTTATTTCCTCAGAATCCATAGAGTGCATGAATACAGATCGATCGATCAATTCCATCCCATATTGTACAATGATTTGTTCTTATAGTTTGTAATGGATTACGTTAAAACTGATTACGTTAACACCCTTTACTTAAAATTCATTTTGTTAACATCCAGTATGATACCATCCATTAGTTCTAAGTTATATATGAATTTGTTATTGTATAGAATCAGCCCAGAACCACCTGCCTGTTCAGCCTATAGCATAGTAGTGTATGTCGGGACGACATACGTAACATGACCGAGCTGTCAGCATAGTTGCTGATCCCCTTATATGTGTTGTATAGCGTATCATAGTACCATCCATGTGCTTTATATAGAAGATCCCTTGAGGCCTAGTGACTGTTTGTGTGACATCACCGGATGCTCCATGAGTGAGTGAGACAAACTGCCTCCCTCTCAGTCGACGCATAGGCATAGAAGGCAGAACACGGCAGGCTGGGCTCCCTCCATCTCCCATTACCACAGTCTGACAATGTAGCATTACCATCCAACAAGTGCGTCTACCTTCAACCCTCTTATCTCCTTACCGAACCCCACATGACATAAGAGGGGCCTGTAGCCGTGACTAATGAAATGAGAAATGTTATTTTAGTGCCAGGAATGTCTACATTGTTTATTATGGATCCTATTTTGAAATTGGCATCTGTTGAAATTTGTGTGAAATCGGCCAAATTGCCAATTTCTGACCACTTTATTGGGTAGTTGAAATAAGTGAATGGGCGGTTTCTTGTACTCAGTTGACAGACTATTAGTAAATAAGTTTATTCAGGTATACACAAATACAGTTACATAGATTGTCATACATAGCAGTGTATGTATAGAGAACCTAGGATAACCCAGAAAAGTCAGACAAAGTGTCTTATTTGCAGTACCTGGCTTGGGCTTGCCATATATGATTTTTGGTAAATATTTTTTTTTCTCGGTTGTTTGTTATGCTATCTCATTGAAACTTGGGCAATGTATGATGGAAAGATGCTTCTTAATGTACAACAAATATAAAAATGACGGACGAGAAATAAGGGAGTTCACTTCTTAGACATTAGCTGCCTCTTTGCAGTATATTTTCGTATGGTTTTTATGGTTGTATTCTCATTTTTTGGACTCATTTGATATAATGAAAGATATATTACAGAAATAGACATGATTTTGATTGCTTTCATGACGAAAAGTACCTTGAAATTGAGCTCAAAGTAGCGGAAATGTTTGATTTTTGCCGATGTTCAATGATCTCTGTAAGTCAAGTTGGTTAATTTCATTAAGTGTATTCTAACTTAGCCGCTCTGTAATTCGGCAAACTCAGTAATCCGGCACACTACAGGTCCCAATGATGCTGGATTTGTGATGGAGGACCTTTATTACATAACTTTATTGAAGGCTAATGCTGGCTTCTGGAAGATAGGGAAGAAGAAAGAGGGAGGAGTTAGTGTTTGGAAGGGGAATCCCCCTCCATAAAGACTTTAGGTAGCAAAGCCTTCTCTGGGATTAGTTCCCTTCTTTGTCTTTTAATGCCACTAGGACCAGCTTGAGAGTCACTGGACCCCTGTCGCACAACAAATCTATTCATAGAGGTCTGTTTCTAGCGTCTCTCTAAGAAATGGGACAGGGTTTTGTCACTGAACATGTTGCAGATATGGCTTGTTTCAGCTTGGTCAGGGTGGTGTTTCTCTACAAAAGCTTGCACCCTAGTCCACATTGCGCACACCTCTTTAATCTCTGTCATTTACTGCTACAGTACATTCATTACTTACCGTAAAATATTTGTATTCTTAATGTAAGGCAAGAGGTGAGTAGTATTTATTTGTAGGCAGTCAATGTAGGTAGCAGTAGATGTAGGTACAGTATACGTATGTACATCCCCCCTCCCGAGCTACACTACACAGCCAAATTATTACACTACACAGCCATATTATTACCATGTTCACTGAGTTTAATCGTTTCTAACAACTACCTTTAGATACCATTATAAACAAAGGGAGAAGTAATGAATAATTCATGCCAAGAATTGTAAACAAGTGCATATGAAGGGTGGTTATTGCACCAGTCACCAGATTCACAGTTTTCTCTAACGCTGCATCAGAGAAAACGTAATGTTACTCTCCATCCGACTCTCCACTTGATAACATATAAACATTGCATGTTTTAATGTTACTCTCCATCCGACTCTCCACTTGATAACATATAAACATTGCATGTTTATATGCTACATGATATGTAACATGTTTCTTATATAATTTTGAGGAAAATATAATACGTAGATGGATTAATGAAAATGTCTATATTAACGTAAAATAAGACATTTAATGTACCAGTGATTATTATTAAATATATATTGCATATAAACATTGCATGTTTTTACATAGTATATATAACATGTTTCTTTGGGCCCTTGGTTGCTTATTTTGCAGTTGCACTCAATCAGTAACCACAAAAAACGATGGATTATAGCAAAATGTTTGGATGAATGAGCAGAAACTTCCTCACTCGCCCAGCGGCACAGTCAAACTGACACTAAAGCGGCTGGGGCTGGCGGACAAACGCATCCCAAATGGCCGATAAGCGAATTATTGGCCGATAACTTAGTTGGCGAATAACAGAACCAGCTGATAACCGGGGGTCCACTGTATATTCAGATTTATATGACGAGTTTCTCCCTTGGATAACTCTGTTCGTTGAAGCAGAATTATGGCAATCCCAAAGTGAAAGGCAATTACCTTGTAAATTGACAAGGTCATCCTTGGCTATAAAATCTGGAAAAATCAAAGGAGGAACAGTTGGAAAGGCCTGGACTTTAGCATGAGCCCTAGTCAAGACATTTATAGTATCGGAGGCGATACACTCACTCTCATCTGACGAGTTAATAGGTGATCCTGCTACTTCACTTTCAAGGGCAGTATAATCTGTTTCTACCTTCAAATAAATACTATTATCACGAGAAATTCCAGTCTCCAATACGGAACTGTCAAGGGGCTTTTCTAGATTTAGAGGAAGAGGAGCTGAAAAACTTATGTCTACTGACGGTGACGAAAGGTCAACCTCAGAAGGAAGAACAGCACCTTTTATATTACCTATCAATACAGAGCAAGAGGTGATGGGGGGCTAGTACGTCATCGGCCCAACCTGTGAACCATTTAGATCCTATGTAACAGTGGATGATAGGGACTGTGTCCGTATGACCCAGATAGTCTGAAAGGATAGAGGCATGAGTGGTTTTGAGGTTAGGGACCAGCTTGTTAGAAATTATGATGCACATACATTCTGTGTCACATAATGTGGTTGATACATTAATTCCATTAATCATTCCTGAGCACAATGGTGCTTTGTCATTACAGTCACTAAAACACCTTCCAACTTTTTGTACTTTCTTGGAAGGACAAGCTGGATGTTTATGTCCTTTAGCACCACATAAATGACAAAGGAGAATAAACAATGTCTCTTCTCCATTAGAGGCTTTGTTTTCTAAAGGTCAGGTGAACCTTTGTCCTTAGGGTTCGATCCCTTTAGGTCTTTATAGGAATTGTGGACTTGAGCATATAGGTAGGCGGCCTCAGCTCTAATCAGATTATGTTCTTGGACGAAAGTTTGAATCTGATAGGGAAGAGTCGTCAGGAACTGGTTGGCAACTATGAAATCTCAAAGAGATTCATAATTATGATCAGTTCCTGTGCTCTCAATCCAAAAATCGAACAGATGAAAGAGGGTAATCTGAAACAGCTGAAAATTTTGGCCGAGCTTTAATGTGGCATACCTGAAATCCTTTCTAGTTGTACTATAGCTCATTCTAGCTCAAAACATAGACTCCATAAAAGTCATTATATTAGACCTTAGTGCAATTACAAGTGAGAGTCTTGTTCTATTTTAAATTTGTATTTTTATATTACTAGTTTATACCTAGTTGTACTTTAGTTCATTCCAGCACAACACATAGACAACATCAACTTCATTATGTGTAGTAGTGACTATACTCTATATGACCAAAATACTCTAGCTATATACTTATCCAAGCTTCCCACCACTACAGATATCAGTACTAGAACTCAACACATAACTCAGGATATAAATAACCATAATTTAAACCAAGAAGATGATTGATCACGTTGACCTTGATCTAAACCTCCATAATCTGACACCCAATCAAAACCTATTGGAAAGTAACTGCCTTTATTACACAGCATCACAAGCCAGCACTATCCTAAACAATGCTAAAAGCCTATCAGTACTTAACTACAACATCAGGTCCTTAAGCAAACACTATGATGACCTCCTGGCACTCCTAGAATCACTAAAGACACCCTTCTCCTGCATTATTCTTACTGAGACTTGGCTTAAGCAGGACACAATAGATATCTACCCTCTACCAGGATACACAGCAATTCACAACTGCAGACCAAACCAAGTTGGGGTGGTATTGCAATCTATTACTCTAACCAATTATCTTGTATTAGCACCACTTGCTTTAGTGATGAATATGGGGAATACATTTTTGCTAATTTTACTGTAAAAAACCTTAAGACACCTATAACAATCGGTGCCATTTACCGGATACCTCACACAAACATCCCAAATTTCAGTGAGAAATTAAAGTCACTAATAACAAACAGACAAATGAATAAGCACCACCTTCTCTTAGCTGGAGACTTCAACATCAACCTTGGCTTACTAGATGATCAGCCTGTAACTGATTTCATCAACAATATGGACAACACACTTCTCATACCAACAATAACTAAACCAACCAGGCTCACTGAGACAAGTGCAACCATAATAGACCACATATGGACCAATATACTAGCCCCCCTTAAATCAGGGATAATCACAGATAGCACTACAGACCACTACCCTACCTTCCTCCTGAGAAACATTAATAAACCACCACTTGAATACAACAAAGTCTCATTTAGACTCCATGACGAGGCCTCAATAAGGAAGTTCACAACTGACCTAGAGATTGTTGACTGGCCTACAGAATTCTCCAAGGCCAATGGTATTGATGACTGGACAGACATTTTTCTTAACAAATTACTTAGACTATACAACAAACATTGTCCTATAAAAACGAAACAGATCACAAACAAACGGCTTGGTTGCCCATGGCTAACCAGCAGCATTCTGAAATCCATTGACAAGAAACACCAATATGAAAAGCAATATAGACAGGGCTTAATACACAAAGATATTCTTAAACACTATTTATCAGTTCTCACCAAAGTAATAAAGAAAGCCAAACAACTATACTACAGTAGATTCACAGACACTAGAGGAGATATAAAAAAGACCTGGAAAACACTCTCTCAGATTCTAGGGACCCACAAACTGAAAAAACCAAGAATATTGTCCTAACTAAACCTAATGAAACACCACTACATCCCACTGACACAGCTAACAAGATAAACGACTTCTTCTCAACCATAGGATCAAATCTCGCCAATAAAATCCCACATACTAATGCCCATGCCGGGGACTACCTAGATGGGAATTTCCCAAATTCCTTCTATCTTGCACCAACTGAGCCCTCGGAAGTCACCGAGATTATAAAGTCACTTAAAAACAACTCAGGGAATCTGTCTAATGTCCCACCATTACTGTACAAGCGAGCGGCCCATATCCTTTCGCATGCTATATTCATTACTTTTTAACAAGTCACTAGAAACTAGCACCTTTCTGAAACTACTCAAGATGGCAAGGTTACACCAATACATAAAGGTGGTGACCCTACAGACTTAAACAACTATAGGCCAATATCAAACTTACCATTGCTATCCAAAATCTTTGAGAAACTCGTGCACAGGAGACTATATTCATTTATAACAGCACAAAACATACTCAAACCCCTGCCAATTTGGATTTAGGAAAAATAAAAGCACTAATGATGCAATCATAAAAATGCTAGATCTGCTTTACACAGCATTGGAAAATAAGGAATATCCACTAGGAATGTTTATTGACCTAAGAAAAGCTTTTGACACAGTAGACCACGACATCCTACTCCACAAACTTGACCATTACGGTATAAGAGGCCATGCGCTTGCTTATTTCAAATCTTACCTTACTAATAGGTATCAGTATGTTACCATTAAAGACACAGCATCAACAACACGGCCACTTGATACTGGAGTTCTGCAGGGAAGTGTCCTTGGCCCCCTGCTCTTCCTCATATACATCAATGATCTTCCAAACGTATCCCAACACCTGAAACCCATTCTCTTTGCTGACGACACGACTTATGTCATCTCTCATCCTAATCTTGCCACCCTCAGCACCATTGTTAACGAAGAGCTGATCAAAATATCGACTTGGATGACAGCCAATAAACTTATGCTTAACACTGACAAAACCTACTATATTATGTTTGGTAGCAGAGCAGGAGATGCACAAATTAACATTAAGATCAACAACACTCTAATTACCAGACATAATGAGGGCAAATTCCTAGGCCTATACCTTGACAACAACCTGAATTTCAGCACCCATATCCAACACATAACCAAAAAAGTATCCAAAACAGTTGGGATCCTCTCCAAGATACGATACTACGTGCCGCAAAATGCCCGTCTCACACTATACCACTCACTTATTTATCCATACCTCACCTATGCTATTTGTGCTTGGGGATCAACTGCAGCAACACACCTAAAGCCAATAATAACCCAACAAAAAGCTGCAGTAAGAATAATCACTAAATCCCATCCCTGGCAACACACCCCCCCCCACTCTTCATAGATCTAAACTTACTCCCTGTTCAGTACATCCACACTTACTACTGTGCAATCTACATCTACAGGACCTTAAACTCCAGTATCAACCTTGACCTAAAACACTTTCTTGATAGTTGTGACAGAACCCACAGGCATAACACCAGACACAAACATCTCTACGACATTCCCCATGTCCGACTAAACCTTTACAAAAATTCAATGTATGTCAAAGGCCCTAAAATCTGGAACACCCTACCTGAGAACTCTAGAACTGCAGACACATTCATCACCTTCAAAACTACCATTAGAAAACATCTTATCTCCCTGATAAACCCCATCAACTAACTACACGAATACCACCTGGTGGTTCACACTTACACTCACTCACCCATTTGACCATAAACAGAAATATTAATCTCAATCTTAAAATAATGAATCCTATGATACTCCAATACTGAAACTATGTACTGTGCCAAAACAAAAGCATTCACATTGCTAAACTCACAAACTAGTATTTAGTCACTTAGCCATAATACCAACTTACCTCATAATTTGTAATATTTTAAAATAAAGAATTAAACTAAGTCTGCCTGAAATGCCTAGCCATGCTAGGCGTTCTAGTGGTACACTCTGTAATCATTATTTAACTACATGTAAACCACACAACAATCAAATTCTGTAAATTCAACATTGTAATCTTTATAGAGAATAAACTTTGAATTGAATAAGAGTTTGAGGTCTTTGGTATGCTTTAACCCTTTGACTGTTTTGGTCGTATATATACGTCTTACGAGCCATTGTGTTTGACATATATATATATACTCAAAAATTTTAGCAGCTTCAAATCAAACAGGAGAAAGTTGGTAGGCCCACATGTGAGAGAATGGGTCTGTGTGGACAGTGTGCACAGTTTAAAAAAAAATTCTGCAGCACACAGTGCACAATGAGAAAAAAAAAAAGCTCCGACCATGTTTTTAGATTAAAATGGGGACTTTGAGGTGTATTTTCATATAGTATTTATGGTTGCATTCTTGTTTTCTTGGTCTCATTTGATAGAATGTAAAACATATTATAGAAATAGGAGTGATTTTGATTGGTTTTCCTATGAAAAGGATCTTGAAATGGAGCTCAAAGTGGCAGAAATGTTTGATTTTTGCTGATGATCAAGAGTAAACAAATGACATAATTGTCCAATAAATGTCCAACTAGCCGATCTAGTATGCAGTCATGAATGGGTTGACATTATCTATACATTTATTACAATATTGCAGTAGTCTGCATAACAGTAAACCTATTTTTTGTTTGAATAAAAATTCAAAATAGAAAGCAAGAGGATTATAAAAGGGGTGTGGAGATGTGACTGATGAACAGAGAAAATGCTATTTTAGTGCCAGGAACGTCTGCATTGTTTTTTCTGGACCCTATTTTGAAATTGACATATTTTTTAATTTGCATGAAATTGGCCAAATTACCAATTTCTGAACACTTTATTGGGTGGTTGAAATTGGTAAATGGGTGGTTTCTTGTACTCAATCGATAGAACAAATGGAGTTCTAAAGAAATAGCTATGAGTTTGGTGGACTGGAACAATGGAATTGACCGAAAATAGGGCTCAAAGTGGGTGAAATCGCTGATGCATAATTGTCGTCAAGGTCGCTAAGTTCGTGAGAGCATAATTCCAAAAGTTTTCCATCGAATTTCATACTTTTGGTGTCATTACCATCGGGAAAAGCTTCTCTGTCATTTCATAAGAAAAATTTTTTTTTTTTTCAAATACATGTATTTTGCGACACCAGGAGAAACCTCAGGTTTTGAGGTTGTGACAGTCCAAGGGTTAAGAATTGCCTTCTTAACTCTTTCAGGGTTTCGGCCATACTGGTACGGCTTATGCACCAGGGTTTTTTACGTACTAGTACGCATAAATTCTTGCGCCCTCAAATCTAGCAAGAGAAAGCTGGTAGGCCTACATATGAAAGAATGGGTCTATGTGGTCAGTGTGCGCAGTATCAAAAAAATCCTGCAGCACACAGTGCGTAATGAGAGAAAAAAAACTTTGACCGTGTTTTTGGTTTAAAACAGCGACTTTGCACTGTATTTTCGTATGGCATTTATTGTTGTATTCTAGTTTCCCTGATTTCATTGTATAGGATGGAAGACATATTACAGAAATTGAGATGATTTTGACTGGTTTTACATTGAAAAGTACCTTGAAATTGAGCTCAAAGTAGCAGAAATGTTCGATTTTTACCAAAGTTCAAAAGTAAACAAATCATGCTAAGCGTCCAATACACGTCAACTGATGAGTCTAATATTCTTTCACAAGTGCGCCAATATTATTTATACCATTTGTACACTTAATGCAGTAGTCTGCATATCAGTAAATCTTATTTTTTTTTGTGAGAAAAAATCCAAGTGGAAAGCAAAAAGAAATGGAAGAGGGGCCCGAGGACGTGACTAATGAACAGAGGAAATGTTATTTTAGTGCCAGGAATGTCTTTCTTGTTTATTCTGGACCCTATTTGGAAATTGGCATCTTTTGAAATTTGTGTGAAATTGGCAAAATTGCTTAATTCTGACCACTTTATTGGGTTGTTGAAATTGGTAAATGGGTGGTTTCTTGTACTCATTCGATAGAAAAAATGGGGTTCTAGAGAAATAGTTATGATATTTGTCGACTAGTACACTGGAATTGGCCAAAAATAGGGCTCAAAGTGGGCAAAATCGCCGATGCGTAAACATCATCGAGGCTGCTAACTTTGTGAGAGCATAATTCTGTAAGTTTTCCATCAAATTTCATGCTTTTGGTGTCATTATGATGGGGATAATATTCTCTTATCTTTTCACAAGAAAAATAAATTTTTTTTTTGTATATATAAATTTTGGCGACCCTGAGAACAAGTCTCTGAGAGGGCCTGGCGACCCCCAAAGGGTTAAGTAAGTTATAATCACAAATGACCTCCTGTGATAAAGTGCCATAGATATTTAACCCTTTCAGGGTTGGTTCCGTACTAATACAGCTTACGCGCCAGGGTTGGTGCCGTACTAGTGTGCATAAATTCTAGCGGCCTCAAATTTAGAAGGAAATGCTGGTATGCCTAGAAGTGAGAGAATGGGTCTCCATGGTCAAGGTGTGCGGTTCAAAAAAAATCGGGGACCCAGTGGTGCATTGTGGGAAAGCCATTTCCAGTCTCTCAACATCTTAAGAACATAAGAACGAAGGAACACTGCAGAAGGCCTTCTGGCCCATGTGAGGCAGGTCCAAGTCTCCTACCAGCTTAAGCCAATGCACCCAACCTAGTCAGGTCAGGTCACTCTGACTTAAGGGAGGAACACGGCAACCGACCTGGTAGCACAAGCTATCAGGTCCAACTCACACCCACCCACGTCCACTCATGTATTTATCCAACCTATTTTTAAAGCTACACAACGTTCTGGCCTCTATAACTGTACTCGGGAGTTTGTTCCACTCATCCACAACTCTATTACCAAACCAGTACTTTCCTATATCCTTCCTGAATCTGAATTTTTCCAACTTAAAACCATTGCTGCGAGTCCTATCTAGGCTAGATATTTTCAGCACACTATTTACATCCCCTTTATTTATTCCTGTCTTCCATTTATACACCTCAATCATATCCCCCCTAATTCTACGTCTTTCTAGAGAGTGCAGATTCAGGGCCCTTAGTCTATCCTCATAGGGAAGGTTTCTGATACATGGGATCAACTTTGTCATCCTCCTCTGTACATTTTCCAGAGAATTTATATCCATTCTGTAATACGGTGACCAAAACTGTGCAGCATAATCTAAATGAGGCCTAACCAAGGATGTATAGAGTTGAAGAACAACCTGAGGACTCCTATTATTTATGCTTCTTGATATGAAGCCAAGGATTCTATTAGCTTTATTGCGAACACTTATGCACTGTTGTCTTGGTTTCAGATTACTGCTAACCAGAACTCCTAAATCTTTTTCGCAATCCGTAATATTAAGATCTACATTATTTAGTTTATATGTGGCATGGTTGTTGTCCTGTCCAACATTTAAAACTTTGCATTTGTCTATATTAAACTGCATCTGCCACTTCTCCGACCACTGCATCAGTCTATTCAAATCTTCCTGGAGTGCTCGAATGTCCTCGTCAGAATGAATTCGACGGCCTATTTTGGTGTCTTCTATCACTTGCGATCTCAGTTTCGAAAACATAGTTGCACCTTTGGCAAGAACAGCTTCCTTGATTGCCATTTTCTTGGCCACAATAGTAGCGATGGTTGATTTGGGTTTTGTGTACAACCTGGCCAACTCGGAGACACATACTCCAGTTTCATACTTAGCAATGATCTCTTTCTTCATATCCATAGTAATTCTCACCCTTTTTGCTGTAGGGTTGGCCCTAGAAGCTTTCTTGGGGCCCATGGTGACTTATTTTGCAGGTACAATCACTAAAAACGCTGTGATAATATGAAATGTTGTGATTGTATGTTTGGATGGGAGCGCGGTGGCTGGCTGGCTTGTAAATACTGGCTGCAAGTGGACATGTCTCGAACGGAACGAATCGTGTTGGTCAAGTTTTTTAGCGCTAGTCGAGGCAAAATTTTTGCGTTAAAATGTATCGCTAGTTGGATTTAACGTTAGACGATGCCATCGTTGGTTGAGGGTCCACTGTATATGATAGGAAAATAGTAAAAAACAATATTGTTTATTGCTGGTTTGTGTAAACATGTTTTATAAACAACATGATGACTGTGTGGTTGTTGTGTAGCATACAGTCAGTAAATATACAATCAATATTCCTTATATTGGTCTCACAGGCCATAAAATTACTTGAATGAAGAAAAAAAGGAAGGAAGAAGTATGTAAGGAAAGAAGATAGATGGTCATGACATTTGTTGCATTGAGGGTCTTGAATGACTTTGAGATTCCTGAAAGCTACTCGTAGATTTGTCAGATGAGAACTGGCTGCAAAAGTTAGTTGCTTGATGTGTTCCTCCAGTGATGTGCTTGGCATTGTGCTGATCCCTAGGTCTTTCTCTTTGAGTGAGGTCTACAGTCTGTCCCCTGAGTCTGTACTTTGTGTCTGATCTTCTTGCCTCTTCTCCAGTCTTCATAACAGTGCATTTTCTGGGGTTGAATTTAAGTATCAACTTACCTGACCAACCTTGCAGGTTGTCCAGATTTACTTGTAGTCTTTTCTTGTCCTTGTTGGTTCCTCATTAGTTGTACAGCATCAGCAAATAGATATATATCTGCCTCAATCACATATGCTACAGGTCCGCCATCACAAATCCGGCATCAATGGGACCTGTAGTGTGCCAGATTATTGAGTTTGCTGGATTACAAAGTGGTTAGGTTAGAATACACTTAATAAAGTTAACCAACTTGACTTACACCAGAAAGTTCATTGAACATCAGCAATAATTGAACATTTTCCACTACTTTGAGCTCAAATTCAGGGTACTTTTTGTTGTGAAACTAATCAAAATCATATCTGTTTCTGTAAGCCATCTTCCATTCTATCAAATGTGACCAAAAAAAAACGAGAATACAACCATAAAAACCATACGAAAATGTATCGCTAAGGGGCGGCTAATGGCTGAGAAGTGAACTCCATTATTTATCATCTGATTTTTTTTCATTTTTGGTGTACGTTAAGAAGCATCTTTCCATCATACATTGCCCAAGCTACAATAAGATAACCCAACAAACAACTGAGAAAAAAATATTTACCAAAATCATATTTGGCAAGCCCATGTCAAGTTCTGGAAATAAGCCACTCTGACCTTTTTGGGTTATCCTAGGTTCTCTACACATATGCTGCTATGTATGATAATCTATGTAGAGAAAATAGCTTTTTTTGCTTCAGTTTTATGGTGCATTATGAGTGTATATCACAGCCCTGTGCTTTACTCCATTTTCTCTAATATATGCCCCAAGACAGGGATAGGGGAACGGTACTTGTATGCCATAATTTCTTCATACCTCTGTCGAACCGCTTGGTATTATGCCAAATATTGTTCTTTCTGAAGTATTTACCATGTTTATATGTTATATATATTGTTTATTATGTCATATTGGATCAATTGTGGTAGGCAAATAACCTGTAGTGTTGATACTAGCATAATAATAAAGCACATTCCCCTGCATCATGAGACTGAGCTCATGGCAACTGACAGTGGCTTCAAAGCCACCTTATCTTTTATGGACAATATACTGTGTATATGCTTTGCACAACGAGAAGCATTTATTTTATTCGTTGGAACCATGACTAGGGCTAAAGTAAGCAGGTTATAACAATAAATGGAGAAAAAGAAATTGGAATGACTTATGCAGCAAGTAGCGCCACTGAACAGTGCCAAAAGGTTGGTGTGGCGACCCAGGAAATTTGAAATTATGCTAGCCGAAATTAGTGCGAATAACTGATGGAACCGGATGTCTGATTGCCGGATTTGTGGTGGTGGACCTGTATGTCATTCACATATATCAGCTGTAGTGGGGTTCCTTGCAGTACCCCACTTGTCACTCTAGGAATCCTTAACCTGTAAATAGCTTGTCAATAAAGCTAGGGATCCTTAACCTTACCTTGTCACACCCTGTGTTAAAAAAAAAAAAAAGAGGGAGGGAGGGAGAGAGAGAGAGAGGAAGGGAGGGAGGGAGGGAGAGAGAGAGAGAGGGGGGAAGAGAAAGAGAGAGAGAGGGGGTAGAGAAAGAGAGAGAGGGAAGCTTACAGCACTTCGCCGTATCTCACATCTGCTTGACAGCAGGGGTTGCAAGATTTTGTACGAGGCACAAGTACGCTCACACCTTGAGTATGCTCTACTTTCTTGGTTCGCCTGCCCCCCTTCTCATCTGCAACTACTTGACAGGGTAGAGAACAGAGCAAGACGTCTCATGTCTCGCCTGGACCATTCCTGGATAGATCTGTCATTTCAGCAGAGCCTTCAACACAGGAGGGATGTGGGTGGCCTTTCTGTTATGTACAAGGCTAATATTGTAAAAGTCCCTCACTCGGATCCACTTCAAGGACAGCGTGAAGCAAGTTTCTATACCACAAGATGAGCAGAAAGCAGCAACTTCACTCTGGCTGTACTCTTCTCCAGAACATCATTTCATCTGAGATCATTTATTCCCAGGATGACTCGAGTCTGGAACACATTCGTACAGCATTATGATATCAGTGAGATAAAGTCAATTGATCAGATGAAAATGCTGGCCCACAGATGGCTCCAACTTCATCCTGTTCCCTACTTGTATGTTTCATAACAATAAAAATGCTTTCAAATGAGCTGATGTAGGTAACAGCTCTTAGCTTGTCAATAAAGTTAGGAATCCTTAACCTGTAAATAGCTTCTCAATAAAGCTAGGAATCCTGAACCTAACCTTGTCAAACCCTGTGTAAAAAAAATAAAAAAAAAAAGGGAGGAGAGAAAAAGAGAGGGGGGGAGAAAGAGAGAGGGGGAGAGAAAGAGAGGGAGGAGAGAAAGAGAGAGAGAAAGAAGGAGAGAGAGGGAGGAGAGAAAGAGAGAGAGAAAGGAGAGAGAGGGAGGGTGAAGACGTGCCACAGTGTGCTCCACAAATTTTCTTAATATTACTTAACTACAAGGGTTGGTGAGGACAAAAACTGTTTCAGTGACGTAGTACTACCTACAACACATTAGTACAAGCAAGCCAACTCCTCCATTGAAGTGAATATAAGCAATATCAGTGATATTTAAGTGTGGTTTGGTGAACAATATGGTGTGAGTGATGGGACAGCGGCAGGCCTAGGAGTCACTTCACTATTGCCTTCACAGTGAGCATCTAATATTATGCAGTGGTCCCTCAATAATCGTTCGGCTCAATAGTCGTCCTTTTCGGAAATCGTCGCGTTATTCTCGTCCAAACATTGGCTCGCAAATGGTCGGTTTACTCGCTAATCGTGCTTTGCGCGGGACGCGTACTCACGCTCTGAGCCGCCTCGGCCTCTCTTCCCAGCCAGTGTGCCATTGTTTACCAGTGAGTGACGGTCCCCTCACTTGTTCATACGAAATGTTTCATAATATTCAATTTGTTTTAGTGCTTGCAACTGCTAAATATGTCACCATGGCTCCAAAGAATGCTTCTAGTGCCAGCCCTTTGGTAAAGAATGTGAGAAATGCACATAATCTATGATAAAGTTTGTAGAAAAATACAAAGGTGGTGCTGGTAGAGTGGAAGCAGTTGTGATAGTGGTTGATGGTGGTAGAGGGTGGTAGTGATGGTGGTAGAAGGTAGTAGTGATGGTGGTAACAGTTGTAATAGTGGTAGAAGGTGGTAGTGATGGTGGCAGCAATTGTAATAGTGGTAGAAGGTGGTAGTGATGGTGGTAGCAGTTGTAATAGCGGTAGAAGGTAGTAGTGATGGTGGTAGAGAGTGCCTTCTTCATTGATTCAGTAATTCTACCAACTCCTCCAATGTTGTTGGAGATATATAGGGCTACAGAAAACACCACCGCCTCAGCTGCTGCTTCACCACCATTGTGGACAGCTTTCTCTCAGTGGCCCTTATACACCCAACAACTCAACACCTCTCGTGACATACGTAATGACTTTTTTTATTCATTCTAGAGTATATTCCATGTTTCTATGTTATTAATATTGTTTATTATGTCATATTAGTTGAATTGTGATAGGTAAATAAGCCATAGAGTTGATATTAGTGTATATTCTCAACATAATGCCATCCTCCAAAACAAGTCTTCATAAACATAAAGAGAACACTGCAGCAGCTGTGCCATATAGCGTCCTCACAACTCAACCCCTAACAACAAATGCTACCCAAGCATACCAGTCAGCCCCGACTCAAATCAACCTCTTCAATAGTGTATTTCTTCTCTTAAACAGCGTATCCCACCGAGGCGGGTGGCCCAAAAAAACTAAAGTTCTCTTTTACAATTCTAATATATACAGGAAAGGGTTACACCTGCTCGATTAGTCGCCTACAAACGCATGGCTTACGGAGGAGAATCCGATTCCACTCCCCTGGAGACTCGTGTATTTATCCAACCTAAATGTGAAACTACCCAATGTTTTAGCTTCGATCACCCTACTAGGCAGACCGTTCCACTCATCAACTACCCCTATTACCACTGTTCATTTATACATTTTATTAGTGCTTTACATTTATTTGGCATTCTTTTCTGCATGTAAATCTATATTCAAGCTAGGGAAGTGACCCCTGAAGTGACATAGAGTCCTTTCGGACGGGGATTCCTCTTCCAAACACTAACCTCTCTTCCCTCTCTCCTCCTCCCTGTCTTCCATTCATCAACAACAGCCTTCAATAAAGGTAACTGTCATGTTGAATGCTCATTCTTTTGTGCATGTAAATCTATCTTTTAGGTAAAAAAAAAATTGTTGATACTTCTGGGTGTCTGGAACGAATTAATTGGATTTACAGTATTTCTTATGGGGAAAATTGATTCAAAAATCGTCCATTTCGCTAATCGTCACACTTCCAGGAACGATTATTGACAAAAAACAAGGGACCACCGTATCTCTTTTGTGCTATGTAGTAGCATCTGGGTGCTTTATAACAACATGACTGGTACAATGCAACATAGTGATTTGTGTAACATCTTCCTTAAGTGAAAAAATGAATAGCATAAACAGTGTTTATTAAGCGATAGTGAGACGGCAGCACTTCCAGCTTGCCGACCCACTGCCTGCCCTCACCCTCCCTCACTACCCACCCTGTTATGAACACCCCCACGATACCACCACCCACCCTCTCTCTCCTGTGAACTTCATTGCAAACCTACAATGCCTCCTCTGGGATGACTTCACATCTCAAAATAGCAAGAATACCTATGCTGTCTGGCTATTGTCCCAGTAGTTACTGTAGTGTTTGTGGGTATACCACAAGGGACAAAATACTTCTTAGATGTAAGGAGCCTTCTTGTTCCAACTACTGCCACACAGATTGCATTGCAGAAGAAGAATTTTGTTGCAGCCAGGTTGAAAGTTTCAGAAAATTGAAGGATATCCATAATCCTGTGGTACAGTATATGTGGATACAAGCCTGGAGCTACAGGAGGAAGGTTCAGAAATACTACCTCAGGGACTCTTGTCTGAAGATCAAGACTGCCCTCATGGGCTGTGTTGTAAAGTCACAGCTAAGATATCCATCACAGGGAAGCATTCATGAGCTCCTCTAATCATTAGATAACCTTTAAGCTATTGCAGAAGGTCAGTGGAAGCCTACATCAAGTGACATATGCTGCTCAGCTGATTGTGACACTATTGACAAAGACTGGAAGTCCCACACTGAGCTTAACTCAGGGGTAAATAACTGGTGGAATTCTGTAATTGCTAAGGCCCCACAGATTGACAGAGTTCAAAACACTACCTTTGGGAATTCTAACGCAATTCCTCTTACCACCACAGAGGGAACAAATCCTCTTCCCAGCAATGAAGGAAGCCTTGGATCTGTTAATTCTCCTACTCTGACATCTCTGCTTCAGCCACTTTCAGTACACTAGACAGTGCACATACCATCTCTGATCCTGTACCTGTCAGCACACCTGCCGACACAATTCCAGCATCTGGCAGCAGTACTTCATCGGCAAGTTCTGAGTCAGGATTTTCTCCACCAGAGATTGGTGCAGTTAATAATCAGGGAACTATCACTGCAACTTAACACCTACTGCGCCAATATACGAACAGCAGGGACACATCTGTCAGAACTGGTAGAGGACGGGGTAGATGATGTGGAAGAGGACGTGGAGGAGGAAGACATCTACAGCCGTCTCACCCTCCACTAACACAGTCCCAGTGGCAGAACCTGAGGACAAATCAGCAAAACACAGGAGGTGCAACAAATTCATAGTCCACCCTCCCAGGCACCTAGGCAGTGCTCTTGCTGTCACCGGAAGGGGCACACTGCCAACAACTGTTTGCGAGATACCAGGTGCAATTACTGCTACAAGAAAGGACATCAGGAGGACCAGTGTAGGAAGAAAAAGGAACTTGACAGACAGGACCACCTGTTTAGAGACCTGTTCTCGGAACAAACCAGCAGGATCTTTGAATTGGTGAAAACACTCACACGTCATCCACTCAGCTACTCCTATCTCAGCCCAGCAGGTGGTATTGTGCCTTTTACAAGACCACAGACCTACATCCCTGCAGCTGCCTCAGTACCCTAGCTCTCTCAAGGGCAGGCACCTTACACGCCGTACACACCCACCACCTCAAGCTTATGAGAGCCAGTCTATCAGCATCCTGTCGACCAACATTAGAGGTTTCATTACTAATGTTGGAGAGCTCACATGCAGTTTTGTAAACACTCAACGTCCCGACATGATAGCTGTTGTTGAAACATTTTTGGGCATCAGGACTCCAGAAAATTTTGCAAGAATTGCTGGCAGCTACACCTCATGGATGAGAGGAGACAGGCAAGGGCAAGGAGGAGGTGTTGCTGTGTGCTTCTCTAAAAGTGTTCATGCCCAGCACATTGATGTTGCCACCCCTACTCATCTTGAAATGATGTTCTTCAAGCTCTGCATAAACGCTAGTGCCTCTGTACTTGCATGTGCAATGTACAGACCTCAGTGGCAACATGCAGACCCCATCAACTTCTTAATGGAAAATGTGGACTCCCTTCTGCTACAACACAACTGTCAACATATCATAATTGTTGCTGACCTCAACCAACACCTTATACAGAGGAATTTTGATGACCTTCTTGCAGTATTTGACAATAGAAACTTTGTTGATTTCCCTACTCACATCTCTGGCTCCTCCCTTGACCCAGTAATGTGTGATCTGGCAGAAGGTATAGTCACTTGTCAACCCCTCAGCTACGTTGGATCACCTGACCACAAGGCTGTTTTTACGACACTTAAGATCCCAACAGAATGACGCACAACCTGGTTATGGGAAAGAAGTAATTGGTCAGCCCTTTGCTCTGAGCTCGCCATCACAGATTGGAATGCTCTTCTCCAAGGGGATGTTGACAACCAAGTGAAAGCCTTCACTGGACACATCCTTAATCTACAACAAGAACACATTCCTCACCGGCAATGTGTGATGAAGCCTACACATCAGCCTTGGTTTGGCTTTTGTTGTAGAGAGGCTGCTACTGCTAAGTACAAAGCATGGCGAAGGTATAAGAGACATCCTACCACGTATAACAAGAACTTGCACAGGCAAGCCTGTAGGCTATTGCAAAATGGAGGGTGGACACAAAAAGAAAGCTAGCAACAGGTAGGGTAGGCTCCAAAACCTGGTGGTCCCTGGTCAAGGACAAACAAGGTTATCTGCCTGATGAACTCACTCCACTTATAAATCGACAGGATGGGACCATCTCTACTAGTAGTCAAGAGAAGGCGGACCTGTTTGCCGAACACTTTGCTACCAAAATGCAAATTCCTGATCCAGCATGGGACCCTCCTTGGCTAGCTGCAAGAACCGTGTCAAAACTGTTAGTGGTAACAATAAGGCAGGAGGAGGTGCATTTCCTTATTAAATCACTTGACCAAGAAAAGGCTGTGGGCCCAGACAAGTTGAGCCTAAGGTTGCTGAGAAGATGTGCAGACCAGCTAGCAGCACCTCTAACTCGCATCTTTCAGCACTGCCTAGTACAGTGTAAATGGCCCTCTCTGTGGAAAGAGGCAAATGTAGTCCCTGTTTACAAAAAGAAGAGCAGAGCAGAAAACAGCAACTACAGACCAGTGTCACTCCTGTCGATCACTGGTAAGATCCTTGAGACAATAATCTCAAGACAAATGACAGAGTTTTTTGACTACCACTCATTACTTTGTGACCGTCAATGTGGCTTCAGGAAAGGTTACTCTGCACTGATCTGTTGTTAAACCTCTCCACTAAGTGACACCAGTCACTGGATGAATCCAAAGTCAGCTGTGTGGTAGCACTGGACATTGCTGGTGCTTTCGACCGGGTGTGGTACCATGGCCTCTTAGCAAAACTTCAAGCACTGGGAATTGCAGGCTCTACGCTATGTCTCCTCAGTGATTATCTTCATGGTAGATCTCTAAGGGTAGTTCTCAATGGAACGGAATCAGCAAGACATCCTATTGGGGTAAGTGTTCCACAAGGAAGTGTGCTGGGACCATTGTTATGGAATGTCTACTTCAATGAACTTCTTCATCTCATTCCAGAATCCCATGCATATGCAGACGACTGTACACTGACATTCACTTATCCAAGAGAAGAAATGCCAGCTGCTCTAAGCTACATCAATCACAAGCTAAGAGCTATATCAGCTTGGGGAAATAGATGGCAAGTAACATTTGCACCTGGAAAAACACAAGTGATGGTAGTCTCTAGGCACTATGATGGTAATGCTTATGCAGTAGTAAGGATGAATGGGAGGGTGTTCGCACCTGGGGAAGAAGTTGATATCCTTGGGGTGAAATTTGACTCCAAATTGACCATGAAGAACCATGTTGTAAATCTTACAAACAAGGCAGCCAGGAAGCTTACAGCACTTAGTCGTATCTCGCATCTGCTTGACAGTAGGGGTTGCAAGATTCTGTACGAGGCACAAGTACTCTGACACATTGAATATACTCCACTTTCTTGGTTTGCCTGACCCCCCCCCCCCCCCCATCTGTGACTGCTTGACGAAGTAGAGAACAGAGCAAGACGTCTCATCTCTTGCCTGGACCAATCCTGGATAGATCTGTCATTTCAGCAGAGCCTTCAACACAGGAGGGATGTGGGTGGTCTTACCGTTATGTACAAGTCCAACATTGTCAGAGTACCACTTTTGGATCCACTTTGACGACAGCGTGAAGCAACCTTCAATTCCACAAGATGGGCAGAATGCAGCATTTTCATTCTCGCTGTGCCCTTCTCCAGAACATCACTTCATCTGAGACCTTTTATCCCCAGGATGAGTCGAGTATGGAACACATTCACACTGCATTATGATGTGAGCGAGATAAAATCAGTTGATCAAATGAAAATGCTGGCCCACAGATTGCTCCAACTTCATCCTGTTCCCTACTTGTATGTCTCATAACAATAAAAATGCTTTCAAATGAGCTGATATAGGTAACAGCTCTTAGCTTGTCTATAAAGTTAGGAATCCTTAACCTGTAAATAGCTTGTCAATAAAACTAGGGATCCTTAACCTGACCTAGTCAAGCCCTGTGTAAAAAAAAAACAAGAAAAAAAAAGAAAAAAGAGAGGGATGGAGGGAGGTAGGTATGTGGGGGAAGCATCTACATGTGTAACCTGTCTGTGGGAAAGAGGAAACTGACTGGCCCTTTGATCTGAGCTTGCTGCTTCCAACTGGAATGCTGTTCCCCAAGATGATGTAGATAACCAAGTGAATGCCTTCATTGAACACATCCCTCGCCGGTAATATGTGACGAAGCCTTCGGATCAGCCTTGGTTTGACTTTTGTTGTCAATAGACTACTTCTGCTGAGTGCAAGGCTTGGTGAGGGTATAAGAGGCACTCTACTATATATAACAAGAACCTACACAGTCAAGCCTGTTGGCAAATGGAAGAAGCCCAAAGGTGAGCTATCTCTAGATGGGAGGCTGACACAAAAAGAAAAATAGCATCAGGTAGAGTGGGCTCCAAAACCTGTTGGTCCTTGGTAAAGGACCAACAAGGTTATCCACCTGATGAAATTATTCCACTCTAATTCGGCAGGATGGGACCATCTCTCATATGCTTTCTGAATATCTAAACCTCTAGCTCACAAAACCTCCTTTATCCCCTCTCTCCAACCTTTCCAAGGATGACCCCCTATCCTTCCTTCCCTCCACTACAAATTTATATGCTCTCCAAGTCATCCTATTTTGTTCCATCTCTCTAAATATCTGAACCACCTCATAAACCTCTCTTCAGCCCTCTGGATAATATTTAGTAATCATGCACTCCCTAATCTCCAAGCTATGAACTCTCCGCGTAATATTCACACTACATATTGGCAGTGGACACGACATGTCCACTGCCTCCAGCCTCCGCCTCACTGCTACATTCACAACACAGGCTTCACACCCATATAAGAGCATTGGCCCCACAATACTCTCATACGTTCCCCTTTTTGCCTATATGGATAAATTGGTACCTCGGGATACAAACTTATTTCGTTCCACACAAGGCTGCTCAAGTGCCAATACCGAACGAATTTGTTCCCATAAGGAATAATGTAAATTCGATTAATCCATTTCAGACCCCCCCAAAATACACTTACATAAATACACTTACATAATTGTTCGAGTTTTGAGCTGTTCGTATCCCGAGGTACCACTGTATTTATATTATGTTGGCATTAATAAAGATAATCTGTCTCATCATTTTATCATGAAATATTTGCTGCTTTTATTTTTACTTTGGTTGTTTTCATTCAGATGTAGTCTTTAATTATTTACCTGCTTATTGTTGTCATATAATTTTTCTCTTTATAATGCATTTTGTGGTAGACATAGAAATTAATTTTGTCCTTTTGTAGATGGGTATAATCTGTATACAGTAGACTGTTATATTACATGGTAGTTACGTTCCTGAAAATGCCATGTTAGGTAAATTCGTGTTAGATAAACTGAAGAACTTATGGGAAGAATAGAGTTATGCTCCTGGGAGCCCCAAAAAAAAGCCAAAGAACATTATTTTAGATCTCCTGATCTTACAAAAATAAAAGTGAATATGTAATTGTAGTTCATAGTTGTGATGGATTACGTTGTTTTTACTGCTTAACCCTTTCAGGGTCCAAAGACAAAATCTGAAGGGGTGCCCCAGTATCCAAGAAATTTTGAAAAAAAAAAAAAAAAAATTCATACAGAATTAAAGATTATATTTTTGTGAAGGTAGTAAAGCAAAAAAAAAAAAAATCTGATCAGTACTTACCGAGATACAGAGGCAAAATGACCGGGTGGTGGCATCATCAGTGATTTCCATAAAATTGCATTTCTTTATTTTACATTTTTTATATTTTTTCTTTTCTTTTCTAATTTTTTTTCTTTTTTCTAGTAACATTTGTGGCCTGTGAGACCAGTACTGTATATAATGTATATATATGCATTCACTGTATTGAACACAACTGCACCAAAGTTATTATTATAATTTTGTTTACCACTATTGTTTACTACAATAAACATGCACAAATGTTGTATAATACTAATGTTCTATTATATATTTAAATATGTACAGTCACTGGACATGTTTTTAGAACTGCTGCAGCTTGTGGAAGTCCTTGAAACAAGTTATCATGCACAGAGGTACCTTACATTCCTTACACATAAAGTGAGTGTCTTTGCGTCTTTGTTGCAGTCGTTTTGTTTGTGCACAGACAACACATCTCTTCTGAGCAAATTTCTTCTTAGTTGCAGGAAGCTGTATTATGAAGTGATCACCTTCCCTCAAACGCTCGAGTATTTCCTGAGGAGTTCGAGGACGGTTTTGTATAGCAGGTGTTGTTACCTGGTACTTCATTATGAGTTGTCTGACAACAGACAAACAGAATTCACCATTTGGTGGTCTGTTGCCGGTCTTCATTTGGTACATATTATATGCATTGAGCATTGAAATGTCCATGAGATGGAAGAAAGGTTTCATGTACCACTTGTAACTCTTACAAAAAATCAACAAAGCCAATCTGCATGTCACATTTGTCAACCAAGCGCATGTTTTATGTATAATCAATCACTGTCACTGGTTTTCGAATATGTTCATTAGTCACTATTAACTTTGCCACTGTCTTGCATTTCGTTACGGTGAATGGTTATCAACAATGTGACATCTCCTTTGTCATGCCACTGTAATGCCATGATGTCACTGGCAGTAAACACCTACACCTCACTACTACGAGTGCCTGCGTTGAACCTGGGCATATGTTTAAGATTAGAACACACTGTGCCACACATATCTGTCACGTTCACTCGCAGGAAATCACTGAGTAAAGGGCTTGTATTCCAGTTATTGGTATATAATGTATGCCCCTTACCAAGATAAGGTGCCATCATGTTTCTCACTACATTACCTGAGATACCCAATAACATCTAGGTATCTTTCAATGTTTTGCTTTCCGTGTATACAATAATATCCAATACCAGGCCACTGTCACAGTCACAGAGTACAAACAGTTTTATATCAAAGCGTTTCCTCTTGCTCGGTATATACTGCTTGAAACACAGTCCACCTTTGAACAAAATCAAAGACTCGTCAATTACAAGATTCTTGAATGGATAAAAGTACATGTTGAACTTTTGTTTCAGATACATAAAAACCATTTCTAATCTTGTATAACCTGTCACTTCTGTCAGGCTTGGTTTTGTCAACAAAGTGCAACGTATGTAGCAGTAAGATAAACCTGCTCACTGGGATGATTTTACTGAAGGCCGGTGTACAAATTAGCCGATCTGTGGACCAGTATGGTTTTATATTATGCTTATAGACATGAGGCATAAGCATTATTGTTGCAGAAAGCAAATACATTTCAGCAACAGTCATCTCTTTCCATCAGTGTAGTCTTGACTGTGGTGATATGATCGTATTTGCCATGGTGTACTCAAAATACTTATTACTTTCCCTGACAATAGTTTCCATCAAGGGCGGTCAAAGAATAATTCAAAGAATTTCAGTTCATTTGCAGTGTTTCAAAGGGAACAAGTTGGTAGAATTCCACTTTGAGAGTCATCAAAGTGGTGGGGCTTGGGAATAAAATTGGGATTTTGCTGTCAATCCCAGGTACGGTTTGCTGGTGGATAATGGACATCATAAGCTGGTTGTGGTGGTAGTTGTGGTTGTGGTGGGGTGGTGGCTGATGCTCTGCTTTGTCCTTGAGCTGAGGAGTCAACGGTGTGGGTCCCCAGCCTGGGCTGGCGAGTCATGCATGGCCGTGGCACTTCCATCACCACTACCACCGTCACCACCAATTCTACCACCTACTGATGCCTGTGGTCAATCCATTCTTAGTGTAGCCACATCATCCTCGCTTTCACTGTCTATTCCTGGTGTAGGGCCATGGGATGTACTCCGGGATGTACTCCGTCCCCTGGGCACTGCATAGGAAACACTCCTTGAGTGCATGCGGCGGTGTATGTACCGACGCTTCACTGGTAAATATGATTCCTCACTATCACTACTTGAATGATTATCAAGAGCAATAAAATCACAATCTACATCACTATCATCATCATTACCGAAGTCTGAGGCCTGGCCAAGTGAAAATATTAGTTTTCTCTTGCTACGAGGTACAACTGAATGTGACTGTGACGTGCCCACACCAGAGGTAGGAGGTTGAGGATCGTCAGGATTTTCTGCACTATTTTCGATATCCTGGTCATTCCTTTTGGTCACTAATTGATCAAAGCCATAGAATTCATCTTCATTTCCACTTCCATCAGAGTCAGAACTATCAGATAGGAAGAGGAGAGTCCCAATTCTCCTTGGAGTGAAAGCTGCCTTGTGACAAGGCATGGTGAACAAAGGTAACCGAGGCGGTGTTTCTACAGTGCCATGCGGGTGCCTAGAATTTCTATTTACGGCGCGCGCACACCACGTGGACCCGTTCACTCAGATGTAGGCCTACCAGCCTTCTTGCACTAAATTTGACGGCACTAGAATTTTGGTGTAGATCTACAGTTTGGACACTTAACATATAGCCGTAGATCTACAGCACGGACCCTGAAAGGGTTAAGACCACAAATGCATCAGAAATAATAGTATTTCTTACCTTAAATTTTTGGTGCTGGTGTTTGTCGACAATTATGAAGAGAGTGGAGAGTTATACTGTGGTCCTACTGGGCTGAGGTGGATGGTAGAGGTTCTGGTACTGAAGTTGATGGTTGTGCTGGAGTGTGCATAATTTCTGTAATGGATTTCCAGTCTTATTTTACCCTGCAGTACATTATACAGCTGACGGTAAGGTATGAGTTGCTCTAGACACCGTTTCAGAGAACTGCTCTAGATTTGTCAGGGTCTTCTTCAGTGATAAAAGTCTAACTCTGTCAGTAAGTCAGTCAAGTTTGTCAGTTAAGTCTGTCATTCAGTCAGTCAGGTAAGTCAGTAAGTCTTTCGAGTAAGTCTGTCATTTAGTCAAATAAGTCAGTCAGTGAGTTATTCATCACATAACCTCATATATTTACCTCATTCTTTTTAAATGTACAAACTGATGCTTCATTAAGGCCACAGGCTATCTCTTGTCTAATATATCTGTTTTCTTTGTTAACTAAGACTTAAATGCTTATTCCTTTTCTTGGCACTTTCAGCAACATTTTCATGCCTACTGGGTGCAATGATTGCTTGGTAGATACCGGATATGGCATTTAAAAGATCAAAACACAATTCACAAACACAGCTTTCTCCTAAGAGAGAACGGAACTGGACATGTATGAACGAATCCTGGGATGGGGGTGGCGAGAGTGTTGGGGGTGGCAAGGGATGGCGGTAGGTCTCCCCAGCTTACACAGTGGTCTGACCTCAACAAGGCAGCAGCTTGAGCTGGGGAAATTTTTTCCGTGCCCGCGAATGGAACCGTTTTAAGTTAATTTTAAGAAGTGTTGTTTAAAATTGTGCAGCAATTTTTCAATAGTGCAGTAACCAAAATGTGGCCAATAACTCCATGTAATATAACAGTCTAATGTATATATATATATATATATTTTGGTAATGGGACCTGACACTTTTTTAAACATGTAGTAAAGTTTGGTTATATTTATGTTGCCCTTTTGATAAAATTATTGACTGTGATTTCTTATGGACAGGTCGCTCACTTCGAGCCGTTGTGGGGTGTGAAGCAGCCATGGTGTGGCACAGATGGTGGTGAAGGCAGTGTTAGTAGCCCATCATCTCCGTCAGGGGATACCTACCCTGCATCTCCTCCAGACTTGTCGCGTGCTTCTCCTGTCTTTACATCCAACTTTACTCCAGCTCATATTGAGCAACTGACCAAAGTTGTTCAGCACATTGCAAACCGTGACCAGCGGAGAGCTGAGAGAAGGGCTGCTAAGAAGGCTCTTAGAGAAAAGAAATATGTGGAACTTGCAAGTTGCTCTTTGGATTCAAAGAATTCATTGTATACTCCAAGTTCTTCACCAGTTCATCCTTGCTCATCGTCTGTACTCCCGTGTTCATCCCCAGCACGACCCTGCTTGTCAGGAGTGCTACCATGTTCGCCAGCAGTTCTTCCCTGTTCATCAGCATTGCTTCCCTGTTCATCTGCAGTGCTCCCTTGCTCTCCATCAGTGCTTCAACATTCACCATCACCAGTGCTCTCGTGTTCATCATCTGTGCTCCCCAGTTCATCCTCGTTACAATCTTGTACTTCCTCAGTGCTCCCCACTTCATTGTGTGTTGTTTCGACATCCTTAACTGTAACTCCCAGTTCTCTGTCATTAATGCCCAATAGAAATAGCTTAAGTACAGTGACGAGTGGCAACCATACAGTGTTCCCGGTCAGTGACAAATTGGCTCTGTCATCTTCAATTATGCCCTTAGATCCAAGTGGATTCACAAAAGATGGACTGAAGAGGAAAGATGCCCTATCAGTTCCTACATCTTTACCCACCAAAAAATTGTGTGTATCAAGTTCAGATCTACCAAATTTTTATGTTACTAAACAGGGATCTTCTACACATCAATCTCAGAGACTAACAGGCCACATTAGTACAGTCAGTGATATTTCCCGTTCTAGAGTGACAATTACTCCAGTAATGGGGTCAGTGCGGCCTGTTTTGAGTGGTGCAAAGGTGCTCAATTCCCCAGTCATATCTCAGGCAAAACCTGGAAGTTCCGGTAAACCTGCAGCCATGGTCATGGTCAACTCCTCTTCACCATCTACAACTGGACAGTTACCAACCTCTCCAGCTTCCAGGACATCTCCAGGAATGATTGTTTCTCCTAGCATGGCATCTTCCCCATCAAGACTTTCTCCTGTAGTGCAAGTTGTTTCCCCTTCTTTACCAGTTGCACTTTCTCCAAGCCCCCCTGTGTCTAGAACGGTAATGGTGGCTGGCCATGCACGATCAGTGGAAGTGTCTTCGTGTACAACATCCATCGGTCAGGGACAACGAGCCATTGCTCAGACATTACCTTCCTCTTCCAGCACAAGTGTGGCCTCCAAAATTAAAACTGTTAGGACTCTACCTCAGGTAATGACAATAATTTCATGTTTTTATGGTTTTCTATGGTAATTAATTGTATAATTCTGTTTTACAAAAATGCGACTGGGGACTTATGCTGGGAGCAGTGGGCTAGTAACCCCCTTTTCCCATGCAGCTTATTAAAAATAAGAAGAAAACCGTGAAAGTTGAATATTGGTATGTCTGTGGATGTAGTGCGAATAAGAAAGAGATGGTTGTGGATTTTATGGATGAAAAGAAGCTGGATAACAAAAAAGGCACAATACCTTGACTGGAAAGATACACAAATAACCCGCACAACGACGTTTCGGTCCGACTTGGACCATTGACAAAGTCACACCAACCAGAGGTGGAGTAGGACGGCTATATATAGGCAGGAAGAGGTGATGGTAGCAGTAGTAGTAGTAGTAGTACAAGAATGGTATATAATAACGACAAGATGAAATTAAGACACATGCGCAACACCCGGGCATCCCTATCATAGACGTTTCGCCATCCAGCCAGCCACTGGATGGCGAAACGTCCACAACAAAAACAACCAGACGCCGCACATGTGTCTTAATTTCATCAGTAGTTGTAGTAGTAGTAGTAGTAGAGGTAGTAGTAGTGATAGTGGTAGACGTGGGAAATAAGGAGGACGAGCCTGGATGGCGAAACGTCTACGATAGGGATGCCCGGGTGTTGCGCACGTGTCTTAATTTCATCTTGTCGGTATTATATACCATTCTTGTACTACTACTACTACTACTACTACTACTACCATCACCTCTTCCTGCCTATATATAGCCGTCCTACTCCACCTCTGGTTGGTGTGACTTTGTCAATGGTCCAAGTCGGACCGAAACGTCGTCGTAAGCTTCTCTCTTTTATGTGCGGGTTATTTGTGTAAGAAGCTGGATGTCTTGGCTATAAGTGAAACAAAGTTGAAGGGGTTAAGAGAGTTTCAGTAGGGAGAAATAAATGAAATTATGTCAGGGGTTTCTAATAGAGCTAAGGAAGGAGTAGCAATAATGTTGAATGGTAAGTTATGGCAGGAAAAGAGAGAATATAAATGTATAAATTCAAGGATTACGTGGAGTAAAATTAGAGTTGCATGTGAAAAGTGGGATATAGTAAGTGTTTGTGCACCCGGAGAAGAGAGATTTTGGGAAATGTTGAGTGAGTACATGGGGAGTTTTGCACCAAATGAGAGAGTACTTGTGGTTGGGGATCTAAATACTAAAGTGGGTAAAATTGTTGTGGAGGGAGTAGTAGGTAAATTTGGGGTGCCAGGGTAAATGAAAATGGGGAGCCTTTAATTGAACCATATGAAGAAAGAAGTTTGGTAATAAGTAATACACATTTTATGAAAAAAGAAGATAAATAAGTATACAAGATATGATACAGCACATAATGAAAGTAGTCTGTGAGATAATGTATTGGTGGATAAAAGGTTAATGGGTAGGCTTCAGGATGTGCATGTTTATAGAGGAGCAACAGATATATCAGATCATTAGTTAGTTGTAGGTACATTTAAAGTAATAGGTAGATGGGGCAAAAGGAGAATGGCCACAGCAAGTAAGAGAGAGAGGTGAAAGTTTCTAAACGAAGTGAGGAGAAAGTTAGGGTGAGATATGAGCAACTATTTGCAGAAGGGTGGGCTAGTGCGAGTATAGGTGGTGGGGGGTTGAAGACAGGTGGTATAGTTTTAAAAATGCAGTGTTAGTATGTGGGGCAGAAGTTTGTGGCTATAGGAGGGTGGGTGCAGGAGGAAAGAGGAGTGATTGGTGGAATGATGAGGTAGAGGGCTTGTCAACAAAGGCACTGTCAACAAATTTTGCTGCGAGTAAGAAAATTTTTTAGAATGAGATAAGGTTAAGAAAGCCTAGGGAACGAATGGATTTGTCAGTTAAAAACAGAGTAGGGAGTTAGTAGATGGGGAGTTGGAGATATTGAGAAGATGGCAATAATATTTTGAGAACTTTTAAATGTTGATGAAGTAAGAAGGGCAGTAATTTCATGCACTGGCCAGCGAGGTATAAAATCTTTTAGGAGTGATGAAGAGCAGGATGTGAATGTGGGGGAGGTGCATGAGGCATTATGTAGAATGACAGGGGGTAAAGCAGCTGGAACTGATAGGGTAACAGAAATGTTAAAAACATGGGAGGGGGGATATAGTGTTGGAGTGGTTGATATTTTTGTTTAATAAATGTACGAAAGAGGGGAAGGTTACTCGGGATTGGCAGAGAGCATGTATAGTTCCTTTATATAAAGGGAAGGAGGACAAAAGTGATTATAAAAATTATAAGGGTATAAATTCACTGAGTATACCAAGTAAAATGTATGGTAGGGTTATTATTGAAAGAATAGAGGTAAGACAGAGAGCAGGATTGCAGATGAGTAAGGAGGCTTTAGAGTGGGTAGGGGATATGTAGATCAAGTGTTTACATTGAAGCATATATGTGAACAGTATTTAGATAAAAGTAGGGAAGTTTTCAGTGGATTTCGAAAAGGCATATGATAGGGTGGATAGGAGAGCAATATGGCAGATGTTGCAAGTGTATGGAATGGGTAATAAGTTGCTAAATGCTGTAGAGAGATTTTATGAGGATAGGGAGGCTCAGGTTAGGGTGTGTAGGAGAAAGGGAGATTACTTATAAGTATAAGTTGGTCTTAGACAGGGATGTGTAATGTCAAAATGGCTAACATATTCATAGATGGGGTTGTAAAAGAAGTAAATGCTGGGATGTTGGGGAGAGGGGTGGGATTAAATTATGGGGAATCAAATACAAAATGGGAGTTGACGCAGTTACTTTTTGCTGATTATACTGTGCTTACGGGAGATTCTAAAGAAAAGTTGCGAAAGTTAGTGGAGGGTGTGTAAAGGGAGAGAATTGAAAGTAAACATAGATAAGAGTAAGGTGATGAGGGTATCAAACAATTTAGATAAAGGAAAATTGGATATCACGTTGGAGGGAGGAAGAATGGAAGAAATGAATGTATTCAGATATTTTGGAGTTGACTTGTGAGCAAATGGGTTTATGAAAGGTGAGGTTAATCACAGAATTGATGAAGGAAAAAAGGTGAGTGGTGCTTTGAGGTATCATTGGAGACAAGAAATGTTATCCATGGAGGCAAAGAAGAGAATGTACAAGAGTATAGTGGTACCAACACCTTATATGGGTGTGAAGCATGGGTTGTAAATGCTTCAGCAAGGAGGAGGCTGGAGGTAGTGGAGATATTGTGTATAAGGGCAATGTGTGGTGTAAATATTATGCAGAGAATTTTTAGTGTGGAAATTAGGTGTAGAGTTAACTAAAAGTATTAGTCAGAGGGCTTAAGAGGGGTTGTTGAAATGGTTTGGCCATTTAGAGAGGATGGAACAGAGAATGACTTAGAAAGCATGTAAATCTGTATGAGAAGGAAGGCAGGGTAGAGGTCATCCTAGGAAAGGTTGCAGGGAGGGGGTAAAGAACGTTTCATGGGTGAGGGGCTTGGACTTTCAGCAAGCGTGTTGGATAGGAGTGAATGGGGACAAATGGTTTTTGGGACCTCACGAGTTGTTGGAGTGTGAGCAGGGTAATATTTTGTGAAGGAATTCAGGGAGACTGGTTACCTAGACTTGAGTCCTGTAGGTGGTAAGTACAGTGCCTGCACCTTAACCCTTAAACTGTCCACACATACATCTATGTTCACGTGCGCAGTGCTCCAAACGTAGATCAACATTTTATTTTTCATTCCTTCAAATTTGGCACGATAGGCCTGAGTTGCCTAGACATGAAAGAATGGGTCTGTGCACTCAGTGTGCGCAGTATGAAAAAAATCCGGGACCATTTAGTATTTTGTGGGAGCACCAGCTCAATTGAGTGCCAGCTAGAGCAAGTAGCATGGCAAACACCAGTGATTCACTGATGTCTTATCATATTAACACTCACATTTTAAGAGGAAAGTAAAAATAGGTTAAATAAATGCATGAGTGAGTGTAGGTGGGTGTGAGTTGGACCTAACTAGCTTGGGCTACTAGGTCAGATGTCCTGCTCCTTCCTTCAGTGGATGTGACCTGGCTAGGTGGGTCATTGGTCTAAGCCAGGGGGTGACATGGACCTGCCTTGCATGGGCCAGTAGGCTTGCTGCAGTGTTCCTTCTTTCTTATGTTCTTATGTATTCAGCTGACTGGCTTTGGCTGTCTCTGTCTGTATCTCTGTCTATATATCTGTCTAGCTGTCTATAACTCTATCTATATCTGTCTCTCACATTTACTCTTAAGTACAGTTATTATACATAATGTAAATTACCTAGGATAACCCAAAAATTCCAGGCCAAGTGCTATACAGTGTTTATAGATATAAGACAAATAAACATGATGCAAGTAATAGCAGTGTCACTTGCTCAGCAGATGGAAAGATACACACACACATGCAGACAGAAAGAAAGATAAGCAGAACTAAACAGACAGAGATACATAGACAGGAAGACAGATAGACAGACAGACAGACAGGGACATGTTTGTGTGCAAGAGTAAAAACATATAAAGGCAAAGTTCCCCCCTCCAGCACCACACAATTATCAAATGTCACTGGCTGTCGCTTGTTATCTGACGCTTTTCATAACACCATTCTTCAAGGAGTTTCATATTATACTCCAGGCACACACACAAAACAGAAAGACAGATAAGCAGAACTATACAGACAGATAAGCAGAGCTAGACAGAGACAGACAGACAGGCAGAAAGATAGACAGATAGATACAGACAAACATACAGACATATGTTTGTGTGCAAGAGTAAAAAACATATAAAACCAAAGTTCCCTCCAGCAGTGCACATTCATCAAATGCCACTGACTGTCACTCGTTATCTGACCCTCGTCATAACATCATTCTTCAAGAAGTTTCATACTCCAGCATGTCTAAAACATTGCTGGGATCTGTAAATACTCTGTATATATTTCTTGCCCTTTGACTGTCGCAACCCCAAATCCTGAAGTGTCTCCTGGTGTCGAAAAATTTTTGAAAAAAAAAAAAAAAAAATTATTTTTCTTATGAAATGATAGAGAATCTTTTCTCGATGGTAATGACACCAAAAATATGAAATTTGATTGAAAACTTACAGAACTATGCTCCCTCAAAATTAGCGATCTTGGCGATATATACGCATCGGCGATTTCTTCGAATTTGAGCCCTATTTTCGGCCAATTCCATTGTTCCAGTCGACCAAACTCATAGCTATTTCTTTAGAACTCCATTTTTGCTATCAATTGAGTACAAGAAACCGCCCATTTACCAATTTCAACTACCCAGTAAAGTGGTCAGAAATTGGCAGTTTGGCCAATTTCACACAATAAACCCTTTTAGGGTTTCCGACATACTAGTACGGCTTACACACCAGGGTTATTGACGTATTAGAATGCCTAAATTCTAGCGCCTTCAATTCTACTGAGAGAAACATGGTAGGCCTACATATGAAAGAATGGGTCTATGTGGTCAGTGTGCACAGTATAAAAAAAAATCCTGCAGCACACAGTGCATAATGAGAAAAAAAAACTCCAACCATGTTTTTGGTTTAAAACAGTGAATTTGCAGTGTAGTATCGTATGGTAGTTATGGTTCTATTCTAGTTTTCCTGGTCTCATTTTATAGAATGGAAGACATATTACAGAAATTGAGATGATTTTGATTGGCTTCATAATGAAAAGTACCTTGAAATTGAGCTCAAAGTAGCAGAAATGTTCGATTTTTACGAAATTTCGAAAGTAAACAAATCATGCCACGCGTCCAATACACGTCAACTGGTGAGTGTAATATTCTTTCTCAAGTGCACTGATATTACTTATACCATTTCTACACTAATGCAGTAGTCTACATAACAGTTAATCTTCTATTTTTTGTGAGAATAAAAATTCAAAGTGGAAAGCAAAAGAGATGTAAGAAGGGCCTGGGGACATGACGAATGAACAGAGAAAATGTTATTTTAGTGTCAGGAATGTCTGTCTTGCTTATTCTGGACCCTATTTGGAAATTGTCATCTTTTGAAATTTGTGTGAAATTGGCAAAATTGCCAAATTTTGACCACTATATTGGATAGTTGAAATCGGTAAATGGGTGGTTTCTGTACTCATTTGATAGCAAGAATGGAGTTCTAGCAAAATAGATATGATTTTTGTTGACTAGTACACTGAAATTTGCCAAAAACAGGGCTCAAAGTGGGTGAAATCGCCGATGCGTAAACATTGTTAAGACCGCTAACTTCACGAGAGCATAATTCTGTAAGTTTTCCATCAAATTTCATACTTTTGGTGTCATTATGATTGGGAAAAGATTCTCTTATCATTTCATAAGAAAAAATAATTTGTTTTTTTTTTTCGAAAATTTTTCGACCCTGAGAACGAGCTTAGGAGAGGGCCTCTCGACCCTGAAAGGGTTAAAAAAGATGCCAGTTTCAAAATAGGGTCCAGAATAAACAATGCAGACATTCTTGGCACTAAAATAACATATCCTCTGTTTATTAGTCATGTTTTCAGGTCCCTCTTTTATTACTCTTGCTTTCTATTTTGATTTTTTATTCACTCAAAAAATAGAAGATTTACTGTTATGCAGACTACTGCATTATTGTAAAAATGGTTTAAATAATATCGGTGCACTAGTGAAAGAATGTTAGACTCCCCTGTTGACGTGTATTGGAGGTGTGGTGTGATTTGCTTACTCTTGAACATTGGTAAAACTTGAATATTTCATCTTGAAACTAATCAAAATCATCTCTGTTTCTGTAAAATGTTTTCCATTCTGTCAAGTGAGACAAAAAAACGAGAATACAACCATAAATGCTATAGGAAAATACACCTCAAAGTCGGTGTTTTAACGCTTTCAGGGTCGGCAGGCCCTTGACTAAATTTGTTTTCAGGGTCGGAAATTTAAAAAGAAAATTGTTTTTCTTATAAAATGGTAGAGAATCTTTTCCCGATCATAATGACACCAAAAGTATGAAATTTGAGGGAAAACATACAGAATTATGCTCTCGCTAAGTTAGCGGTCTTGACGATGTTTATGCATTTGCAATTTCGCCCAGTTTGAGCCCAATTTTTGGCCAGTTCCATTGTACCAGTCGAAAAAATCATAACTATTTTGCTAAAACGCCAGTTTTTGTATCGAATGAGTACAAGAACGAGTGCGGCTGCTGCTGCGATTGCTGTGGCGGCGGCTGCTGCTGTGGCGGCTGCTGCTGCTGCTGTGGCGGCTGCTGCTGCTGCTGTGGCGGCTGCTGCTGCTGCTGTGGCGGCTGCTGCTGCTGCTGTGGCGGCTGCTGCTGCTGCTGCTGTGGCGGCTGCTGCTGCTGCTGTGGCGGCTGCTGCTGCTGCTGTGGCTGCTGCTGCTGTGGCGGCTGCTGCTGCTGCTGTGGCGGCTGCTGCTGCTGCTGTGGCTGCTGCTGCTGTGGCTGCTGCTGCTGTGGCGGCTGCTGCTGTGGGCTGCTGCTGCTGTGGCGGCTGCTGCTGTGCTGCGTGCTGCTGCTGGTGGCTGCTGCTGCTGTGTGGCTGCTGCTGCTGCTTGCGCTGCTGCTGCTGCTGCTGCTGCTGTGCTGCTGCTGCGCTGGCTGCTGCTGCTGCTGCTGCTGCTGCTGCTGCTGCTGCTGCTGCTGCTGCTGCTGGCTGCTGCTGCTGCTGCTGCTGCTGCTGCTGCTGCTGCTGCTGCTGCTGCTGCTGCTGCTGCTGCTGCTGCTGCTGCTGCTGCTGCTGCTGCTGCTGCTGCCTGCTGCTGCTGCTGCTGCTGCTGCTGCTGCTGCGCTGCTGCTCTGCGCTGCTGCTGCTGCTGCTGCTCTGCTGCTGCTGCTGCGCTGCTGCTGCTGCTGCTGCTGCTGCTGCTGCTGCTGCTGCTGCTGGCTGCTGCTGCTGCTGCTGCTGCTGCTGCTGCTGCTGCTGCTGCTGCTGCTGCTGCTGCTGCGCTGCTGCTCGCTGCTCTGCTGCTGCTGCTGCTGCGCTGCTGCTGCTGCTGCTGCTGCTGCTGCTGCTGCTGCTGCTGCTGCTGCTGCTGCTGCTGCTGCTGCTGCTGCTGCTGCTGCTGCTGCTGCTGCTGCTGCTGCTGCTGCTGCTCCTCCTCCTCCTCCTCCTCCTCCTCCTCCTCCTCCTCCTCCTCCTCCTCCTCAAGGAATCTTATAGGAGTCAGGAATCGCGGGAAGATCTAAAAGCCATAAATGAAATCGAAAGAAACCCAAAGTATTTCTTGTCGTATGCCAAATCAAAGTCGAGAACAACGTCCAGTATTGGGCCCCTACTTAAACAAGATGGGTCCTACGCAGATGACAGTAAGGAAATGAGTGAGCTACTCAAGTCCCAATATGACTGAGTTTTTAGCAAGCCGCTAACCAGACTGAGAGTCGAAGATCAAAATTAATTTTTTATGAGAGAGCCACAAAATTTGGTTAACACAAGCCTATCCGATGTTATCCTGATGCCAAATGTCTTCGACCAGGCGATAAATGGCATGCCCATGCACTCTGCCCCAGGGCCAGACTCATAGAACTCCATGTTCATCAAGAACTGCAAGAAGCCCCTATCACGAGCCTTTTCCATCCTATGGAGAGGGAGCATGGACACGGGGGTCGTCCCACAGTTACTAAAAACAACAGACATAGCCCCACTCCACAAAGGGGTCAGTAAAGCAACAGCAAAGAACTACAGACCGATAGCACTAACATCCCATATCATAAAAATCTTTGAAAGGGTCCTAAGAAGCAAGATCACCACCCATCTAGAAACCCATCAGTTACACAACCCAGGGCAACATGGGTTCAGAACAGGTCGCTCCTGTCTGTCTCAACTATTGGATCACTACGACAAGGTCCTAAATGCACTAGAAGACAAAAAGAATGCAGATGTAATATATACAGACTTTGCAAAAGCCTTCGACAAGTGTGACCATGGAGTAATAGCGCACAAAATGCGTGCTAAAGGAATAACAGGAAAAGTCGGTCGATGGATCTATAATTTCCTCACTAACAGAACACAGAGTAGTCATCAACAGAGTAAAGTCCGATGCAGCTACGGTGAAAAGCTCTGTTCCAGAAGGCACAGTACTCGCTCCCATGTTGTTCCTCATCCTCTTATCCGACATAGACAAGGATGTCAGCCACAGCACTGTGTCTTCCTTTGCAGATGACACCGAATCTGCATGACAGTGTCTTCCATTGCAGACACTGCAAGGCTCGAGACGGACATCAACCAAATCTTTCAGTGGGCTACAGAAAACAATATGAAGTTCAACGATGAGAAATTTCAATTACTCAGATATGGTAAACACGAGGAAATTAAATCTTCATCAGAGTACAAAACAAATTCTGGCCACAAAATAGAGCGAAACACCAACATCAAAGACCTGGGAGTGATCATGTCGGAGGATCTCACCTTCAAGGACCATAACATTGTATCAATCGCATCTGCTAGAAAAATGACAGGATGGATAATGAGAACCTTCAAAACTAGGGAGGCCAAGCCCATGATGACACTCTTCAGGTCACTTGTTCTATCAAGGCTGGAATATTGCTGCACACTAACAGCACCTTTCAAGGCAGGTGAAATTGCTGACCTAGAAAATGTACAGAGAACCTTCATGGCGCGCATAACGGAGATAAAACACCCCAATTACTGGGAGCACTTGAGGTTCCTAAACCTGTATTCCCTGGAATGCAGGCGGGAGAGATAAATGATTATATACACCTGGAAAATCCTAGAGGGACTAGTACCGAACTTGCACACGAAAATCACTCACTACGAAAGCAAAAGACTTGGCAGACGATGCAACATCCCCCAATGAAAAGCAGGGGTGTCACTAGCACGTTAAGAGACCATACAATAAGTGTCAGGGGCCCGAGATTGTTAAACTGCCTCCCAGATTAAGGGGGTTACCAACAGACCCCAGTTTCAAGTGGCACTAAAACCCCCCCAAAAGTGGGTTTCCCTGACACCGGGCTGTGGCTCTCTTGGTTTTTCTGCGCCGCAGCAACCCCGGTTGACGGGCTCTGATCCACCAGGAGGGGCCCTGGCACAGCCCGGGGCGGGGGCGTTGCCCCGGACTCTCTCCAGGTAAACCCGGGTAAATACAAAAAACAGAAGATTTATGTTTGCAGATATCTGCATTATTGTAAAAATGATATAAAAAATTCAGGCATAGTGAAAAAAAATTAGTCCCCAGTTGACTTTAAAGGATGTGGGTGTGATTTGCAAACTTTTAAAACACGGTAAAAAACGAACATTTTGCTACTTTGAGCTCAATTAAAGGTCTTTTTATTGTTAAAATAATCAAAATCATCTCTATTTTTGTAATATGTTTTCCATTCATCAAAATGAGACCCAAGGAAAAAGAGAATACAACCTAAAACCTATACGAAAATACTCCCCAAGTTGGGATTTTAATCCAAAAAACACGGTCGGATTTTTTTTTTTTTTATTAGCCTGCGTGTGCAGGATTTTTTTTTACAGTGCACACTGACCCCACGACCCATTCGTCGATGAGCAGAGACGAGTAAACACGAGTGGACAGTGGCAGAGGAGCGACAATTTATGTTTAACAGTGAAAACAAAACCAAGGCTTTCACATCATAAATTAAAACAAATCAAAACAAATCATAGTTTATTCTTATAAGGATTAAATGCGGGGGGTTTTCAGTTTTTTGGGTTTTTGTTGGTTTACATGTAATAAAACTAATTTTCAGAGGGGGGCATGAACACTAGCATTGCTAGGCTTCAGGCAAACTTAGATTAATTCTTACCCCAAATTATTACAAATTGTGGAGTAAGCGACTAAATACTAAGTGATAAATAGTAAATGACTAAATACTGTTTGTGAATTTAGCAATGTGAATGCTTTTTTTTTGGCACTTACATAGTTTTTATTTGGTTCCAGGCAAACTTGTAACTAGTTAGGATCATTTTTTTAAAATTTAAATAGTATTTCGTGCTTAAGTGAAATGGGGAGTGAGTGAGTGTAGTGTGAACCACCGGGGGTTTTTTATGTAGTTGTTGGGGTGTGTATCAGGGTGTGAGATGTTTTCTAATGGTAGTTTTGAAGGTGATGAATGTTGTCGCAGTTTAAAATTTTCGGTAGGGGTCCAGATTTTAGGGCCTTTGACTACATTAAATTTTTGTAAAGGTTTAGCAGCCGGGGAATTCGTAGGATGTTTGTGTCGGGTGTTATGCTTGGGGGGTCCTGTCAAACTAAAAGAAAGCTTTTTGGGTCGGGTTAATTTTGGGAAATTTTAAAAGGTGCTGTATATGTGTTTGCACAGTAGTAAGTGTGGATGTTCTGAACAGAGTATTTTAGATCTGTGAAGGGGGGGGGTTATTCATTTATTTTAAAATGTTTATTAGCCCCCCCAAAACCCATCCTGTGGGCGGTAGTCAAAAGATTACAGGGACTAATTGGGTCCGGGACTGGACTCCAAAGTTTTGATAGCTGAGCAAGTAAACGGGGTAATGAATACAATTTACAAAGGAAATGAACTCAAAATTTACAAAGGTAATGAACTCACAATTTACAAAGGTAATGAACCCCGGTAGGTTGGTAAAATCTGACAAGTTCAAAGGTATTTACATTTACAGAGGTAGTAATGGGCCCAGGGACGGGGCCCCCCAAAAGTTTTGACGCTGAACTAGGTAAAAGGTAATGAGTCAAAAGTTAAAAAGTAATGAATTCTGTAGAATGGTTACTTATTTTATACAGGGTACAATCAGAAAAAATTACAGTGGCCCCCATGTTAAAACGATCACCTCCAAAAATGGGGCCAATTATGTAAGTGTATTTATGAAAGTGCGTTTGTACGTGTATGTTTTGGGGGTCTGAAAGGAAAATTACTTCACAATTTTCCTTAGGGGGAAAAAATTCGTCAGTACTGCACTGAACATATACTGGAATGAAAAAAGTTTTTTAACGGGGGTCCACGTTAGTGAATGGGCAATTCACACTTTCCCCACCCGGCACAACTTAATGATTATTGGGGCAAAATTGATTTTGAGTCTCTTCACACACAACACACACACACAACACAACACACCACACACCACCACACACACACAAACACCACCCACACACACACACCCCACACACACCCCCACACCCCCACACCCACAACCACACCCCACACCCACACACCCACCCACACACACACCCACCAAAAACCCCCACACACCCCCACACACCCACACCACCCCACACAACACCCACACACCCCCACACCCAACCCACACACCACACCCCCACACCCCACCCACACCCACACCACACACCCCCACACACCCCCACCACACACCCACACACACACACCCACACAACACCCCCACACACACACCCCACCCCCACCCACACACACCCACCACACACCCACAAACCCACAAACCCACACACCCCCACACAAACCCACACCCCCCACACCCACACCACACACCCCCCCAACACACCCACCCAACCAACACACACCCCCACACAACCCCCCACACACACCACACCACACACACACAACACCCACAACACACACCCCACAAAACACACCCACACACACCCCAAAAACCCACACACAAAACCCACCCCACACACCCACACACCCCACCACCCACCACCCCCAACACACACCCACACACACCCCACACACACACACCCCACACACACCCACACACACACACACCCCACCACACACACACACCACACACCCCCCCACACACACCAACACCACACACACCCCCACACACCCACACCCACACACACACACCCCCCCACACCCCCAAAACCCCCACAACCCCCCCAAAACCCAAACACCCCCCACAACCCCACCACACCCACACACCCCACACCCCACACCAACCCACCCCAACACACACACCCACACACACACACCCCCAAAACACACCCACAACACCCCACACCCCACCACACCCACCCCAAAACAACAACCCAACCACAACACCCCAAACACAAACCCCCAAAACCAAACAACACAAAAAAAAAAAAAAAAAAAAACAAAACAAAACCCCCAAACCCAAAACCCACCCACAACAAACCCCAAAACCCCACACAACCCCCCAAAACAAAAAAAAAAAAAAAACACACCCCCCCAAAAAAAAACCAAAAAAACACCCAAAAACCCAAAAAAACCACACACACCCACCCCAACCAACCCAACCCCCAAACCCAACCAAAAACCCCCCCCAACCCAACCCCACCCCAAAAACCAAAAAAAAAACCCCCAAACAAAAAAACCCCAAAAAACACCCCCCAACAACAAAACCAACCCCCCAAACCCCACCCCAAACAAACACACCCCACAAACCCCCCACACCACACACACCCCCCAAAACCCCAAAACCCCCACACACACCCCACACCACACCACCCACCCACCACACCCACACACACACACCCACACACCACACCCCACCAAACCAAAAAACCCCCCAACCCCCAAACCCCCCAAAAAAACCCCCAAACAAAACACAAACCCCAAAACAAAAAAACCCAAAAAAAAACCCAAACAACACACACCCCACACCCCCCCCAACCCCCCCCCACACACACCCACACACAAAAACCCCACACACACCCACACACACACCCCAAAAACCCCACCCAAAAACACACACCCCCACACCACACCACAACACCCACACACCACACACACACACACACACAACACACCCCCCCCACAAACACACACAACACAACACAACACCCCCACCACCCCCCAGCCCCACCCCCCCCCAAACACCACCCCCCAACAAACCCCCCCAAACAACCCCCCAAACCACCCCCAAACCATTGAAAAAAACCCCAACCCCCCAAACCCCCACCAACTCCTCCCCCCCAAAAAAAACCCCCCCCCAAATTTAAACATTTTTGGTAGCGGGGGGGGGATTTTAAGGGGAATTACCCAAAAAAATTTTAAATTTTGAAAAAATAATATTTTTAAAAATGAAAAAAGGTAAAAACAAAGGGTTGGAAAAAGGCCAAAAAACGGAAAAGTTGAAAGGGGTGGAATTGGAGGGATTCCCTTTACCCTTTTCAGGCCCTCCTTGAAATTTAAACTTTTCCCAATTTTTGAAAAAAAAAAAAAAAAATTTTTTTTTTGGGAAAAGATTTGGACTTTAGGGAAAAAAAAAAAAGTTCCAATTTCCAAAGGGAGGGGAATAAACCCAAGGTAGGGTTCGGGGGACTAGGGGCATTTTGGGGGTTTTTTTAAAACCATTTGAAATTTTTTTCAAAAAAAATTCCTTTCTTTTGAGACCAAAAAACAAAAGGTAAAAAAACCCGGGGAAAAAATTTGGACCCCAATTGGGGGGGGCTTTTGGAAAAATTTTTTTTAAATTTTAAAAAAAAAATCTTTCACACACACACACACACAGCACACACACACACACAACACATACACACACATGGTAATGCATTATTTACAGCTAGCAAAGTCAGGGTATTTCTCCAGAATGGTCTGCAATATACCACTGTGGATAAAATACTTTGCCATTTCTTGAACATTTCTGAGTGAGTTGTTTCTAAATTCATTAATTTGATCACACTCCAGTACATAATGACGCAAGGTGTGACAATAGTCCATCTGGCAAAGTTTACATTTCGTTTGGTCTAGATCTGGTGGTGGTGATTTAACCCTTTGACTGTTTCAGGCCCCTCTCTGAAACTGTCATTCTATGTCGCTCAATTTTTGAAAAAAAAAAATTATTTTTTCTTATGAAATGATAGAGAATCTTTTCCCGATGGTAATGACACCAAAAGTTCGAAATTTGGTCGAAAACTCGTGGAATTATGCTCCCGCGAAGTTAGCGGTCTCGGCGACATATGCGTATCGGCGATTTCGCGATTTGAGCCCTATTTTCAGCCAATTCCATTGTTCCAGTTGACCAAACTCATAGCTATTTCTTTAGAACTCCATTTTATCTATCAGCTGAGTACAAGAAACCTCCCGTTTACTAATTTGGACTACTCAATATGGTGGTCAGAAATTGGCAATTTGGCCAATTTCACGCAAAATAAAAAAGATGCCAATTTCAAAATAGGGTCCAGAATAAACAAGGTAGACATTCGTGGCACTAAAATAACATATGCTCTGTTCATTAGTCACATCTCTAGGCCCCTCTTATATTATTATTGCTTTCTATTTGATTTTTTATTCATACAAAAAAAATACAAAATTTACTGTTATGCAGACGACTGCATTATTGTAAAAATGGTATAAATAATATCAGTGCACTAGTGAAAGAATATTAGACTCCCCAGTTGACGTGTATTGGACGTGTGGTGTGATTTATTTACTCTTGAACATTGGTAAAAATCGAACATTTCCGCTACTTTGAGCTCAGTTTCAAGGTCGTTTTCATCGTAAAAGTAATGAAAATCATCTCTATTTCTGTAACATGTTTTCCATTTTATCACCTAAGACCATGAAAACGCGAATACAACGATAAATACTATACGAAAATACACCTCAAAGTCGGCATTTTATTCCAAAAAAACGATCAGAGTTTTTTTTTCTCATTACACAATGTGTGCTGCAGGATTTTTTTTATGTGGTGCACACTGCCCACACAGACCCATTCTCTCACATGTGGGCCTACCAGCTTTCTCCCACTTGATTTGAAGCCGCTAGAATTATTGAGTATATATACGTCAGAAACATTGGCTCGTAAGACGTATTTATACGTCGAAAACAGTCAAAGGGTTAACCTGCCAAAGATACTTGTAACCCAGCCGAAGCCGGGCAGTAGTGACATCCAAGAGTCTGCTTATGTTATTGGATGCACCATAGACATGTGGCTCCTCCTGCATGATGGAATGATGATAGATGGACTGACTTGTGTCAATCTCCCTAAGTCTTAAGTCAATAAAGTTCATTTGAAGTTCTTTTCGTATTATTGTTCTCAAACTGCTAACTGACAACCCAAGATTGTAATCTACCCCCTCTTTGAAAGCATACAGCTTAGCCAATTTATCAGTTCTATCATGCATCTGAAGAACAATGTGAGATGGAATCCACAGCATGTGCACTCTGACTCCACTGTCCACAATCTTACCATACCTATGTCTGGCTTCTGACACAAGCATGCCACAATTTATACTTAATGAGTTGAGAGCATTTATGGATGACAGAGAATCAGTTACAATTAAAGTGTCAACCTTAGATACATGGACACATTTGAGTGCAAGGAGTATGGCAAACAGTTCTGTTTGAAGGGTAGAGGCCCAGTTATTGATGCGTGCTCCAATTTCTTTATGAGAGCCATCACTCTGTGTGACAACAGCAGCACTACCAGCTGCACCAGTGGACTGGTGAACAGAACCATCGACGTAAATAATTTGTGGAAAGAGTGTTCTGTGTGACTAAGTTATCAATACGCTTAAGGCA